>CM076576.1:685513490-685928474 GCA_034641835.2 Pinus albicaulis | reverse complement strand
TAATGAAATCCATGGAAATGACCTCCCATTTCCACTTTGGAATCACAATCGGATGTAGTAGTCCACATGGATGCCTACATTTTTCCTTTACCTATTGAAAATCCAAACATCTAGCCACAAACTCTGCTACATCCTTCTTCAGATTCGGCCAATAATAAAACTTCTTTACTTCCATCAATGTCTTATGGTATCCTAGGTGACCTGAATACTGTTTCGCATGAAACTCCCTCAAGATAATAATATTTAGCTCACTACTTTCTAACACATCTATCCTGTCCTTAAATCTGATCAAGCCATCTGCTAAGAGATGATAGTCCACATCTCTAGCACCTGTACCACTACCTATACATGTACATGTACTTTGTTGTAACATGTGCATGAGCCCTCTATACCTATCATCCTACTGACATGCCTGTAAGATTCGATCATGTAATTCTACCCCATAGGAACTCATAGTTGCAATGTGATTTACCTATATATGTCTGCTAGGAGCGTCTGCAACCCTGTTCTCTTTTCTCTTGATGTACCTGATCTCAAAGTCAAACTCGTTGATTGTGGCCAACCATCTAGCTTGCATGGCATTCAGATTCGTCTAGTCAAATGAATATCTCAACCCATTGTGATCGCTCATCACTACAAATCTCCTACCAAGAAGATAATGCCTCCTCATCTTCAGTGCATAGATGATAGATGCCAACTCAATATCATGTGTCAGATAATTTTGTTCATTCTTATTCATTTTATGTGATTCATAGCATATTACTTGTCCTTCCTGCATAAAAACTCCACCAAGTCCTCTCTTGCAAGCATCTATGCATACCACAAACTCTTTATCTGGATATGCAATATTTAGTACTGTAGCATTTGTGAACAATTGTTTCAACTACTCAAAACTTGTTGCACATTCTTCTATCCATTCGAACTTCTTACCTTTTCGTTGGAATGACATGATAGGATATGCAATGCGAGAGAAGCTCCTGTAGTAACCTACTAAGCCCATAAATGATCTTACCTTATCCACATTCCTAGGAGTTGCCCATTCCATGATAGCCTTTATCTTTTCTGGATCCACTGTTATGCCTTCCTTGGAGACTACATGCCCCAAGTAGTGTACCTTTGTCTGAAAGGAACTGCATTTTCTAGGCTTAGCATATAACTAATCCTCTATTATCAATCTCAACATTGCTGCTAAATTTTCGGCATGCTCTTCCTCATTCTTAGAATATACCAATATATCATCAATGAATAAAATAACAAACTTTTTCAGATAAGGACAAAACACAATATTCTTCAAGCACATAAAAGTATTTGGAGCATTAGTCAAACTGAAAGGAACTACAACAAACTCGTAATGTTTGTACCTAGTCCGGAAAGTTGTCTTGTGAATGTCACCTTCTTTAATATGTACCTGATAATATCCTGATGTCAGATCAATCTTCGAGAGCACTGCTACTCCCTTCAACTGATCGAACAAATCATAAATCCTCGGCAATGGATACATGTTCTTGATGGTCGCCTTGTTCAACTACCTGTAATCAATGCATAACCTGAGGGTACCATCATTCTTCTTCACAAATAATACTGGTTCCCCCCAAGGTGACACACTTGGCCTAATGTATCCGTTGTCAATCGTTTCCTTTAACTGCAACTTCAGTTCTACCAACTTTGGAGTGCTACTCTAGTATGGTGCTTTTGATGTTGGTGTTGCCCCTAGTACCAACTCAATAGAAAAGGGCCACTTCCCTGTGAGGCATCCACTTGTAGAACCAAGTACCTTCTCAAGACATCCACATCCTCGACTTCCTTACCTTTGTCACTAAAATTATGTATCGCAAATAACACACACCCTTTCCTATGACTACTCTTGGCTTGCATAGTATTTTCCATCCTAATTGATGTTGCCTTCTTCTTGCCCTGCAAGACTCTCTGTTCTCCATTATCATCCAAACACTTAATAGCTTTGTCATGGTAGTCCACTCTGGTCCTATGAAGATACAACCAGTCCATACCCAACAACATACTATATGAACCCAACTACAATACATTCAAATGTGATAATGTAGGCATACCATTCAACTCAAATGCACAAGCTCTTACCCAATGATGAACTCGCTTCTTTGTACATGTAGCCAACTGCACTAACCAAGACTCAGCATGCACTTCTTTACGTAAAGCACACTTATCCACCAGGTCAATATTAACATAACTACAATTATATCCAAGGTCAATCAAAAGAGAAACAACTTGATCACAAAGCTTACAATCCATCTCAATAATAGATGCCTAGTGATCTGCCCGCCTGTTATCCAATGTTGCATAGATCCGAGGAACACTCTGTCCAACATCCCCCATTGTCTACAATTCTTGAGAATTGTATATCTCTAGTCTACCACCCTAATGTTATGGACAATATCTCCTATTATGGTCTTTGCCATAGGTCCAAAGTTGTATAAGCTTCTAGCTTACACCTTTGCCCTGCTCCTCAAACTGGAATCCCTGTCCTTTGTCATATGCATTGAAATTCTTTTGCGGTGTTTCATTCTCTTTGTTACATGTGTCCTGAGGCCTTGTCTGCTTCTTATCCCATTTCCCTTTATTCTTATAATTACCTTTCCAGTCATGCTTGGTCTCAGATACACGCTGTGATTATTCGTAACAATGCTTTAGCTTTTGGATGGCCTCCTCTAATGATCTAGGCTCATCAAAATCAATCATGTCTATGAATTTTATCGACAACCCACTAATAAAACTTTGAATATCAACCTTCTCCTCCTTGAGGTAAGGCACATACCTCAATAACTCCAAGAACCTACTAGTGTACTCCTCATCAGTCATAGATCCCATATTCAACTCATAGAACTATTTGTCCCTCTCGTTATAGTACCTCTATATTAGGTACTTCTTCCTAAATAGTCTTTGGAATTCACTCCAAGTCAACTCCTCATAACCATCTCTGACGTTATTTAATTCTTCCCACTAGATATCTACTTTACATTTAAGATTGAATGTAGCTATTATGGTCTTCATGTTCTCTGAGTAATCACTTAACCTAAAGAACTTATTCATTCTAAGAAACCATGCTTCTGCATGTTGTGATTTCTTCATTTCCCCATAAAATTTACGTGGCTTTGCTTTATTGAACTCATATGGAAAATATCCCCTATCACCCCTCCTGTAAGGGTGATAACGACAATGACCATGATACATGTCAAAACAAGAACTAGAATAGTACCTCTGTCCATCACCTCTCCCATCCAATGTATCCAAGAACTTGACAACCCTAATAGTATCATCTCTATCTGACATGTGCCCACTATGGGGTTTGTTGTCATAGGCCCCATTAGTCTTATCCTCTTGTCCATAGTTGATCCGAAGTGGCCCCTACCTCTGCAATTCTGACAAACTCTGAAGAATTACTGCATTGACTTCTACTTATTTCTCATGTGCCTACATGATTTTATAATTGTATGCTTTGCAACTCCTTATTTCTTCCTTCAAACTCCTCAATGTGTCTGCTAAGTCAGAAGAGTTCCCAACACCACACTGCTCATCTAATTCATAGGGAGAATATTTGTAGCCTACCATATTTCTAGTCATCTTTTATCTCTTTTTCCTATAAAGTATATTATGTCATCTAAACCAAATCATAAATAAACTAGTGTACCTTAGTATAGTTCGAGGAGGATATATCGTTTACAAGACCAACCTGATTAGTGATATATATATATATATAGCGAGAGAGAGAGAGAGAGATAATCAAATCAACAGATAATCATCTTTCCAGCCATTATCCAGTTATCAATGCATGACTATGCTAACCACATACCATGAATTCATGCACAACGACCATCATCCAGCCAGTGTATGCATAACAACATATATACACTGACACACATAACCTATTCATGACTGGCATATACTTACAACAAATACTTTCAACAATTGCACCATCAACTTTGATATGGCGACACCACTGCAATAATGACCAATGCTATGCATATACAACAAGCACACAAACCATAAGAACAAGGACCTATATGGAACCGACATGTACATATGACAACACATTCATCCAAGGGGAACGAAAACCAGACATCGCCCAAGGAGAATGGAACCATGCTTTGATACCACTTTGTAACTCCCTCCTCCTACATCAACCCAAGTAACCAACTAGCCGGAGTAAACATGTGATGAAGAGTTACTATGATATAGTTCAACTCCATATGTATTACTTGAGGAAGTGGAACCAACAGAACACTGAAGTAACGTACCTCTCCCCTCACATGTACTTACTTTCACCATCTTACTTGGGGTAAACATGAAATGAGGGGTTGTTACGACAAGACTCGACCTCTTAGGTGACCTTAAGGAAATGGAATCGACAAAAAAACCTTACTGAATTCCCTTAGGTGCCTTAGGACCCTCCAAGAGCAACCCAACCCTTCCAAGTGTCCATCACCTGAGCTAGAGCCCCAATCGCTCCCATAGGCCTGCATCACTGCGAATGTGGCCTTTTCTGCCCATTTTTGTGCTAGCGACTGTGAAATTTAAGGTTTTTAGTGCTAGTGCTAAGCCTATGTCGAAAAATCCATATAACTTTCAATATCTCATCAAATATATGACTACAATGCATGTAAACCAAAAACTGGAACCAGGACTTGACATGACCATCCCCAACCAAGATTGGCGTAACATCAAACACTTGGTAGATATGCAACCTACAGGTCATGAATGCAAGTCTGAGCATAAGGAACTGAAAACTCATATGAGACTTAACAAGAATGATAAACACCCTCTCCCATTATCTATCTTAACATCAATTAGGTCTTGCATCCATTATTCCTTTAGTTACAAGTAAAAACATGGAAAGATCCATGACTAAAATTGGTCATATATCCATGCTTATAACCAACATATAACCATATAAATAACCATAAGACAATAGCCATTAAATCCATATAATAAAAATTAATTTTACCAATCAAAAGCAAGATAACTTAGCTTTCATTAAACAGAGGCAGGAGCCAACCAGGTTTTGGACTTCCACGTACCACCCGACCATAAACATGGTTGAACCAAATTTTTATTTCACCCAGTCACCCTCGTGCCATATTCCAAGCATGAATGTGGGATCTCATGGGATAAACCAATCCAAAACGACTAAGGGGATCCAGAGGTTAAACCACCTTCACCCTCACCATATTGTGATCTCACCTAAACTGGCCCTGAGATCACAAAACAAAACCGAGCTTAGAATGCCTCTGGATTCCTTCACCATCCTTAAGGAATTTTTTCTGGCTCCAAGTCTCTAGGATTTACCGAAATCCACACATGATCACTAGGCCCTAACCGAGACTCCACCCTCAAGCTTTACCGTGTATCCTGCCATTACCGGTCAAGGGATTCCTAGGCCTTTCAGAATGTTCCTGAGACCACCTCCGCCCAGGATTATGAAACCTTCTTGCAATTCCAAAGCTCAAAACCAAGAAAAATCCCATCACAACATGGCTCTCCGGAAATGGAAAGGCAAGGATTAAAACCATTTTCAAGACCTAGAAAAACCATGCCACCTGTTGTGGCTCATTTGCATTTACCTTTGAAATATTTTTCAAAACACCAAAAAAGCATATATGATAGAAAATGTAAATTTTTTTGTGTCATAGAAGAATTTTGATTTATATATTGGAACATTAACATTACATGATGAGATGTGAAGGTGGGTTGAGTCGGGCTCATTCACGTGCAGAATAATTCAAGATTCGAACCAATTCGCAAGCTCAGAATGAACTAGCATGGAAGAACACAGAATAAGATCAGGAGGGTTACACCGTGGAGCAAACAAACTAATTTCCCAATGGCGGAGAAAGGGTGCATTTCCCTTCAACACTTAAGAGTTTTGGAGGAGGCGCAAAGGGAAAGTCGAATGGTCGGGATCAAAGCGCAGAACAGGAGCAGAGAGATAGACAGCGGAGATTAAATTGCAAACTGCAAATCACAAGTTTCAAAGGATAGCCACGGGAGGTAAGTGATAAAGTTGCCGAAGTACGATGTGCGATGCCAGGTGGGACCCGATCGCATAGTGCACATCGCAAGTTTTAAAAGATAAGTGTTAAGGAAAAGTTAAAGTGAGCAAAATGCGAAGTGCAACGTGGTAGATGATGTGGCCCTGGCCCGCATACCGCACAGCGCAAGTTTTAAAAGTTAAGGGTGAAGGGTAAGTGTTATAATTGTCGAAGTGCGATGTGCGATGCGGTGGGGCCCAATCGCGAATCACAAGTTTTAAAGGATCACCGCGGGAGGTCAGTGATAAATTCGCTGAAGTGCGACGTGCAATGCCAGGTGGGACCCGATCACATAGCGCACAATGCAAGTTTTAAAAGATAAATGCTAAGGAAAAGTTAAAGATGGCGAAATGCAAAGTGCGATGTTGGCATGGACGCGATGTGGTTCCAAGATTAAATCAAAAGGATTTCAAGTCCGAGCTTATGCGATTATGCGCCATTTTATGAAGAAATAGGTAGAATGCGATAGAAAAACTCAGGTAAGTGACCCGACGCATATCAAAGGAGAAGAGGCAGAGTCAGGTAGCAGGTGATATGATTGATAGCGTTTGAAGCACAGGGGCATAGGCAGAGTCGGGCAGAAGAGCGTATAGCAGCCCTATTGGGTGCATGATAGTTGGGTCAAGTCGAGCACTAGGGCATCGTTATAGAGCTATGCAACAGCTGCATCATAACCAGAAAGGACACCTCGGCACTTCGGGAGGATGCATCAGTAACATCAGATTCAGCAAAACGAACAATATTTCCAGTTTTAATTTGTTTTCTCAAGTATAATTGCATAAGTAATATTAATAGTTTAGGGAATCGAATAGTTTCAAGAAGTTTAGGAGTTACAAACCACTGTAATGTATTTAAGTAGATAGAAATAAAGACAAGGGGTTCCGAGTTTTGGACCTCTGGATGATTGTTAATTTGGTACTGAATTTTCTGAGAAATAAATGAAAGGATATCAAGTTTACTGCACATGTTGATGTTGATATGTCTTTCCAGTTTCGCTCTGTGTTTCCTCCTCTTTGAACGAAGTGAAGTAATGTAGCAGCTAGTCTCTTAATTACATCTGTGAGTAAGAGTTAAACAACCTTAATTTACACTCCTTCACCCCATCTCTTCTCTCTCCACAAACTCCTGATGAAACTTTAAAGTAATAGATTATGTGTTTGCAACATATTATTTCGAGTTCCCTCTCTCTCCATGAATTTCCTCTGAAACTTAAAAGTGATAGATTCTGTTTCTCGACATATCACTTCGAGTTTCCTTTACAATTATTCTTTTCATTTCATTCGAATATCAACAGTTTATGGCATTATGAAGGCTTTCATTATATCATATTATTGAGTGTATTAAGTAATTAGATTCCAAAGGTGTTAAGCAGAGGCCATTTGATATTATAATTGTGACATACATTTACAAAATGTCTCAAGTACTGATTCCTTACCACAGCCAATGGATTTTTTCTTGAGATACAACATTTTCTGGCGCTATTGCCGAGGAAGAAGAAACAAAGTTTCTTTTCCTTGGGTTTTTCACATTATTTCCTCTGGTTGTTTAGGTGAGGAGGAAATATTCAGCTGTGTTTGTTATTTTCAAAATTTTGGCTTTCAAAAGGCCTCACACGGGGTCAGATACCTTACAGCAGATAGTCCCGTCTTTGCCAGGTCCAGAAAGATTGATTTCTAAAAAGGCTCAGAAACCCAAAACTCCTTCAATACCTGATCCTGCATTGCTTGCTCTTGGCAGCAATTCTCATAACCCTTTGTTTGAATATATTTCCATGGAACTCCCTTTCTTGGAACAAGATACCCCTTCCACACCCATTTATTTTCAAGAACCTCGGTTAGAAGAACATTCTTTTGAGTCTGTTTCTTTAACCTCCACTCAAGCTCAGCCAAATATATTTGTTTTTCCCTCTACTATTGTCCATCAACCTACCCCCATATCAGTTTTTCCTCCACCTTCATTCATTTTCACAACATGTTCATCAACCTCAACCACCCAAGGAGAAGTTAACCAAGTTGTTAATATGGCAGCACCAACTTTCTTAATGGATAGATATGCACCAATAAATCTTGCGCAACCAATGAATGCCATGCCTCAAGAATACCTCAAATTACTTCCTTGTTTCACTGGAGAAGATGAAGTAACTGCAGAACAACATTTACCCTTGTTTTGCACTTTTGCTAAGAATTTAAATGTAGAACATCTTGATCTTGTGATGCGACTATTTGTGCAGTCTCTAAGTGGATAGGCTAGGAAATCATTCAAAGTTTTACCAAATGATTCCATAAATGAATGGGAAGAGTTAGAAACTCAATTTACTCAGAGATGGGGAGAGGACAGATCATGGTTACTCATTGACAGAGTTTAATGCAATTAAAAGAAAGCCTAATGAAAACATTTCTGAGTTTGTAAAAAGAATCAACAAATTGTACAATAGTTTACCTATAGAGATGAAACCCCCACTATAGGAGCAGATGTAGTTTTTTTTGTGTCTTTTGAAGTTGATTTTAGCTTTACATTGAGAGAGAGAAGAGCCCCTACTCTTGAGCAGATACAAACATATGCTTTAGATATTGAAGCTAATATGACTGCAGTTGGAAAGGCGAAAGCGAAACAACCAGTCCAAGAGAAGGGGAAGGCAAAAGAAGAATCATCACAAGATCTAAGAATTGAAGATATGAAAATGGTTATAAAAAAATATGACAAATAAGCTAGCTAAGATGGAATTGGAAAATAAAAACTCCCAAAGACAAGTACAACAAAACCGAGTGGGTTTAAGCCTCAATTTAGAAGACACCCCTTGAAAATATTGCAGAGGGAAAGAAGAGATCAAGACCAAGTTCAAGCTCCATTGTATATCAAAGCAGCACCCAGAGAGCCAACACAAGATGACCAAAGGGAGGTCGAGGATCAGGTATTTTCTATATATGCAATAGAAGAGGATGAAGAGGAATATTGCGAGGGAGAATATGCTAAAGCTGAAGTTTCTTTTGATCAAGATGAAATGAATGAATACTGTAGGTAATACCCATATTTCACGCAAGCTGAGTTACATAAAAAGTATGATTTGAGGTCTAGAAAGAGATCTAGAGTATAGGATAATGAAGGTGAACAACAAGGTTCCACTCCTCCTCTAATGGTGAATCCACTACAAAAGGACCCTATGAAACATGTCAGTAATAAGAAACAACCTGTAAATTTACTTAATAGAACAAATGTGTAGCAGGGTGAATCTCCCCAGAACAAATAAATTGACACTAATATATTGGAGAGAGTTGTTCCTGTACCCGAACAAGCAACAAATTCTATAAAGAGTGAAGAAGAACTTGAAAAGAACGTTAAGCAAACTCATGCTTTCAATTTGACAAAAGAGTTGGAGAAGGTCAAAATTCAGGTGCCTCTTTTAGAATTAGCCAAAATACCAGCTTACAAGAAAGAAATTTCAGAATTTATTAATCTCACACAGGTGGAAGTCATATGTGACACAATGAACTTACAAGAAGAAAAGCCAGTGGTCACCTTTGGTCCTCATGTAGAAGAAATAGATCCCTCTGTTCCACCCTTCTATATTTCTATGTTGCTTCATGATTATACTCTACATAATTGCATGTTGGACTCATGAGCATCCCATAATCTCATGTCATTGTCTGTTATGAAGGAACTTAACTTGAAGATTACCAAACCTTATAGGGATTTGTATTCATTTGATTCCAAAAGGGTGAAATGTGTTGGGTTAATTAAATATATAGCAGTTTCGTTGGCACAAATCCCAGCAAAGAATATAGTCATGGATGTAGTGGTTGTTGACATCCCAAACAGGTTTGGAATGTTCCTATCAAGATCTTGGGGAGCAAAGTTGGGAGGTGTACTAAAATTAGATTTCACTTATGCTATCATTCCGATTTTTAATGGGGAAGTAAGGAGGTTGTACAAAGAAACAAGGTTTGTGAAGACTACCTCCAAGAAATATGCAGGAAATTCCCCCATTTATAGTCAAGAAACATAAGACCTTTCTTGTTTCATGCTGCATGAAGATGCATAATTTGCTGAAGACATAGGGAAGCAACTCTCTTCAACAGTTGTAAATAATGAGCTGCACTCAAGGAATATTTGGAAGTGCTACTTTGATGGTGCCTACTCCAAGGAGGGCGCAGGTGTTGGATTCTTTCTAATATCACTAGAAGGTAACCTCATGCCTTTCTCTTTTAAACTAGAATTTGATTTAAAAAACAATGTGGCTGAGTATGAGGCCCTAATCTCAAGCCTTCATGTTGCTAAACAGATGGGAGTTCAATGTATTTCAATTTTTGGTGACTCTGAATTGATAATAAGGTAGATTAAAAATCACTGTCAAACTACGAATCCGAGATTGAGATCATATAGGAATGAAGTGTGGGATCTAGTATAAAACTATTTTGAAGCATTCAATCTTCAGTATATTCCAAGGGAGGAGAATAGATTGGCTGATTCTTTCGCAGTTGCAGCCATCACCTTCAAACCTCCAAAAAATCCAAGGTTAAGGTATGAGATTGAAATTAGGCATAGACCTTCTATCCCTGATAATGTAAAACATTGGCAGGTGTTTGACTATGATGAACAGATAAGTTAGTTCCTGACCATGATTGGAAACTTTGAAGACGATGAGATAGACCAAGATGAATAAAAAACAGAGCAGAAAGCAGAAATAAGAAACCTTAAGCAGCCAATCGGTGAACAAAATATTATCTAATTGAAAGATAATGTGCTCCCCAAAGCGTTGGTTCCCCTTGAAATATTATTCGATGCTAATGATTTTGTTGTTGATTCAAAGAGAACACATCAAGAAGAAGAGATGGAAGATTGTAATCTGGGGACTTGGCAGGAACCCAAAATAGTGAAATTGTTCAAAGGTGTTCCCAAAAACTACAAAGAAAGATACAATTATCTTTTTAAGAAATATATGGATGTGTTTGCCTGGTCGTATGAAGACCTGAAAACATATGACAAAAGCATTATTCAGCATAAGAATCCATTGAAGGAAGGACTCAAACCACACAGACAGAAGCTCAGATTGATCAATCCATTGTTGTTAGCTCCAATCGAAAAATAAGTGAAGAAAATGTTGCAGGAAAAAATTATAGTCCCTCTCAGATATTCAGACTGGATTTCTAATCTGGTTCCTGTAAGAAAGAAGAATGGAGAGATAATATTGTGTGTAGACTTCAGGAACTTGAACCGAACACCTCTAAAAGATAATTATCCTTTGCCGAAAATGGATTATGTCTTACATAAGGTGACAAGAGCTCACAGATTGTCTATGGTTGACAGATTTTATGGGTATAATAAGGTAGCAGTAGAAAAAGAAGATCAAAAGAAGACTGCTTTCAGTACGCCCTGGGGTACCTTCATGTACGCAAGGATGCCATTTGGCCTTATAATTTGGTAACATTTTAATTATTGTATTTTGTACCCATATTTATTTTTTATTTTTTATATTTTTATTTATTTATTTTTTATTTTTTAACGAAGTCGGTTGCTAATTGTATTAAAAAAAGAAAAGGGAGCCAGAGCTCTAAGGTTACAAGGAGAATTTTTTTTTTTTGTAGTGGAGAAGATAATTGCTTTAAGCCTTACAACTCTTTTGATTCTGGCGTTCGATAGGAATAAAAATGCTAAGAATTTATAAGTGCGAACAAACTGAGAAAGCAATAAAACATATTTGAAAGACATGCTGATAAACAAGAGGAGGATTAGTCAATGATTATGTAACTAATTTGACGCACAGTAGAGTTCTCCAAATTTTCTTCATTTCCCACTTTCCTTTTGTTATTGGAATCAACACTAGGATCATTGCGCTTTTGGAGCATATAATTTAATATTTGGATCGATTCATCAGCATGGGCACATTTTTTGGAGAGGTTATCGAGCTGAGAAAGGAGTGAAGACACTCTTGAGAGAAAGAAATTGACATCGGCTATGTGTCTGTCTTCAAGGGCTTTGACATCTTTCTTTAACTTATCTTAAAAAGTTCTCTGGTGAGCACGTATTTGTTCAAGCTCTGCCTGCACATCCGCACAATGCAGGCAATCTTCGATTCTAGCCAGGCTATGAGTCAGAGAATAAGGATATCTATGAGAGCAATAGCACCAACCTGCACAAAGAAGATCAAGACAGATCCATCCTAGACAAAAAATGTTAAGAGAAATAAAAAAGCAGCAGGGAGGGGACTGCAGAGTGTTTGAGAAGGGAGATCGAAGGCGAAAGGACCAGCAACTTGGAGATGTACGATTCAGCTCTAAATCAGTGCTTTGAATATAGGAAGGGGGATGAATAATGAGGCAAAGAAAATAGTGATAATTAGAGGCGCAAGGGGCCTTCTTGCTGGGAATAGTCAGAGGCAGCAGAGACACAGGACCAAAGTCACGAGCAACTTCAGAAAAACAAGATATGGAAATCGGGATAAATATGTCAGCAGCAGAGAACATGATTAAGGCAGAGGGGATGTGCATAAATAATCATTGCATTGAAGGAGGCCCGGAACTCGAGCACAGGCGTGGTTAGCAAACAGGTGAGCTTCTTTGTTGTAGGACTGAAGGATGTGATATAATAAGGCATCTTTCATTTCGCTGAGAAGGATTTGACAAAGGCTGATGATTTGATCAAGGGGGATATTTTCCACAGGGCTATTATGCACCATTAGACTGATAATTATTGAGGAATCGCCCAGAATGATGGAATTTTGGATATTGAGATTTTTGAGTTGACATAGACCTTGATATAGAGCCAGAGCCTCAACTCTATTTTTGGATTGGACTCCCAAACTCCATTCAAAGGTAGTACGGGTGATACTGCTACCGTTTTTAATAATCCCACCAGCTCCGGCAATCCCAGGATTGAATTTGGTTGCGCCATCAAAGAACAAAGTGGGTCTGCCTCTGGCTGTTATCCAATTGATGAATTCGATCTCTCTGAGATGGATTTTATAGGTGATATCAGATCTAAAGTGAGGCTTAGGTGCATGAATCCTCTGATTGTGTCTATTCAAAAGATCTCGAAGAAAAATCTTTTCCTCTGTACAGAGATCATTCGGATCAATCCTGAAATTTCTTTTAGCAGTTATGATGTCCAAGGTTAGGCTCCAGATTTTTTGGCACGATTTTATGTAGGAGGGCTTTTTATCCCTGAAAATTTGGTTATTCCTGGATAACCAGATATTCCACAATGCTACAAGTGGGAGAGTATTCCAAACTCTTTTCGAAAGGTTGGTCTTCCTGTTTCTCCAAGGGAAGCTGAGTTTCCAAGAGGATAACAAATCAGCTACGGAATTCAGAGTATTCCAGTTAGGGTGGAAGAAGTTGGAGAGCCCAGTCCAGCAGTGGGTGGCGAAGGGACATCGGATGAAGAGATGGGATATAGTTTCCTCTTCATTTTGAAAATTTGGGTAGATTGAAGGCCCTATGATGCCTCTTTTTTGAAGGTTTTCTGCAGTTAAGACCTTGCCTTTCAGAAGAAGCCAAATAAAGAATTTTATTTTTGGAATTGCCTCCAACTTCCAAACCGTCTTCCAGATGGTCCAAGTAGGGGAAGGAAAGAGGTCCTTGCAGAGATATTGATATATTGATTTGATTGTGAGGACATTTCCGGAGGGATCCCATCTGAAGCCATCGATGCTATCTTTTGTACTGGGTGCTGAGCCTTGAAGTTGTGATTGCAAATTTCTAAACTCGTCTTCAAGGTGTGAGGGGATTTTTGGAAATTTCCATCCAATCCACATTTGATTCTTAGCATCCCATTGAGAGAACTGACTCAGAAAATTGAGTCCCATATTACTGTAGAATTGCAGAATGTTCTGTGATCCAGGCCTATCCATGATGGGAGAATGTCCCATAATTCTATCCATACCAATATGGATGGTATTACCACCTTTTGGGACTTTAGACAGATTTTGAAGAAGGATAGGGATGGATTTTTTACAGGAAGACTAAATTTTGGAGCTTGACTGTTAGGTATTTCATGATATAGAAGCTGCTGCCGGTTGGAGTTTAAATATTTGACTTCCAGAACTTGCTTCCACCAAGTCTGATTGCCATTAATGAGTCTACACAAAAGCTTGCCTCCAAAGGCTTGGTTCATGAGTCTGGGGGATCGAACACCAACACCTCCATGTTCATTATCTTGAATTACTTGGTTCCATTTAACGAGATTGAACTTTTTTCTGTCATTCTTTCCACCTTGCCAAAAGAAATTCTTGATGAGGGCTTCGATTTTATTAGAACACTGGCTGGGGCTTGTAGAAGGGAGAAGTGATATAATGGAAGGGAGGACAACCTGGATTTGAGAAGAGTGAGACAACCTGCTGGGTTGAGCCAAGTGGATCCCCATTGCTAAAATTTCCTCTTAATTTTATCAATTTTCACATTCCAGACTTCAGCCTTCAGAGGATTTGCACTGACTGGCATTCCTAAATAAGTGAAATGGTCCCACTTGAGCTTGCAAGGAACATCAAAAGTGTTGGCTATACTGTGTATAGTTTGATCAGAGACATTCCATCCATAAACACAGCTTTTGATGTGATTTATCAGACCTCCAGAGAATAACATAAATTTGTCGAAGACTCTTTTGAATCGCTGAGCAATGATGTTGGTAGCTCCCCCCATTAGCAAAGTGTCATCTGCAAATTGGGAGTGGTTCATGTTTTTAACTCCATTTCCATATCTTATGCCCATTATGAGGCCCACCTGTCTCATATGATCCAGAGCTCTGCAGAAGGATTCCACCATAAGAATGAACAAATAGGGAGAAAGGGGGCATCCCTGCCTTAACCCTCTTGTGGATTGAAAGTAAGGTACAGGTATTCCATTGATAAGAGGGGAAATCCATGGTCCCGAGATGAAGGCTTTAATGAAGTCAAGAAAACTTTGGTCGAATCCCATTTTTTGAAGCACTGCAAAGAGAAAAGAGTGCCTCACCCTATCGAAGGCATTTGCAAGATGTAGCTTCAAAATGAAGCCTTTTTCATTTCGGTAAATTATGGAATGGAGTGCTTCTTGAACAAGGAGGATAGAATCTGAAATTTGTTTTTCAGAGATGAATCCTCCTTGATTCTTAGAGATGATGGTATTCATATGAGGCTTGAGGCGAGTGGCCAGGATTTTCGTGATGATCTTGTAGGAAGAATTGCAGAGGGAAATGGGTCGAAATCTAGAAAAGGTAAAGGGGCGGTTTTCCTTAGGAATGAGAGCTAGGGAGGTTGAGTTAGTATATCCTCCCATTTTTATTTTTATTTTTAATTTTTCCGGTGGGCCCACTGAATCATTTTCATGAAGTCTTTTTTAATGAGATCCCAGTAAGTTCAATAGAAGGATATCAAAAATCCATCTGGACCCGGAGCCTTATCTGAGTGAAGAGTCCAAATAGCATTTTCAACCTCTTCTTCAGTTATTTCCTTATTAAGAGAGTGGTTTATCTATTCAGTGATCAAGGTCGGAAGGTGTTGAAGCAACTCCGAATAATTTTCAGGCAAGCTGGTCTCTGTGAGAAGCTCTTTAAAATGCGAAGTTGTAGCATTTTTTATTTGTTCTTGATTTGTTTGAAGGTTCCCATGTGCATAACTTATAGACACCACATTGTTTTTGGCTTGACGAACTGTGGTTTGCTTGTGGAAGAAAGTTGTATTCTTATCTCCCACTTGAAGCCATAGATTCCGAGATTTTAAACGCCATTTCTCCTCTTCCTTCCTATTTATGCTATAAAGTTGCCAATATAATTCTTTTTCTTGATTAAGGTTTTCTTGGCTTGGAACTTGACGGTCCATAGAGGCCTGCACATCCTTTAGCTTTTCTTTAATTTTGATTTTTACCTTTTCAGGTTCCTTATAATGGTTTTTTGCCCATTCTTTTAGAGCTTGTTTTTTTTTCTTCAGTTTGGTCTCCCATATAAACACGGGTGAACCTTCAACATGCTAAATCCACTCACTACGCAAAATCTGATTTTTAGCCTATGTATCTGTCTATAGAGGGAAATACTTGAATGGGATGGGCCCAAGAGGGCGTTGCTTAGAAAGGGAGAGCATGATTGGATAATGATCAAAAGAGGAGAATGTGAGCACGCTGGCAGATGCTGAAGAGTAGCAAGAGAGGAGTGAGATAGCTATTAAAATTCGGTCCAGCCTTTCCATGATGTTGCCTTTTCCGATTCTCCTGTTACTCCATGTAAATCTGCAATTTTTTGGACGTACGTCAACCAGTTCCTGTTCTTGCATTATTTTTTCAAGAAGGATTTTGAAGGGATCTATACCAAATGAGCCTCCCCTCTTTTCGTTTGCATGAAGGATGAGATTAGAATCCCCTCCCAAAATAACATTACTATTGTCTTCACTGTTCATATCCTCCCTTAATGAGTTCCAACATGATTCTTTATCTCTGTAGTGATTTGGGCTATACACATTATATATAATGATGTTCTGCTAATTTGTACTGTTTTTTAGAACAATTTTGAGCCAATTTGGATTTACAGTGGTGTCTTTCAAATGCCAAGTGTTTGATGTCCAGAGAGTAGCTAGACCTCCCGATGCACCTCTTGACTCTGACAAGGTGCCTTCATATTGTTTTTCAGTGCTTATTATTCTTTTCATATTTGCCTCACTTTGTTTTGTTTCCTGCAAGAGGATGATTTCAGGCCTTTCTTGGTTTATTAGATCTCGTAGGGCTTTTGTTTTGGAGGGGTGCCCTAGACCCCTACTATTCCATGATAGTATTTTCATCATTGTGAAGGGACAATTCGAGGGGGTTGCTTTCCCTCCCTGCTCCCTTTGTGCCACTTCTTTGTTATTCTGCCCCAATATATATTTTTCTATGGGGTTTTGTGTGCCCAATGCTATATCTTTTTATGCATTTTCATTTCATTGCTGCTTCATGGATCTTCTTCCAGGTCCCTGCTTTTTATGAGATTCCAGAGAAGCCCCATGCTCTTTGGAAGCATTTCTGGTGATGCGGAGGGGGGCAGTGTCTTTGGAAGATGTAGGGAAATCCGAGATAAGAGGAGAGGGGAGGGGAGGGTCCTGAGGGGGGGGGGAGGCGGGAAAAGAGGAAGATCTTCATCAGGGAGGGATAAATCAGAGAAGGGATTAGAGTTGTCCAGCAGATTGGATATAGGGGCTGAAGAAGCTAAGGGGAGAGAATTAGGATCCAAAACCTTATTAGGGAGAGGTGGTATAGTGGTTGATTTAGATTGCGGAGCTAAATGCAGATTATTCTTGGCAGGCGGGTTAGATTTCTTTTTTTTAACAGGCTCCCAAGGCTGCTCTGAGTCCTGAATTTAAACATCTATATTTTTTGAAAAACGATTTGCAAAGTGGCCATATTCGTGACATACCTTGCATTTGAACAGGATCTGCTCGTAGTCGATCTGCTGGATGTGCGTCTAGTCGTCCACTTTTAACTTGATAGCTTCAGGGAGACCTTTCCCAAAGTCCACCTCAACGAAAATTCTGGCACAAGCTAGCATATTTTCTTTAGGCTCACTCCTGTCTATGAATTTTCCAATAACGTTTCCAATAGTTCGGACATAATTGTCTGCCCAGCAATGTAGCGGGAGGTGCGGGAGACGCACCCAAATTGGGACAGCACTCGACACGTCGAGTTCAGGGTCAAAATCAAGGGCCCATTTATTAAGATATAGGCCTCTGGAATCCATAAAATAGGGTCTGTTTCTGAATATTAGATCTTTGTCTTCTTTAGATTCGAAGTGGAAGGTGAAGAACCCCTTTCCACAGAATCTGATCGAGATCTTACCAGCGATCTTATCGGACCAGTTTCTTTCGATCCATCTGTGAACCATCTTAGGGGAAGGCCAGAGGCCCATGAACTGGCCTATCAGTCCTTTTTCTGCCAACGAGAGAGCTGCCATACAAGGCAGAGAGGGGGGTAGAATAACTTCTTGAAGACCGTCAAGATTTTTAACAAATTTTGAGACTGTATGACGAGGTTTCGGAGGTCCTAGAGAAGTGATAAGATCTGCAAAGGCGGGGGTCTGAGCCATGGCAGGGGTCACGACCGGAGGGGATTCCAGAGATCCCATGAAGCAGGGGCCCAAGACAGAGGCGCACAGATGGAGGGCCCAAACGGCAGCCCAAGCACAGAAGACGAAGGCAGGCTCAGGGTAGAGGCCCAGAAGCTGCAACGACAAAGGGAGGCAGGGCAGGAGGCCCCGAGCACAGAGGCGCAGGGCAAGAGGCCCAGGCACAGGGTAGGAGGCCCAGCTTTTGTCATGTTGTTCCTTGTTGATCCATAGCTATTCCTTAACATATCCTAGCAGAACCTAAGTTGTTCCCAAGCAATGAAGTCGAAGGCAGGCTCAGGGCAGAGGCCTAGAAGCTACAACGGCACAAGGAAGCAGGGCAGGAGGCCCAGAGCGTAGAGGAGTAGGGCGGGAGGCCCAGGCGAAGGGGCACGAGGAAAAATTTAGGTCCTCGGGGCGCCATCACACCAACGCTCAAGTAATTCATAACACCACTATGGACATAGCCTTCATTGGTGACAGGTTTGTAGTTATATATCTGGATGGTGTAACTATTTTCTCAGGGTCAGAGGATGAACACTTGGAGCATTTGCAAAAAAAAAAATCAAAAGTGCAGAAATTTTGGTATGTCATTAAATCCCAAGAAATATTTATTTGCCTCAGAAGAAGGTAAATTATTGGGTCACATAGTTTCTAAACAAGGAGTAAATATTGACCCAACAAGGGTGGAAGCCATTCAGACTATTCCTTTACCCAGAAGTAAGAAGGATATCTAGAGATTCCTGGGAAAAATAAACTTTCTGAGGAGGTTTGTGCCCAATTATGCTGAGATCGTGAGAAGTATAACATAAATGTTAAATAAAAATGTAGAAGTTAAATGGGATAAGGAAGCAAGAGATGCATTTATTAGAATAAAGGAAGCACTGCAAGAAGCCCCAGTTTTGATTAGCCCAGACTATCAAAAATCCTTTCAGGTATTCTCATTTGCATCCCCCACTACTATTGTTGTTGTGTTGTTGTAGAAAAATGAAGACAATAAGGAGCAGCCAGTTGCATTTTTTAGCAAAGTTCTTAGAGATGCTAAGCTCAAATACAATATTTTGGAGAAACAAGTATATGCTTTAGTCAAAGCACTAAAATCCTTCATGACTTATGTGTTGCAGTCCCAAATAACTGCTTATGCTCCTAATTCTGTTGTGAAAGACGTGCTGGTCCAAAGTGATGTTGAAGGAAAAAGGGGGAAGTGTATAGAAAAAATCCAAGAGTATGATTTGGACATCAAACTCACCAAGCTCATCAAGGGACAGGGGTTAGCGAAGTTGGCGAAGTTGTTGACAAAGACAAATTTTCAAGCCTTGGGAATTAATCTGTTGGCACTAGTGGATGGAGTTGTAAATGAAGAGGGTCAAAGCAAGTTCAAAACAGGTATTCAATAAAAATAATTGTGCTCTGATTGGTATAAAGATATTTTGCATTACCTGTGTTTCTTTCCTGTCCAACTTCAATGAATAGAACAAAATACAAAGCTCTCAAGCTCAAGTCTCAGCAATATTTTATCGTAGAAGTGAAGCTATACTAGAAAGACCCTGCTGGTATTTTTTTTTATGTTTGACCGAAGGAGAATCTATTGAAGTCACCAAACAATATCATGAAAGTTTGTGTGGAGGACATTATAGTTGGAAGGCCACTGATCATAAAATTATTAAGTCAGGCTTCTATTGGCCAACCCTGTTTGCAGATGTTTATAGATTGGTCAGAAGTTGTTAGAAGTGTCAGTTGTTCGTTGAAAAGAAAAAAACTTGCTCCATTACTTCTCATCCCAGTATTTATTAAAGAACCTTTCAGGCAATGGGGATTGGATTTTATTGGAGAGATCAATATGCCATCAAGCGAACAATTCAAGTGGATTCTGACTGCCACTGATTATTTTAAAAAATGGGTTGAAGCAATACCCACTAAGAAGGCGAATGACCAAGTGGTGATGAAGTTTATGGAGGAAAACATTTTCAGCAGATTTGGATGTCCAGTCAAAATTGTGTTTGATAATGCTCAGGTATTCAACTCTGCTTATTTCATTAATTTTTGTCAAACATACAATGTAATTTTATAACATTCCATAGTGTATCATCCCCAAGGGAATGGATTAGAAGAGTCTTCAAATATGACATTGGTCAGAATCTTGAAGAAAAAAATCACTGAGAATCAGAATAATTGGGATATGAAGTTTAAGTTTTCCCTCTGGGCAGTTCGAGTCACTACCAAGAAATCTACTGGGAAGTCTCCCTATCAACTGGTTTATGGAACTCAAGCACTATTTCCTACTCAGCTGGCCAAACCAGTGATTTATTTCCTTCAAGAAGCTCAATTAAGAACCGAATGCTCTGGTAAGAAGATTGAAAAAAAATAATTGAATCAAGTGAAAACATAAACAAAGTCAGGGATAGCTTGATTACTTATTAGGAAAAGAATGAAGTTTATATTTGACAGAAAATCAAAAGAAATTCTCTTTCAAGCAGGAGATTTGGTACTAAGATGGGACACCAGACGAGAAGAAAAGTGGCAGCATGGTAAATT
The DNA here is from genome assembly GCA_034641835.2 of Pinus albicaulis. Taxonomy (NCBI): domain Eukaryota; kingdom Viridiplantae; phylum Streptophyta; class Pinopsida; order Pinales; family Pinaceae; genus Pinus; species Pinus albicaulis. The sequence continues at coordinate 685,907,844 of CM076576.1, read as the reverse complement.
TGACCCTCTCTGGTATGTTCCATACAAGATCTCTGAGGCAAGGTCAAATAACACATTTATTCTGGAAGATCTGGATGGAGTGTTGAGATTGCAACAAGATGATGAGCTTAGTGGAAAGAAGTCGCCTTCACTAAGTGGGCCCGCAGGCTATTTTTGGCGCAAAGTCTATTTTTAGATATATGGATCATGTTCTATGAGTTGCAGGATACTATTTGTGGATGGTTGGTCAAGTCAGAAAAAATATATGGACTCCTATTTTTAGAAATATTGGGCAGAATCTATTTTTAGATTGCCAGTCTAAAAATAGATATGTCGAATATTATTAGCTCTTAATAATATTTGGACTATAAACAATATCTTATTCTCTTGGAGAACTTTAGTTAAGTGCACATATGTGGCACAGGAGCTGACAGAAGGAATTACGCTATTCCTGAGGGTTAAGTGGAGCTATTGCATGGATACTTCAGTTAGAACTCATGTGACAGAGTTTGGTGGAGTTGATTAAGAAGTTGTGTTCAGTTTAACTAATCTAAACATAGTTGAACTAGTTGTATTTAGTCTAACTGATTAATACACTAGTGAAGAGTGGTGTGAATTAATTATTAATTAACTCACTAATTATAAACTCATTAATCAACTAAAGAATACATCAGTTAACTACAGTGCATGGACAGTTTCAGTGGAGACCAGTGCAGAGATAGGTGAAAGAGCAAGTTAACTATCAGTTGTGACTATACTGTTGCATATTTGCAACAACCAATGATTGGAGGAGCCCATGAGGATTGCGCAGTACAAGCCAGGTGGTTCAAGTTATTTAATGATCCATCCTATAGCATTGATTACGCAATAGAGGCTGGCTATCAAGTGGCAGAGATTGGAGCATGTGTTTTGATAGATCTAGCTTGATTAGTGTGTAGCAATTTGAGAGGTTGTGCTAAGAGCTTGTGAGGAGCTTTGTACAATGATTTTTAGAAGTTGAGATGTCTTTCAACGGATTGCGATTGGAGTATGCCCTCGAAGGCAGCTCAAATTATATTGCATGGAAGGACAGGATGGAGGCGGTGCTGGATGACAATGGGTTGAAGGAGTTCATAGATGCAAAAATTCCAAAACCTACTTCTAGTGATGCTGCCGTACTTGACGCATGGAAAAAGAAGACAACAAAGTGTCGAAGAATTCTGTTGGAAGGTGTGAAGGATCACATAGTGTCCAACCTTCACGATAAGGCTTCTCCATTCTTGATGTGGAAAGCTTTGACAGATTTATTTCAAAGCAAGAGCGACCAGAGGAAGTTGGCGCTCAAGGATAACCTCAAGAACATAAAAATGGAGAAAGGCGATAGTATGCCCAAGTACCTCATGAAGTTCATCCAATGTAGGGATGAGCTGGGAAGTGTGGGGGTTACTGTTGATGACGAGGACTTGGTGAGCTTGGCTCTCCTTGGGCTTCCGAAGAGTTGGCATTCCTATTAGGACTCTGTCAATGGTCGGGAGAAATTGCCAGGATGGGAACGACTTTGGTCGGATCTTGTGCAAGAGGAGATAAGGCGAAGTACCAGGGACGGATCTTCATCAAAGAACTTTGATGAAGAAAATTGCGCTTTGGCTGCCAAAGCAAATAAGGGGAAGAGAAAGAAGCATGATTCTCAATCCAGTGCGAAAGGCAAGAAGCAATACATGTCCAAGGTGAAGTGCTTTCACTGTCACCAACACGGACATTACGCCACTAGTTGTCCACAGAAGAAGAAAAATAAGCAGGTTGCTGGATCTGCAGCTGGAGAGGCCTTAGCCTCGCATTTTGAGCTGGATTTTTCGCTAATCGCATGCTTGGTCTCAAGTGTGATGGGTTTATTGTGGTTTCTTGACAGTGGTGCATCTTTTCACATGACAGGAGATCGAGATTTGTTTATTGATCTGGATGAGAAAGATCTTGGAGTGCACATCGAGATGGGCGATGATGGTAGATACAGTGCGACCGGTATCGGTACCATTTCCTTTGAGAGGGATTTTGGTAAACCCTTCGTATTGAAGGAAGTGATGCATGTTCCAGGATTGAAGAAGAATCTTATCTCTGTGGCGATGTTAGAAGACAAGGGATATGATGTTGTCTTCAGCGAGGGAAAGGCTTTCTTGCGCAGTAAGACAATTGGAGAAACCCGGAAGATAGGGGTTCGAGTCAAGAACCTTTATCAATTGCAAGTAAATGGCTGCGCAGCAATGGCATGCAAGGCAGAAGGAGTGGTGAGCCGGGATGATGGCGAGCTGTGGCACCGGAGATTGGGCCACCTTCACCATGGAGCACAGAGATGCGCCAGCGATTTCTGCTGGGCTTCCTAAGGAGGTACTCTTGTGATCGAGATCGGTGCAAAGGGGTTGTACCTTGGAAGGAAAATTTTGAAAGCCACCTTTCACGAGAAGGATAGTCGCACCACGACCATCCTTGAGAGAATTCACACAGACGTGTGTGGACCTTTCTCAGTAGCTTCGATAGCAAAGCACAGGTACTATGTGATATTTGTTGATGATTTTTCTCGGAAGTGCTGGATCTTCTTCATGCAGAAGAAGATCGAGACATACTTAAAGCTATATGAGTTCAAGGCACTGGTTGAGAAAGAATCGGGGAAGAAAGTGAAGGCTCTTAGGAGCGACAATGGTGGTGAATTCATCTCTGGCGAATTCAAGGACTTTTGCAGCGCAGAAGGAATTCGAAGAGAGCTCATAGCACCTCATAACCCACAGCAGAATGGGGTTGCTAAGCGGAAGAACAGAATGATCGTGGGTGCTGCACGGGCGATGTTGCATGATCAGGGCCTTCCCATACACTTATGGGCTGAGGCATGCAATACTGCAGTATATGTGTAGAACCGTTGTCCTCACAGGATACTTGGCATGAGTACACATGAGGAGGCGTTTTCTGGTAAGCAACCTGATATTTCCCATTTGAGGATTTTTGGTTCACCTGTTTACATTCATGTGACGAAGGATGCCAGGAAGAAGCTGGATCCGACTGCAGAGGTTGGGATATTTGTGGGGTACACTGATACACCCCACAACTATCGTGTGTATACAGGATATCAAATTTCATGAGGAGAAAGCCATGAAGTATTCGCTTGAGAGGGAGCCACACTTGCATGCAGATGAGGAGCTATTAGTTCCTAAGGAAGAGCCTCAGGATGTGGATCAGCCACAAGAGGAGGTTCATGGAGTGGAAGAGACCACTCATGCAGCGCTAACAATCAGAGGGCGGAAGCGCACTACAGAAGCTGAGCGACTGGCTCAAGATGCAGAGAAGGTTGTAGGAGCACCTACATCACAGCGCAGACAGAGACAGTCACTTGACCGGTATACTGGATACATGGCTCTTATGAGCAAGTGTATCATGACGGAGCCATCCTCTTTCGAGGAAGTTGTGGAGGATCCCGCATGGGCAAATGCCATGGTGGAAGAGTATGAATCGATTGTCAGAAATAGTGCATGGGAGATTGTCCCAAGGCTGGGGGGGAAATCAGTGGTGGGTTCGAGATGGATCTACAAAGTGAAGCAGGCAGCTGACGGGAGTGTGGATGATCCGGATTTATGCAGGAACGCAACAGAATAAACATATAAACAGAAATACAACGATGCAGTGGAAATAATACTTCATTTCATTAATATCAAAGAACTGAAATTTGCTTATAGACAGAATGGAAATAAAACTAGCTAGGCGAAATTTGAGTAGCTATCTTACGAGAAGAGATGTGGTATTTCTCAAGCCTCTAGCTGCGTCTGTCAGGCTCGAGGGCCTATTTATTATTTAGAAACAATGGGAAATCCTAAACAGCCAAAACCCTAACCCTAGGAGATGAAGCGCCAAAACTATGGGCCCCGTTGGGGTAAATTGGTGTTTCAACTTCCCAGGGGCGTAACTTTGGCATACGATCTTCGTTTGACGCATACCATACCTCGTTAGAAAGATCTATCCGAGGACTAAAAATTTGAGGCCTCGAACAAAATGGCTCGGAAGTTTAGGACCGAAATACTGCTAAAAATAGTAAACTGTGCCGAAACTGAAAAACTGAAATAGACAATGGTGGAGCCCCGAGTGGAATAGGCGGGTGACCACCAATATCCACCTGGATCATTCCTCCCCCCTTAGGAAGCAATGGTCCCCATTGCGTTAAGTTCCTCCATGAGATGAGGAAATTTCTGCTGAACTTGGTCCCTGGTGAACCACTTTCCTTAGTGCAGGAGTTGGCCAGCTTTGACAACCCGATATAATTGGATCTTCTGTTGGCGAGTGTTCTTGACCTGCATGTCCATGATACAATCTGTGGTGGCCTGTTCCATGCAGTCTGGATTTAACTTTGTTGGTGTGAGTTGTTCTGCAATGTCCGAGGTGTCCAGTAGAGGTGGGAAGTAAGGACGAAGGCGATCCACATTGAAGACTGGGTGCAGACCAAGGAATGGTGGAATACTGAGCTCGAATGCATTGTTCCCTACAGCCTTGGTGATGGTGTATGGCCTGTATCGGAGCGGGCGAAGCTTGCGGTGGGGTCCAGTGAGGTGCTCCTTCTGCAAATGTAGCCATACTTTGTCGCCCACCTGGAAGTTGTGTGGCACCCGGTGTTGATCATGGCGTTGCTTGTACTTGGCATTGGCTTTGTCCAATATATCATGAACTTGTTGGCGGATGTGTTGAATGCGCTCGATGAAGCTACTTGCTTTGTCAACTTCAGACTGGACATGAGCTGAATTGGCCTGAGCAGCTGCAAATGGCATGGCTACGTCAATGGGACATAGTGGCTGGAATCCCAAGCCCACCTGTAAGGGGCTATGGCCGATTGAACTATGGAGAGCCCGAACAGACCATGTTGTACATAGGGGAGGCTCTCGTCCCATGTGCGTGGGATGCTTTGAAATTGTACATGCAGTAATGTACACCGCTATGTTGACGACCGTCCTGCCATCTGCTTTGGGGATGGAAAGTCGTGGACTTTGTGAGCTTGGCATCCAACATCACTGCAGGTCGACTGAAACAAACAGGAAACTCTTCATCCTGGAATCGATATGATAAACTGGGTGGGGATCCCAAAGTGCACCCATACTCGTTCAAAGAAGAGTTTAGCAGTAGCTTCTGCTGTGATATTCTTCTTACAGGCTGCCATAATGGCCATCTTCGAGAATCTATCAACGACCACGAAAACACAGTCATTGCCATTCTTAGTAGAGGGCAGGCCCGACATGTAATCCATGGAGATGGATTCCCAAGGTCGACTAGGGGTAGGTAGTGGAGTATATAGGCCTTGCTTCTTGATGGTCGGTTTGGCAATGGCACAAACAGTGCAGGATCTGATGTGCTTCTCGACATCCTTTCGAAGGTTCGGCCAATAGAAATACTTCTGTAGTATTGCTACTGTTTTCTCGACCCCGAAATGCCCAGCGACTCGACTGTAGTGTGCTTCCCATATCATCTTGGCACGCTCGCTTGAAGGAACACAAAGGTGTCCTATGTGACATAAAAGTGCATCTTGGAGGTGAAAATTTGGAACTTGCGTACCCCCCAAGAGTGCCTTGTAAGTTTGGCCGAATTCTGAGTCACTCTCATAGAGAAGCGGCCAATCAGAAGTCTCGTGCCCACAAGAGTTGAGGACAAAGGTGGAGCGCCATTGACGGTGGTTGGCTAAGGCCTGCAACATGATCGTGCTACCTTCTTGTACTTGATGTTCAAACAACCTGCAGAGAGGGGACCACTACTAATGAAATCATTCCCGTGAACTTCCTGTCCGTATGAACCGCAGGGCCACCGTGTGGATGATTTGAGCCTGCTCTCAAACAGGCTGCTCCTATCACACAAGCCTGCACAATGGAGTACATTTCTTTGTCATATGTGGGGTACTTGCGAATCGTGTGATGTTATCCCACCGTAGAATGCCACCTGATGTCCAGATAAGTTGGATAAGAACCATTTCTAACAGGCAGCCTATATCTGTTCCCATCCCTGCAATGGTTGTTGCAAGTCCGGTAAAGTGAGCAATCGTGCGCAGGCTGCAGAGCGATTTTCAACTCCGTGAACGCTTCAACAGGCCTGACCAACTTTTTTTCTCGCCTCCTCGTGACTTGACTCAAGTGGCTGCACAAGGAGGCGAGAGGGAATCTCAAACAACTCTGGTAGGAAATTAGCAAGACCGTAAAGTCGCTAAGTCTGTTATGTTATTAATGGCCATCCCAATGACTTGGATCTTGGTTTGATCCACACATGTCTCCTTTTCATCAATAATGTATCCAGATATTTAACTCTGGTCATGCCAAAAAGCAAGATTCTAATTGTACACAACCTGTGCTGCCGCAGTTGTTTGGAGCAACTGAAGCCTGACAGGTGAAGGTCCTCTCCCAAGTCCGGATGAGGGACTGTAATGGTTATCCAAGTACACCACTACGAATGAGTTGGTGAATGGCCGCAAGATGTCGTCCATCATCCTCATGAAGGTTGCGGGAGCATTCGTCAACCCGAAAGCCATGACCAGCCATTCAAAAAGGCCTTCCTTAGCTTTGAAGGCAGTCTTCCACACATCAGAGGGTTCAATTGGTACCTGGTGATACCCAGACTTCAGGTCGATCTTATTGAAATATTTTGCACCTTGAAGTTGGTCAAAAAGGTCATCAATCCGTGGACTGGGTACCCATCTTAACAAAGTTGATCGTTCTTAAATGACACTCGATAGTCAATATGAATCAAGGCCCCATCCTTTCTTCCTCGACCAACACGATCTATCCTGCTGTAGCATCCAATTGTCCATGCAGACTTCCAGCTAGCCTTCTGACCCCGCTTCTGATTCATTGGTCTCTGTACGAGCCACTCGATATTCTTACCCATTAGGTAGCGAAGATTTGGCTCATCACAATTTGTGGCTTAATTCGATAAAGTGAGAAACCCTCGTGGGTAGTGAAGAAATTGGTACCTCCACAACCTTTATCTATCCGTTGTTTTGTGTTGAGGAGCCCCGTCCTGGAGGTTGTGGCCATGATTCTCTCTGCAGATCAAAGTGATCATCAGGAAAACGACTTCTGTTTGTTTGCTTTCAATGATTTTGCAGAACCAAAGAGATAGCTGTAGAGGCAAAACAGTATCCCGTACAACTTATTTCCCAAAGTAACAATAACAGCACGAGGTCGAGACTCATACACAGCATGATGCTTCCACAAGTATGGTTGTCCTAATAATACATCAGAAACATCAATAGGAGCAACGTCACATAATACCTCATCCGTGAAGGGCTTGATGCTATAGGGAAGGCGACACTGCCGACTTACGCAGAGATCTCGTCCTTGGTGAAGCCATCCGATGGTGTATGGATGTGGGTGAGCTGTGGTCGGCAAGCCCAACCGCTTCACGGCGTCTGCTGAAATGAGGTTCTTTTGGCTCCCATTGTCGACAATGAACTGTACCGGGGAGCCCTTTACTCACATCTGGGAGTGGAAGAGACGTTCCTCCTCCTCTAGATCTTCCGGTTCCTCCTTTTGGATCTTTGTAGTGGCAACAGTGGCATTGGGCTCCCGTTGCATCAACAATCTGCTTCTTTCGTACCCCTTTCTGTGTCTCCGATTCCGAAGCCGGAGCATGCATCTGACTCAGAATCCCTCATCTCGGCCACTAGCGACTGCTTGGCCCGACACTCACTTGTGTTGTGAGTGGAGCTCTTATGGAACTCACACCACTTTCCCGTGTCCTTCTTTGGCTTTGTGGTGCTGTTCTTTTCTTGTGGCTTTGACGGGTTGTCTTTAGCCGCCATGCCTTGGCTCTGTCCTTTGTTTTGCAGTTTGGAAGCACCTTTCCCTTGCTTTTGATTCGCAAATCCAAAGTCTCGCTTCTTCTATTTGAATTTCTGCTCAATCTTGGCAGCATGCTGGTATGCTGTACTAAGCGAGGAGATGTCGAGGAACTCCATTTCCTCCTGAATGTATCTGTGCAGACAACTGCGATACTTTAGCACCAAATGTTTCTCTGAATCTTTGATACCCAACTTTGTGTGCAAGGTATGGAACAGATTCGTCAACTCATGCACATCCTGATCCCTTTGTTGTCGTAGCGTGGTCCATTGTATGTACTTGTCCTCATAGCTCCTGCACGATATACACTGCTCTCGACTGCTCCCTGGAAGAATTCCAAGTCGTGTATGTGGCTTTAACAAGAGAGGGTAAATCGTCTGTCCTTGTTCTCATAAAGAGGGTTTCCTCCGCTCCTTAACATGGGGTAGCTTCTGAGAGGCGGCAACACCTTCTCCTTGGGTCTGGTAAAAGTCATGAACCGAGAAATATCCTTCAACGTATCTAACCATCTATCTACCAAGATTCGCCTATTTGACCCCCTCAAATATGGGAATGTCAAAATTTACTTGTAATTAAAAGGAGTCGCGCCTCCGCAGTGGTCACGGATGTATGCGCCGCTTTTATGGCAGCATTGGCTGGATCCGAGCAAAGTTATCCATCATCGCGTTCCTTTGTTTTTCGAGGGCCTCCTCGAGCAATATTTTGATAGGATCTCCTGCTCCCTCATCTTTCTTTTCGTCCCCCATGGGCGTCCGTCGAGGTTTGCGAGGCTGATCTTGCAAAGGTTCCACCAGATCAAGCCCTAGCTCCTTATACCCCGACCTCGTGGGGGACATGCAAAGAAGGATCGAGAAAAAGCAGACCGCTCTGCCACACACAGTCCACTTGTTAAGAACGCAACGCATAAACATATAAATGTAATATATCTACGGCATGGAATAATACTTACTCTATTAACAAAGAACCGAAATTGCTTGCTGCATATAATGGAAACAAAAACTAGCTAGGGCGCTGGTAGCGATCTCTGAGAAGAGATGTGGTGGCTACAAGCCTCTGAACTGAGTTACAATGAGGCTCGAGGGCCTATTTATCATTTAGAAACAATGGGAAATCATAAACAGCCAAAACCCTAACCCTAGGAGATGAAGCGCCAAAACTATGGGCCCCGTTTGGGTAAATTGGTGTTTCAACTTCCCAGGGGCGTAACTTTGGCATACGATCTCCGTTTGACGCGTACCATACCTCGTTAGAAAGATCTATCCGAGGACTACAAATTTGGAACGGGCAACATTGGTCCATGGACCTATGTTGCCCTCCGTTTTCCCAAAAAACGTCGTTTAGGGCCTCAAAACGGCTCCGGAAGTTTAGGACCCGAAAAACTGCTAAAAATAGTAAACTGTGCCGAAACTGAAAAACTGAAATAGACAATGGTGGAGCCCCAAGTGGAATAGGAAGGTGACCACCAATATCCACCTGGATCAAGGAGAAGTACAAGGCAAGATTTGTTGCCCTATATTTCTGCGTATTGAGGGACTTACTATGAGGAAACCTTTTCACCTGTCGCAAGGTATTCTTCCATACGGAGCATCCTAGCTCTCTCAACGCAGATGGGATGGCACATTCATCAGATGGATGTGAAGACTGCGTTCCTCAACGGAGTCATTAAGGAGGAGGTGTACATAGAGCAGCCCGAAGGTTTCGAGATCTTCAGCAGCGAGTCGCATGTGTGCAGGCTCAAGAGAGCGTTGTATGGTTTGAAACAAGCACCTCGTGCTTGGTACACACGGATAGACAGTTATTTCACCGGACTTGGATTCTCCAAGAGTGAGGCGGATCCTAACCTATACCAGATTGTGGTGGAGGGTAAGTTGCTGATCATTGTACTTTATGTAGATGATTTGATTTTGACGGGTGATGAACTGTTGATACACTCATGCAAGGTTGATCTTGCAAAGGAGTTTGAGATGAAGGACTTGGGCCTCCTTCATTATTTCCTGGGATTGGAAATTTGGCAGCGCAGTGATGGATTGTTTGTGTCTCAAGGCAAGTATGCCCGGGAGATACTGGAGAAGTTCAACATGCATGGCTGCAAGCCTATCGACACTCCTCTTCCTGGAGGATGGAGGAAAGAGGATGCTACATCGGCAGAGGTAGTGGATGCCACTGTTTACCGACAGTTGGTGGGGTCGCTTATGTATCTGGTCAATACACAACCCGACATATGCTATGTTGTTAACTAGCTTTCAAAAGCTATGGTTAAGCCTACCAAACTCAGCGGTATGCAAGTATGTATTAGGAAACTGGGAATACTGACATGGATCATGGTGTCAAACAGAGGACAGCCTGAGGGAAGTGATGGTTTTACGATCAAGAGATTAATCACATTGGCAGGATTTGGGTGTAGTGGAAGATCATGTTACTTACATATTCCCACGGAGGACTGTGGATGCTGATATCTTGACGAAGGTGCTCACCAGGAGCACATTCGAATACCATAGGCGTAGGATAGGGGTTGCAGATAATCCTTATCTTGTTGAGAGGGAGTGTTGAGACTGCAACAAGATGATGAGCTTAGTGGAAAGGAGTCGCCCTCACTAAGTGGGCCCGCAGGCTATTTTTGGCGCAAAGTCTATTTTTAGACATATGGATCATGTTCTATGAGTTGCAGGATGCTATTTGTGGATGGTTGGTCAAGTTGGAAAAAATAGATGGACTTCTATTTTTAGACATATTGGGCGGAATCTATTTTTAGATTGCCAGTCTAAAAATAGATATGTCTAATATTATTAGCTCTTAATAATATTTGGACTATAAACATTATCTTATTCTCTTGGAGCACTTTAGTTAAGTGCACAGATGTGGCACAGGAGCTGACAGAAGGAATTATGTTATTCCTAGGGGTTAGGTGGAGCTATTGCATGGATACTTCAGTTAGAACTCATGTGACAGAGTTTGGTGGAGTTGATTGAGGAGTTAATGGAGTTGTGTTCAGTTTAACTAATCTAAACATAGTTGAGATAGTTGTATTTAGTCTAACTGATTAATACACTAGTGAAGAGTGGTGTGAATTAATTATTAATTAATTCACTAATTATAAACTCATTAATCAACTAAAGAATACATCAGTTAACTTCAGTGCATGGATAGTTTCAGTGGAGACCAGTGGAGAGATAGGTGAAAGAGCAGGTTAACTATCAGTTGTGACTATACTATTGCATATTTGCAACAACCAGTGATTATATTTTATATGACTGTCATGTGATGCTTTGTGTGGTCTGCTATTTAATGTTTACCCTACATCATTTATTACACAATAGATACTTCATCATCAAAAAGTAGATTGGGAGCAAGTGCTTTATGATTCAGCTTAATTAGTAGAAATTCGAGGTCAGGCTTGTAGAGCTCTCAAATGTTACATGATCTCAAGTGATATATAATATACGACATTGTGGTTTCTACTTAATCTTTCCTATATAAACAATTTCAATCATGGGTGGATTGTTTATGGTTTTAACAGTAGATAAATTGATTTTATTTACGTAATGATCAATTTAAGAAGAGACTCTATTGTATATTGGGTTAAGTAGTGGATCAGGAGAATCTCAGTGAATAATATATCAATTATTAAAATTTCTACATGGAGAGACAATACAACTGCCTGTGAATGGGCAATATCTGAAGCATTATTTCCAGCATTAAAAGCCAACATTCCACCATTGTAAATACTAGATTTCTCATTTCTCATATGTCACCAAGCAATATTTGACTGCATGCCCAATGGATAAGGCACTAATCTGCTGTTCTTAGCGCTTCCGTGGAAAAAATCACTATCCCGGGTGGAGCCAGAAGTTGTGGCTCATTTTCATTTACCTTTGAAATATTTTTCAAAACACCAAAAAAAACATATATGATAGAAAATGTAAAATTTCATGTGTCATAGAAGAATTTTGATTTATGTATTGGTACATTAACATTACGTGATGATATGTGAAGGTGGGTCGAGTCGGGCTCATTCACGTGCAGAACATTTCAAGAGTCGGACCGATGGGCACATTCAAAACATTGCACACCTAACAGGATCGAGTCGGGCTCATACGCAAGCTTAGGAGGGACCAGCACGACAGAATAGCGGATAACCTTAGGAAGGTCGCACCATGGAGCAAACAACCTAATTTCCCAAAGGCGGAGAAAGGGCACATTTCCCTTAAACACTTAAGAGTTTTGGAGGAGGCACAAAGGGAAAAACGGATGGTCGGGATCAAAGGGAAGAACTGGAGTGGAGAGATAGACGACGGAGATTAAATCGCAAACCTCAAATCACAATTTTTAAAGGATAGGTACGGGAGGTAAGTGATAAAGTCGTCGAAGTGCGACGTTTGATGCCAGGTGGGACCCGATCACATAGTGCACATCCCAGGTTTTAAAAGATAAGTGTTAAGGAAAAGTTAAAGTCAGAGAAATGCGAAGTGCGACGTGGTAGATGACGTGGTCCTGGCCCACATACCTCACAACACAAATTTTAAAATTTAAGGGCGAAGGGTAAGTGTTATAATCGCCAAAGTGCGATGTGCGATGCGGTGGGGCCTAATTGCAAATCACAAGTTTTAAAGGATCACCACGGGAGGTAAGTGATAAATTCGCTGAAGTGCGATGTGCGATGCAAGGTGGACCCGATCGCATAAAGCACATCGTAAGTTTCAAAAGATAAACACTAAGGAAAATTTAAAGACGGTGAAATGTGAAGTGAGATGTTGGCACAGATACGATTTGGTTCCAAAATGAAATCTAAAGGATTTCAAGTTCAGGCTTCTGCAATTATGTGCCATTTTATGAAGAAATAGGCAGAATGCGGCATAAAAACTTGGGTAAGTGACCCGACGCAGATCAAAGGAGAAGAGTCGAAGTCAGGTAGCAAGTGATATGACTGATAGCGTTTGAAGCATAGGGGCATAGGCAGAGTCGGGCAAAAGAGCATATAGTGACCCTATTGGGAGCATGACAACTGGGTCAAGTCGGGCACTGAGGCGTCGTTACAGAGTTGTGCAGCCGCTGCATCATAACCAAAAAGGACACCTCAAAACTTCGGGAGGACGCATCAGCAACATCAGATTCAACAAAATAAACAATATTTCTAGTTTTATTTTGTTTTCTCAAGTATGATTTCATAATTAATCTTAATAGTTTAGGTAGTCGAATAGTTTTAAGAAGTTCAGGAGTTACAAACCACTGTAATGTATTTAAGTAGATAGAAATAAAGAAAAGGGGTTCCGAGTTTTTGACCTCTGGATGATTGTTAATTTGGTACTGAATTTTCTGAGAAATAAATGAAATAATATCAAGTTTCCTGCACCTTTTGATGTTGATATGTCTTTCTAGTTTCGCTCTATGTTTCCTCCTCTTTGAATGAAGTGAAGTAATGTAGCAGCTAGTCTCTTAATTACATCTGTGAGCAGGAGTTAAACAACCTTAATTTGTGCTCCTTCACCTCATCTCTTCTCTCTCCACAAACTCCTGATGAAACTTTAAAGTAATAGATTATGTGTTTGCAACATATTATTTCAAGTTTCCTCTCTCTCCATGAATTTCCTCTGAAACTTAAAAAGTGATAGATTCTGTTTCTCAACATATCACTTCGAGTTTCCCTTACAGTTATTATTTTCATTTCATTCGAATTTTAGCAGTTTATGGCATTGTGAAGGCTTTCATTATATCATATTATTGAGTGTATTAAGTAATTAGATTCCAAAGGTGTTAAGCAAAGGCCATTTGATATTATAATTGTGACATGCATTTACAAAATGTCTTAAGCACTGATTCCTTACCATAACCAAGGGATTGTTTCTTGAGATACAACACCACTGACAACAAAATAACTAAATATGAACATGCCCATACCATGCATGTTAAAACCAGCTAGGAAATCATAGATGCAAACTGTTAACTACAAGTATTGTTGTTGAAGCTTTCTAGTTCCAACCTTTCCTTGCATGATCTTTCCTTTCCATGTCTATCCTTTGCTTGCTTGATCCAATGCTAGAATGCTCCAATAAAACTAAACAAGAGTGTGTGAGAGAGATAATAAAGAGAAAGCTCCAAAACTGAACTAACCAAGAGTTGATTGACCAAAAGCTTGCCAACTGATTCTTAGAAGCCTTTTTATTAATGTGGCCTCTATTTTCTTCAATTTTCCCTTATTTTCCTTCATTTCCCTTCTCACATGCAACCTGTGACCTTTCACCTTCCTTTTCTCCTAATTTCCTTTATTTTCATAAACAAATGTGCCAAAAGTACATTTTTCCTTTTCAAATCCTTAGCCATTGCCTTTGCTAATTTCCCCTTACCCATAAACACATCAAGTGATGCCCACTAGGATATTTTTCCCAACATTCAGCTTGGAATAAGTGTCCCTTAACCGTGGTCTTATTTTTGCCTTTATTAACTTTATTACATGAAATTTTAACTCGGGTATTTTACGTAACCCTCCCCCTTAGGGAACACCATCCTCGGTGTTAAACCACACCTATACCTCGAAAAAACCACTGAAAATCAAACATACTTCCCATGGAGCTTTATAACTTAGCTCAATGCAGTATTTACAATAAATAATATACTCTAAACATGACAATCATACCGTGTATTGGAGCTTTATAACACAACTCGTTACGATATTTACAATAACAACCACATATACATATGCACATTTGCTTCAACCAACAAATAACCATATTGTTCATGGAGCTTTATAAATCCAAATCGATACAATATTCACAATAAAATACACATATATACATATGATCATTTTATTTAACCAAAAAATAAAATGATACGATGCTTGCATCTGCAATAAGGAAGTTTAGAGGATCACGCCTCCCCCCTCAAAGTAATACCAGGATTCACTTCCTTCCCAGGAAGTCCATAATCCACTGCCAAAGTCAAAGCTACAACCAAGGTCCAATTCTACAATATTGTGCCACTTGTCCTCTCAGTGAATAATTATCGGCTCATTGTTTCAGGGCACACTCCCAATGTGCATATGATTCCATCTAGCAATGTTAATGACAAAAAAAATCCATCCTCGACCTTCCCTTCTCTTCTACACAGTCCCTCGAGAAATCCGATCATCCCCTTCCATTTATTCATTCACCTTCCAATTTCCTCGGAATCCCCTATCCCGGGCGATCCATCCCTTGGCAAGGCTTCCTCACATCAAAATATACAAAAATCAAGGCTTATACTTGCCTCAACCATCATACTGGTCATAGCATGCTCATGGAAATGAATGAACACTATTGGGTGCTAGTGTCCCATAATGGCCCTACTCCTAAATAGCTTTACCAATATATTGTTGCTTGTTTCAATTCCTTTTCACTGATGCTACTAATTCTTGCAGTTAGTTCCAACCACCTCAAACTGGGCATTCCATGCTTTCTTGTACCAAGCACACAATTTCCATTAGAAAAAAAGGAATTGAAATAAATTCAAATCATACCTCATTGGTGGCCCATCAATAAGGAACACTTGCAATCATGTTTACTTCCTATCACAACAATTCAAACCAGATATTTGACAAAATCATCATGTATAAAATATCACATTCAATTAGCTCAAATGCAACTAGCATAATCAAAATCATATATCACATGTAAAACCATCATAAAGAAAAATCATAGATCACATGAATAATTAAAAACTAAAGTAAAATACTGATACTTATCTTTCCATGATTCTTCGCTCTTGCCTTTGTTCTTTATCCTTTCCGTACACACATGGAATTGGTTGCCAAACCTGGCAAGCACCGAGTGCCTTCTCTTTAAGAAACTAGGGAAGCTAGAGACTAAACCACATCCTCCCTCAATATCAGCAACAAGGGTATCCCGAGACTAAACTGCATCAACCCTCAATAACAACAAGGGTATCGCGAGACTAAACCGCCTCAACCATCAATATCAAAAACAAGGGCCATGACAATCCCATACTTGCCTGTCCCATCACACTGTACAATAAATACACATTCATAGTATAAAATACAACACATACACCTACACCCGGTGTACAAAACCACACATACACCTACATCTGGTATACAACACAATATATATACGTACACACCATACCATACCACGAATACACATGTCCCGATACAACAACTACTCAACACCTGTAACACCATACCAGATATACACAACACAACATGTGCACAATACCACAAGTACAATATGTACACAGTATCACCTGTACACAACGTCACCTAGACAATGTGTACACAACACCATCTATACACGACATCTCCTACACAACGTGTGCACAACATATATGAACACTAGCATGAAACAATCCTATTCCTTCATGCAATCTTGTAGACACAAACTCATATCATGCAACTAGCCAAACATTCAAACAACATATAAATGATATAATAGACACCAAACACTCAAACACCAAATAGATGACATGATAAAACATTTAAGCACCAACTATGCAACATAATCAAACTCATACCTCAATGTATCTCAGGGGAGGCTATCTTTTATGCATAATCAATCTAGATTAGCACGACATAACTTCACAACGTATCAAATCAAACATAAATAAATTCATGATGTCCATAACAGTAACTATCTTACATGTTCACATCATAAACTCATAAACAATTGTCATTCATGCATAACAATCACATATGCACATTCAATCTAGGTTATTATGACACAATATCACAAGCATATCGACTCATACCTAAATTTCATAACCCTAACCATATGCATAGTCCAAAACAAATTAGCTTGATACATATAACATCAAGGTCCTAAGTAGAATTACCATAATCATCATGCATATAACAACAAGTTACTATCCTTCATGCCTAATCGACACAGGTACATATGATCACACTGATTAACTAAAATCTATCATACGTGTAACTGCAAAAACCATATAATGGTAGAAATGTACGCAACCCTAATGCTTATTATAATCATTAACCAGCATACCTAAATGCCAAACATACAAAACTTATATGACGATATACTCTTACCCCAAATTCTAGTGCTGCAACATCACTCGGATGATTGGCATCTCCTGTTATATCTCAACCAACATATCAACATCACAACATACCAATAACATCATAATGACATATCCTTCATACCATAACCTCATGCATGCCAACCTTAACCAAGACATTGCATGCATAACAACATGCATTCAGGCCATCTGGTCCAAGTGTTTGAACCATGCTCTGATACCACCTATGGTATCATATATTATCGAAGGAGATCTCAACCACTCTCTGATACCACTTGCAACGTACCTCTCCCCTCACATCTACCCACTTTCACCAACTTACCCAAGGTAAACATGATATGAGGGGTCCTTATGATAAGACTCAACCTCCTAGGTGACCTTAAGGAAATGGTCGATAAAACAAACCTTATTGACTTCCCTCAGGTGCCTCAGGACCCTCTAGGAGTAACCCAACCCCTCCAAGTGTCCATCCCCTGAGCCAACTTAATTTTACTTGAGATAGAGCCCCAATCACTCCCATGCCAAGCCCTCTATACAACTGGAAACCCCAAGTCGCTCCCATAGGCCTATATCAATGTGACTATGGCCTTTTTTGCCCAGTGTTGTGCCAGCGACTGCAAAATTTAAGGTTTTTTCAGGGCTAGGGCTAAGCCTCTGCCCATAAATCCATATACTTTCAATATATCATAAAATACATGACTACAATGCTTGTAAAAAAAAAAATTGGAACCATGACTTGACCTTACCATCCCCGATAGGGACTAACATTTCGTCAAACACTTGGTAGATATGAAACCTACATGTCATGAATGAAAGTATGAGCATAAGGAACTGAAAAATTATATGAGACTTAACAACAAGGATCACCACCCTCTCCCATTAGTTATCTTAACATCAATTAGGTCTTGCATCCATTATTCTTTCAATTACAAGTAAAAACATGAAAAGAGCCACGACTAAAACCAATCATATATCCATGCTTATAACCAGCATATAACCATATTAATAATCATAAGATAGTAGCCATTCAAGACATGTACTAACAAGTAATTTTACCAATCAAAAGTAATATAACTTATCTTTCATTAAACAAGGCAAGAGCCAACCAGATTTGGGACTTCCATGTACCACCTGACCATAGACATTGTTGAACCAAATCTTTCTTTCAGCCAATTATTCCAAGCATGAATGTGGGGTATCATGGGATAAACCAATCCAAAACAATGAAGGAAATCTAGAGTTCAAACCACCTACACCCTCACCATACCATGACCTCACCTAAACCAACCCCAAGATCACAAAACCGAATTGATCTTGGAATTCCTATAGATTCCTTCACCGTCCTTGAAGAATTTTCCTATCTCCAAGTCTCTAGGATTTACCACAATACACACCGGATCACCAGGCCCTAACTGAGACTCCACCCTCAGGCTTTACCATGTATCCATCCATTATCGATCAAGGGATTCCTCTAACTTTGACACCACTTCTACACCAAATTCCAAAACCTTTCGACAATTCCAAAGCTCAAAAAAGAGAACAATCCCGTCACACCATGGCTATCTGAAAAATGGCAAGGAAAGGCTGAAAATCATTGTTAAAACCCGGAAAAACCATCTCGTCGATAGCAAAATAACCGAATACCAACATGCACATACCATGCATGTCAAAACCATCTAGGAAATCATACATGCAATCTGTTACTTGGAAGTATTTATGTTGAAGCTTGCATGTTCCAACCTTTCCTTGCTTGATATTTGATTTCCTTTCCTTTCCTTGTCCTTCCTTTGCTTGCTTGATCCAATGCTATAATTCTCCAAGAAAACTATAAGTGTCCAAGAGTGTGAGAGAGATAATAGAGAGAGCTCCAAAACTAAACTAACCAAGAGTTAACAGGCCAAAAACTTGCCAACTGATCCTTAGAAGCCTTTTTATTGATGTGGCCTCTATTTTATTCTATTTTCCATTATTTTCCTTCATTTCCCTCCTCACATGCAACATGTGACCTTTCACCTTCCTTTCCTCATAATTTCCTTTGTTTTCATAAATAAATGTGCCAAAAATACGTTTTTCCTTTTCAAATCCTTAGCCATTGCCTTTGCCATTGCCAACTTCCCCTTAGCCATAAACACATCAAGTGATGCCCATTGGGATATTTTTCCCAACATTCAACTCAGAATAAGTGTCCCTTTTTTATGGTCTTAATTTTTCCTTTATTAACTTTATTACATGGAATTTTAGCCCTAGTTTGTTACAATAGACAACCTGACCTTCTACACCAACAACAAAACCCCCAAGGGCCACCCAACCCATCTAGGTGACCAAAACCTAAGACAGCCTGAAATTTTGTTGCATTAAAGCCTCTATCCCTCCCTTGACATGGGCATGCATGGGAGTAGGACCCTCCAGTCGCTCCCACAACAAGGCATGCATGCGCCTGGGGACTTTTATGGGTAGTTCTATGCTAGCGACTCTGAATTCTATGCCATTTTTTTAGGGCCAGGAATCAAGTCGCAGACCATAACTCCATGAAACTTATAAAAATGAAAAATAACATCAGAACAATGATACGAATTTAAATACTTGAACAAGGACTTGACTCGACCCCTACTATCCATAACAAAGATTTCGTCAAACATGTCACAAATATTTATTCTACAATTTTAAACAACATATTTGAGCATAGGGGTCTCACACTTATCTGAGAATCATTAGGAAGCAATGATGCCTCATCATAATAGCTATAGTACCATCTATTAATCGATACATTCATTGTACATTTAGTGTTTAACCAAAACATTATGAGATCCATACATTATCACTGTCATAACTAGCATATAAAAAACATAAATATCAAGGATATAACAATCATATAAACCACATATAAACAAGTATATTTACCCATAAAATACCAAGGAGAAAGAGCTCTTATTGATGATTACATAGGCCCACCAGTTATGGGACTTCCACGAACCACCCTACCATAGACTAGACTGAACCAAATCTTTCTTTCAGCCAGTCACCCCCATACCATATTCTAATCATGAATGTGGGATTTCATAAAACACATGAATAAAATCCAAATAAGGCCTTCTAGAGGCCAAACCACCTTAACCCTCAACTAATGATTTCAGCTCACGGTCAGACATTGCTAACAATCACCAAATTGGTCTCTACCCCAAGATGTCCAGGGCTCCAAAGTATTTGTTCCAACCAGAGCTTCCAGGACTAGTAACTTAACCCACAACTGTTGTCGGCCTTCTAGAGATTTTGTCCAACCAAGGCTTCTAGGACTAGTAAATCAACCCACCAAGGGCTTCCAGAGTGTTTTTCCAACCAAGGCTTATAGGACTAGTAACTCAACCCAAGTTTTTACAAGGCTTCTAAAGAATTTGTCCAACCAAGGCTTCCAGGAACTAATTACTCAACCCATAGCCAAAGGCACAAGAAAACCAACCAGAAAACAAAGGTAAAACCCACAACACCATGGCTATCCAGGAAATGGCATGGCTAGACAAAACCACTGTCAATCTAGGCAATCCTCCATGCCAATTATATATCATAAACAAATAACCACATGCATATGCCATGCATGCCAACACTAGTGAGGAAATTATACATGCAGCTCGGTACCTGCAAACAAAACTCATTGTAGTTGTTGATCCCGATGTCCTCTTGCGCTTTCTTTCTCTTCCTTTTCCTTCTTTCTCCAAATCCAAAGTGCACAACACTCCTCCAAGAGTTATCCAAGAAAACTCTAAGCGTCCAAGAGTATGAGAGAGAGAAAATAAAACGAGAACTCCAAAATCGACCTGAAAAAAAATTTTGTGAACTCATCCTCGGAAGCCTTTTTATTAATGATGCCTCTATTTTATTCAATTTTCCATTATTTTCCTTCATTTTCCTCCTCACGTGAAACTTGTGACATTTCACCTTCCTTTTCTCCTATTTTCCATTATTTCTATAAATAAATGTCAATAAATGCCACTTTACCTTTCCAAATCCTTAGCCATTACCTTTGCCAATTTCCATAGCCATAATAAACCATATGACCACCCACACTAGGATGTTTTTCCCAAAATTCAGCTTGGAATATGTGTCCCATGACCAAGGTATTATTTTACCTTTATTAACTTTTACATGGATTATTAACCAGGGTTGTTACACATAATACAAGGATTTTATAATTGTTGAGTCGGAAGGGAAACTTAAAATGGTAGATTGTTTGAGAACAACACTTATTTGATGAATAGCACAGGGTTCCACATAATTTTTAGGTTGGCGATCAAGTGTGGTTACATTTACAAAAATAGCACCTCGTGGGCCCTAATAGGAAGTTCCAACCACTCTGATATGGGCTTTACAAAATCACAAAGGTTGTGGGTGAAAGTGCTTTTGAATTGAGCATTCCCCCTTTCCTTAGCTTGCACCTATCGTTTAATGTGGAGTTGTTTCGACCATATTTTCCACCTCTGTTGGACACCTCGGAGGTAGCCGAGAAGTTGGCCCCCACATAAGTGAATCCTGACTACATTGAAAAGATTATAATGGATATGCTAGTGGACACCAAGATAAAGGATGCCTACCAACAACACATACAACTCCTTCGCCAAGGCAAGTGGCTCACCAAGACCTAAATACAACGAAAGTTTCCCCATCTGAGGCAGTCACTCAACGCAGTGGATTCCATTACTTCCTAAGAGAGGAGGAGTTATCCAAGTGGATATTGGTGGAGACCCACCCATTCCACTGGCTCAAAATAAAATTTTCCATATTTGTAGCTTTTTTTTTAGTTTTTCAAGTCCTAAACTTTTGAGGACATTTTGAGGTCGTAAACTACATTTTTTTTATGTGGGAGTGGCCTAAAAAGTGGCCATAGACATCAATTGGGACCATTTTGAATTGTACTTCTCAACTAGATCTTTGCAATGGGAAACCAAGCATGCTAAATAGATATTGTATGCAAACTTATGACCTTAAGAGGTTGATGTACCAACTAACCCCATCAGGGCCACAAAACTTTTGGCATTTCATCTCCTAGGGTTAGTTTTTTTGGATGTTGAGGGTTTTATAAATGTTGTTTTATATTAAAAAGGGTCGTTCAGCCTCATTGTAATAGCCTTTATGAATGAGTGTAGCTTCCATCTCTCTCTAATAAGAGATAACTACCACCATTCTAGCAATTTGTGTTATTCCGTATTCTATTATTTCATTTATTAATAAACATTGGGTTTCCACCACATTATTGTAATATCTTCTATATTCCTCTATGCAGATTCCATTTACTTTCCTACATTTCATTTCATTCCTTGTACACCACGAATCATGTTGCCTTTGCATGGTTTTCAGATTAAGCTCACTTGAAGAGTTGGGCCCTACCTCACCTATTCGAAATGTTGTGTTGGCATGATCTCAAGACGTGATCCCATTCCTAAATTGGGTACCTTCTAAATTTTCTAAGTGTTTCCTTGGCCCAATTTAAAATGTCAGGTTTAATTCATTAAATCAAGCCCTTCTGACTTATTCAAAGTGTTGACTTGTTTCGATTTCAAAATTTTGGACCAGTTCCTCAAATCATGCCCCTTCTCATGTGTTCAAAGTGTTACCTTGGCTTAGTATCAAATATCAAGCTCAATTCCTCAAATAAACCCTTTATCACCTAAGTTTGAATGTTTTTTAATGCATATGAATTTATATGTAAATGAAGGTCCATACTCCAAAGAGTAAAATGGTCTTGTGAAGAGAAGACACCTAGCAAGGAATCCCCATGTAGGAAACATAACCATTTTAAGTTGAGATTGCCTATATGGCCCTAATTTTACAATATTAATAGATAATGGTGGCCCTAAAGCCTCAAGTTAACAAATAGTTTGGTTAGTAGTTGTGGGAAATTGAAGATTCTTATTGATTTCCCCAAATGTATTTTTCTAACTGAATACTAGGTGTTATTTTCCACAATTATGTAAGTAAGAGAACTTTGTCTTTTACATTTTTTTTTAAAATCATTTGAGAGTTTAATATTTCAATAGTTGAAGAGGGTGAAACAAAGTAAAGACCCTAAAAAATTGAAGATCTACCTAAGGCATCATGGTTTTGTAAAGCCCATTAATATTATCATACTTCCACTCCTCATCTCTTTCATTTTGATTCTCATTGTAAGCATTTTCTAAGTAGCAGGATTTGTAAAGGGAAGAAAGAAGGCACATGATAGTGATTCTATAATCCCCACCCCTAGTGCATTTTTTTTCTAAAGAGATGGTTATTTCAAATATGAGATTCTATAGTTACCAACATTAGAACTACTACTTGATAACTTAATGGATCTTGGGATTTGAAGAAACCTCAATCAAAACATATTTCAATTCCTCAATAGTCTTTTCTTATAACCATTATATCCTAGTGATATGGGTGGAATATTTGGTACATTTTCATTTTTTTACAAATAAAATAAAGCATAACATCCGAGGATGCTTTGGAATCAACCAAGCAATTATGAACGTTGTGATTGAATATCTCAAAAGCTAATTTTAAAGGAGGTGTAAATTATTTGTATTTTCCCCCTTCAAAGTTGCAGTTACTATTGAATAGTAAGTGTCACTTGGATTAGCTCTAATTATAGTTTGGATTAGGGATACATACTATATTGTATCCTCCTTCAAAGCTTTAAGTGAGAGTTATTTTTGTTGGGAGATTTTATAGAGAACCAAAATAGAAATGTTTGCCTTGATTTTCTTTAAGTATTCTATGATATTGTTTTCCAAAGGCTCAACTTCTAGACTTATAGGCTTAGATAAGATGTTGGGTGGGAAAGTAGATTTTAAACAGGGGCACGTACATATGGCTTCTTAGAAGTTTGAGGTACAAAAGATTGAGGCTGAGGAATAGAGCCTTACTCTAGGTTTGAATAAAAAATGCTTCTTTTGTAACATCATCCTCCTGCATCACATTTAATCCAAGCATCATATCCCACAAAACCACTACAATTTCTCGAGTGTGTTCAAAATATTTTTTTTCCATAGTTTCGTGCTTGGTCACTTGCTTGATCAATCTAAGAACACCCATCTAGATATTTATTTTTCATGGTATTCATGGAATTTATCCATTGAAGACAAGCCTTATTGTAATTTTTGGGTCCTTTGTTTTTGGGGAACAAAATTTTGGCAACTTTTGACTGAGTTTGACTGGAAATCGGTTGTGCAAAAGACCAACAAAGAAAAGGAAAGGAATAAGTCGAGAACAACCATATGTTGAATATGACAGGAGAAAGGCACCCAAAACGAAAAAGAAAGAGAGATTAAAGCGATGTTCATAGAGACTGCCAAAAATATAAGTGCTCAAAACGAGCAATCAAGATCGAGTTCGCAGAAATTGCTAGAGAAGAATGGGTGCGTTGGAATTTGAAGGGATCCAAGACAACAATGGCCAAATCAAGCAAGCACAACCACAAAGGAGAATGTATAAAACCTATAAGGACAATAAAAGAAGTGAGGATCAAAGAGTCCATGCTGAGATGTTGCCGCTATGTCAATTGAGATATCTTTATGTTCAGTTCTCTTCTCTAAGCTCCATAATGTAATATGATCCATGGAAATTGATGTTCTTGTTGTAATGACTATGTCTTTGTGATGCAATGATGAAATTGTATGTTATTTATAAAACGATGTTGTGGGAATTCTTTGTGTCCATGAGATGTGATTGAATGACTTGGCCCTTTTAAAAAATTTCTTTTAGTATGAGTCATAATGCTCTTTGCTCTCTCTATTTAAGTTGCAGATATGTTCTTCTTGCATGATGTACATGTCTGTTGATAATGAAATTATGTCGTGATTTCATGAGATGGGTTCTTTGTTGACTGTCCTTTGATGCCTCTCCATGATCCCTTATCTTGCTGAGTCCCGACATGCCTTGGGTAAGATGCCTCCCTTTCTCATTAAGTGAGGTGAAAATGTCAGTGTAATGCTAGAATATGGTGAAATACGTTGTTGGTTCCCTATGGTCGAACCCAGGGTCTACCTCTGCTAAAATTTTGAGCCAACAAATGGTTCTATTGTCGGGACCTAAAGTATCTTGAAGGAGCATAAACCATGGTATTGAGGATCCTTAGAGGAGATCTTCAATATTGGTGGCATGAGCGGGTTGATCAATTCATTTTCCAACAAGCGCAACTATACTAGAAGAACTTAGAGTAGGTGAAAGAAGAGATTTGGATGCTCTGGTTGACTGGTTGATCATTCTACATTTAGAGTAAGTGAAACTCCTCAAGGGCAAGGAGGAGGAGGAACAAGGGTGGTTAAGACTGGAGGAAGGGTTCTAATCCATTTCTATATCTGTTACCAAGAGGGACATGTTTCCCATGATTGTCCGCTACCTAGAAGGCCTTAGTGTTATCAATGCAGAGTAAACACACATGCAAAAAAGGACTTCCCTAAACTGATTGCTAGGTGGGAGGAGCACAATTGGCTAAGAGGAGCAAACTTAATCAATGCATATCCTCGGGAACCTGAACCAGTTTCGATGCCAAATATTAATATAGTTACAAGAGGAGGAAATAGAACTAGTGTAGACCCATGTGTCCCTGATCAACCAATGGTAATTATACCTTCATCACTTAAGAGATATTATGACTCTAACTAGCAGAAAAAATATTATAGGGATGTGGTGGATATTTTTAAGCAATTGACAACACCACTAAACGCTCAAGTGGAATGACTAGAGCAGTCAAGGTTAAGGAGCCCAAGATTCTCTCAAGACATGCCCCACCCTGTGATGGATTTATTTAGATTATTTATTAAAATTATGAGTTATGAGAAGATGTCGGAGTAGTTGCGCAAGAAGATCATGACCGTTATTAAGGAAGGGGAGTTTTTGGAGATGATTTTCTCTACAATCTTACTTGAGAGGCACTCTAGATTGTTTCAACGAAATAAGGGGAGGACTAGAAGGAAATTTTGTGTCGATGTTGATATTGCTCCAGATCAAGGATTCTATGTTGGACTTGGGATCTGATGTTAACATCCTACCAAGGAATACTTAGGAAGCTCTCAGGAAACGAAAACTAACATTCTGCCCAATACAGTTTCATATGGCCAATCAATATTGCATTCTTTCATTTGGGCATCTGGAGGATGTCGAGGTGGATATTGCAAGAGTGAAGACATATGCATATTTCAAAGTAATAGATATTATGGGGGACAAAAACCCCTATCTTACATTGTTTGGAATTGATTGGGCCTTTGAGAATTATGTTGTTATAGATCTAAAAGGGAGATAATGACCTTTGAAGTGGATGGAGTCAAAGTGATTCAACCATTAGATCCTTATCAAGGTCCAAAATTTACAAGACCAATGAACCACATGGAAGATAATAGTCTTCTGGACCAAATATATCGGCTCGCTACAAGGAAAAGAGAAGACTATATCAACCCCACAACCGATGGTTCTATATTTAGTTGGAGGAGCATTCAAAACACAAAGGATGGTTCGAAGGTTGCGTGGGATGATTGGAAAAAGGGAGATCACGAGTTGCATCCTAGAAGATGCACAATTGTTCATTGTGCCCATCGGATTGGTACAAAGGTACGATATTTTCCTACTTTCAATGGTATAGAGTCTATTTTTTATTTTGTTAATAAAATTGATTTGAAAGTTGAGGAAACACAAAACATCTCCTTGTTGGATGCTTCCCTACGAGCAATGCTAGCGAGGTGGTGGGGATCTCATCGTGACCAATTTCGAGAGTGGGAATCTGTCAAGTCTTATTTGCTATGTCGATTTGATGGCCCAAGGGATCACTCAACTAACTTTTCTAAATATAAGGGCTACACTTATCCATATAAACATATTCAAAATTGCATAATTAAGTGGAGTAAGGAAGGAATTCCTGACGCGTTGTGGGTACATCAATCTATTCATACCTTAGGAGCATTTTTGCAAGCTTGGTATATAAGAGAGGATATGAGAGGACAAATAATTGCATGGGAACCAATGGTAGGCTAGTTTTCTAAGGATTTCTATTTTTTCATATGAGAATAAAAATATTGCGGGAGCCTTGAAAGTAATTAAGAGGGTTATTTTTTCCCAAAGTGAAACTTGTTGAGGACAATACTAACCAAGATATTTTTGAACACATATATGAATTAGGATTTCACGAAGTTTTTTCTTACGGGAAGGTAATTCTAGACCCCGATGATGATAATTTAGAAGAATTGAGACATTTAACCTTCAAGGAGTCCAAAGGGGAATGGATATAAAAGATGGTACTATTACAGGTGCTCTGCATTTAGAGTCATTGAATTTTTGGAACTCAATGGGATTAAAGGATATTTAGGAGAAATGAAAATTGTTCTAAAGCCAGACACGAGACCGGTGAAACAACGACCTTATTGATTGAATCCCAAATTAAAGGAGAAAGTAAAGAAGGAGATAAACAATATGCTAGCATTCGATCTCATTTTCCATGTTGATGAAGTTGAGTGGATTATTCCCATTATAATTTAGGATAAGAAGGATTCAAAGGATATCTATGTTTGTGTGGATTACCGAAGTCTCAATAATGCCTGTGTCCATGATTAGTTCCCTAATTTGTTCAGTGATGAAGTCTTAGACAATGTTGCCAAGAATGAAGCGTACTCCTTTACAGATGGATTTTTAGGATATCATCAGGTGTAAATTGTAAAGGAGGATAAGCAGCAGACTACATTCACAACTGAGTGGGGGTCCTATGCCATCCATGTGATGTCATTTGGCCTTAAAAAATCTAACGGTATTTTCAAGAATTTTTATTGCAGCCTTCCAAGAATATATCCACAATTTTTTAGAAGTTTATATGGATGACTGGATGGTATACAACCTTCTAAAGAAGCATTCCGGTATTTTGAGAGTAATGTTTGATCATTGTCAGCAATTGCAAATTTCCTTAAATTTTAAAAAAGGTATCTTAGTTATCCCCTTTGGTACTTTTCTTGGACACATTGTTTGCAACGATGGAGTGTGTGTATACCTGACCAAATTTACGGTTATTTTGAACATGTCACGACCCACTAATGTTAAGCATTTGTGTTCGACTTTGGGACATACTAGATATTATCACTACTTTATTCAAAAGTACGCCTTGGTAATTTCTCCCTTGGAAAAGTTGTTGAAGAAAGAAAAATTCTTTGTATGGAATGTTGAATGTGATGCTTTGTTTCATAATCTGAAAGAGAAACTTATTAGTGCTTCGATCCTATTCTACCCATACTAGAATAAGGAGTTTCACGTTCATATAAATGCTTCTGGTATTGCCTTAGGTTCCATTCTAGCTCAACCCAGAGATGGAAACCTAGAGTATCTATTTTTCCAAAAAGAAGCTATCTACAACTGAAAGAACTATATTACCACGGAGAGGGAGGCTCTCGCTATGGTATATTCTAGTTATAAGTTCAGGCACTATCTACTTGGAGGGCCTTTCAAATTCTTTACAAACCATTCCTCGCTGAAGTATTTGGCGAATAAACTTATTTGGAAGGAAGAATATGCAGTTGGATTTTTTTTATTTTATTTTAGGAGTTCACATTCAAAGTTATTGTGAAACTAGGTTGGACTAATATGGGACCTGACCATATTTCCCGATTGGAGTCTGGAGAAGCGAGAGGGTCAATAGATGACTAGTTTCCCGATGCAAACTTATTTCAAGTTGAGGAAATTCCCAATTATCTAGAAGATATCACCATGTTTCTCATCAATAACAAGTGCCTTGATGATTACACAACAACCTAGAAGAGGAATATGGTGGTTTGGGCTACAAATTACTAGTTGATCGCAGGGAAATTATACAAAATTTGACTAGATCATATCTTACGATGTTGTGTTTTAGATCATAATAAAGAGGATGTTCTATGGGAGTGCCATTCTAGAGTTGCAGGAGGGCATGTAGGGTGGAAAGCCACTACCAAGAAAGTATTGCAAGCTGGGATTTGGTGGCCTACTTTATTCAAAGATGCAAAAAAATATGCCAAGAAATGTGATGTTTGCTAGCGGGTTGGTCAATCTTCGCAACAAGACGAGTCTGCTCCATCCTGTATGTGAACTTCAAGCTTTTGAAAAGTGGGCTATTGATTTTGTGGGTCCCATCAATCCTCCATCTCGACACTTTCATGCCCGATATATTATCGCTATAATAGATTACTTAACTCGTTAGGCTAAATCTGTAGTTGTCAAGGATTGTACTACTGATACTGCAACACAATTCATTTTTTAGAGTATTATCACTAGATTTGGGTGTCCTAGGAGCCTTACCAGTAACCAAGTGTCACATTTTATTAACGAGACTGTTGATATGCTACTGCAAAATTTTGTGATTCAACACCATAAGAAAAGCCCTTATCATCTGTAGGTAGATGGTACAGTTGAAGCTTTTAATAAGTTTTTGTAGAAATGAATTACTAAGATATGTTCTACAAATAGGGATGATTGGGATGAGCCTGTACCAGCTACATTATGGGTCTACCGTATCACTCTGATGCGACTACAAAAATACATTTCGTTTCAACTTGTTTATAGGATAGAATTTGTGGTACCAGTTGAGTTTATTGTCCCTAATATCTTTATTGCATAGGCTACTAAAATGATAGAGGATGAATCCATTTTTAGAACAACTATAGGATCTATGGAATTGGACAAAGAGATATTCCTGGCATATTTTCACCAAACAGTCGAAAAGGAACAACATAAGGCCAAGAATGATCGACACATAACAAGGAAGTACTTCTCTATGGGATTGGGTCTTTCTCTATGACAAAAAATATTTGAAGCATTCAAGGAAGCTACAAATGTACTAACTATGCCCTTTCCTTGTTGCAGAGATACGAGACTCGAGAGTTTCCAAGCTTGCGCAACTAGATGGAATTTTTTCACCAGGATGGATGAATGGCACATGCCTAAAGTCCTTCCATTGCTAATACAAATCTAAAATAATTTTTGATCTCTCAAAGGGGGTCGTAGTTAGGTTTAGGATCAAGTTAGTTCTATCATTTGTCTAGTTGTGTGAATAAATGTACTTGCGTCCATTTTTTTAGTTTAGTAAGTTGCAAACCATTGCAACCGATTATGATCGGGGAGAAGCACATGTAAGTTGTCCAGTCTATCAAAATTAATAATAATTAGAAGAGTCTTCTGGCATTATTATAATAATACTTCCCTTAATATCCCTGACAGATTTAATTCTCCATTTTTTGGACTTGTCATCATTCCCTGTTAATTGGTCATAATTATCACCCACCTTTCGAGCCTTTTGTGTCATCCACCTGAGGTCTGCATCATAGTATCCATTATTATCATGATTTGAATCAATTATGGTAAATTATCATATTTATTAGTTAAACGAGCTACTCACAAACGTCATTTCAAGTCTTTCTATATAGTATGCATGGTGATGCTGGAACTCCTCATTGTGAGAAGTTGGTTGGTCGAACGAATTACCCTAGTTGTAGTGTTAAGCTCTTATATTGCTTAGTCTAAATCCCAACCTCCTATGCAAATTGTTTAAATTTTTTGAGTTGCAGTCATGACCCGTGTATCTAAGCTTGTTGTTCTCACGGGTCTATCAAATCCTCAAATTACAGATATGGAGGATATTTTGAGAAAGTATGAAAAAGCCTCACTAGTTGATAATGATCTATCTAATTCATTTCAATTTCCTACACTTAAGCGCGAGGTATTTATGGAACCTTCAATGAAGCAATATGGCAGTAGTTCTTCCCATATTAAAGTACATTTTAGAGCATTGCACAGGTCTACAGTGATAAATCCATAAAACCTGCCTATATTCGGCACCACTAGAGCGATCATGAAGTGTACCAAATTCCTCATCAGTTGGTTGCATGGAGGATATTTATGGCTTGAACAAGAATACCCGATACATGTCAATGGTATTCAAAGGTTGAGAGGGTTGTCCGCTGTTGATGCACATGTTTTGTCCGCGTTCTAGAACTTTCCAGGCAAGGTAAGAAGCAAGGCGAGGACAATTTTTACACTAAATATGCTACTCAACAAGGAGGTTGAGGGGCTATTATAGACATGAATAATAGGCCTTCGATCTGATTCACATGTCATGTTATACCGGGGAACATTATGTGCCACTACACCAAGGGGGAGTGCACCTTAAATTCCATATCCATTTCTGAAGCTTGTGTCTATGGGGAATAGTTATATTGGTGTAGCTACTTGTTGAATGAGTTATTTGAAGCTTGCGAGGATTTCTATAAGTGGGCTACATATTTCATTTACGACTACTTGGTGATATACATTGCCATTATGAAGTGGTGCACACTAGATGGGAGGCAACCAACTCCAGTCTTTGATGATAAACCTTTGGCCCTTGCGTACCTCCCATGGAGAACATCAGGTGACCCCAACAACAAGGAAGTTAACGAGACATATTTTGTGAGCTGGTATGAAAAGGTGGTGAGCATCACCAAAAACATCACCCTAGTACCGCAACTAATTTTAGATGAATAGTCCCACTCCATTTGGTTTTTCATTCGCCATGGCACCACCTATATTTGACCCAAAGTTGTCAGCGTGGAAACCTTCCACATGAAGTTGTTAGATTTTTACATCTCTGAAGAGGCATTTCACAATGAATTTATCTCTTGGATAGGCATATGCTGCGAGGTCCACAAAAATAAAACTATTTATTCATTTGAAGGAATGTTGCCACGACCGGTACCTAGGGAGAGTCCTTCATCGTCCAAGAAACACATGGATGAGGAGACAATCACTCCTGTTTTGAAGCAATTTAAAGAGATTGTTCTCTTCATTCGAAATACTCTGCAAACTTTCGATCTCTTGGTAAGTTCCATTCCATCCTCCTTTGATGTTAATGTTGGTAGTCCCATTAACCCTTAGCTACTCATACCGTTACACGTATTCTTTGATACCACTGACACTAATTTTTTCACTCAATTGAAAATACTTGATACACTTAACTTTGCTACCCTATTTCCACCAGTGGGTAAGAAAAATCTTCCCCAACAACAGTCTCATATTGTATATCTCACAGATGAAGAGCTCCATGGAGTTATTGTCGGTACTTAGGTAATTGAAGAACGCCCTCATTCCACACTTGTCAACTCTCCTCTATCTCATAACCCATCGATGCGTAAAATATCCCCCTCAGCCACCATATTCGACAACCTGCAAATCGACAATCGTCTTACTATTGAGACCAAGGTGGAATTTGATTCCATCATTCATGATATTTCTGAAAAAACCCCTGATGTCCCAGATGTGCATACCACCCCTATTTCTACTACCTCTATACCTACATCAGATACCTTGCCTCTAGAACTAGGCACATAACTTTTAACGACTCATATTATGCAACTCAACCAATATCTTGGCAGGTGTCACGAAGTCTTGGGTGTCGTGGCACAAAATTTCAATCTTTCCCCTTTGTTACCACATCATATTGTTGAGAATATTATTGGACACCTAATCCTCTATGGGTAGGTGTGGAAGGCGAATAGTCACAAATGGAGTGCAAGTGACCTTGGAAGATGAATCTAAGGGTCACCTCATTGTATTATAAATGTACATCTATGAGTAATATAAATGCAACCTATCTTTCCTATTTGTGTGTTTAGTTTCTCCATCCACCATGTGTGTGTTTAACATGGTATAAGAGCGGGCGAATTCTGACCCTGCTCCAATTTGAGCCACTAGTCTTTGTGGCCTTTGCATCAAGCTCAGTTCCATAAAGAAGAATACCAAATTTTCCATCTCTTTGTCAGAGCCTGCAACTTTGAGGAACAAGACAAGGAATACATATGGAGTTGGGACTTTAAGGTAAAATTTCAGTTTGTTGAGCATTGTTGACCATTTCCAGATATGCCTCTTTACATATATTCTAGTGTTTTTGTGCGAGTCATCTCATTTTTATCACATATCTATCTGAAACCTCTTTTTCGTGAATGTTTACGGGTCAAAGAAACTCTCTCTGCCATTACATAAGTGTAGCTCTGCCATTATGGATGCTACCATATCTATTCTCATCGGTCTTCTCCCTCTCGGCCTCCTTGTTGCTCGGGCCTCCTCCTTCACACTGCTCCCCTCCACAATGCTCGGCCTCCCAACTCTCTCTCCCCACCCTCTCACGACCCTGAACCGCTCTCCCCACGGTGTTGCCTTCAACTCCCACAATGCTACCTTCTCCTCTTTCCCCATCTGCCATGCTCTCCGTCGCACTGCGCCCCCTACTCCCTCCGCTCGCCTCCCTCTCGACCTCCCCACACTGCCATTACATTCCCTCGACATCCCTCCAAACACCTCCTCGTCGGCTTATCACTTTTTGGTCACCCCCGGTCCACCTCCCATAGTAGCCCCTCCCTCCTTCCACGTGGTCCACCTTCCACAGTGACTGCACTCCTCAGTCACTGTGTCCAACGGAGGAGTATTTATCCCAGAATCCGCATGAGCATCCAATTTAAACTTGGGGGAGGTTATTGGAGTTGGTCTAGGAAAGGTTTAAAAAAAAATGGCAATGTGATACCAGTTTGTGTCAAGGAAGGTGATACAGTACTGCTGCGGAGGCACCTCTGTCAATCTTGGAGAAGAGGAGTTTTATCTGTTCCATGACGATGATATTTTGGGGATTCTGAAATACCGAGGAGCATCGGAAGGGAGTTGGCGGTGGCAATGATACAGTATGCGAGTGGAGAAGTGGTGGAGGAGCCGAGAGCAAGCAATAACGGGATGAGCGCATCAAGGAAACACACCTCCCTTTGCAAATTATTGAGCTGGGTCGAGCCTTCTTGAAGCTTTAAAAGAAAAAGAAAAAGAGAGGAGTTGGCTTGACTTTCCATACGTATTTTATTAAAATACTAAACGTATAGCGCGTATTTTTGGAGTTGAGCTCCCAAGGTCGTATTCACACTGGAGGTATCATTGACTCTATATATTTCATTCTGCCATATGCATTGTTAGCTCTCCATAAAGTTTGTGTGATATACATTAGGAGTTAATTTGGGTGTTAAATGTGCTGGAATGTGCCATTTATGTGCATTCAATTATAGGAGAGTAGTTGGGTTGATTTAAAAGAAAGAAAGAAACAAGAGTGACATTGTTTTGTAAGTGGGTGTTGCTCTTTTCTCATTAGAGTTCTTGAAAGCTTTGATACAATCTATTGTTGATAGCACAATCCAAACCAATAAATATTTTCTCTCAGAAATTCAGTTTTGTCTGCAAAACACACAACAGAAGATTGAGTTTTTGCAGCTTGAATCTCATTTCCAACAAGAAAAATTACATCAGCAGAGTCACCATTACGAACCTATTTTTGTTCAGAACATTAAAAGATACTCCCACAATCAGCAAGTCAATAATGTTGTGACTGATTCACATTCTATGCCTATTTCAACAACAGATTTGTATGCAGATGCAGCAGCTCACTCTGCACTTCCCAAGCCCATCATCAGACCTTGGGAAGAGCTTGTCCACAACAAGCATAGAATAGGTCTTGGATATGACAAGGAGTTATCCTTTCATATTCCAGACTACTCCAAGCCCATCAAATTTTAGAGTGCCGGATTTCTTCATGATAGTTCACCTTCAGCTGTTCTAGATCCTGCTCCATTTCCACGGCAACAACAACAACAGATTGAAAAATGCCAACACTGTGATCGATTTGGCCATATTAAAGATCATTTTTTTGATCTTCATCCATGCAAGCACTGTGGCCGACACACTCGTTCTTCACATATATGCTTCAAAAACAAGCCTCCTGCAAGAACAAAGATTCATCTTGGATGGATCGCTTCTTGGAAATGGGCATCAACAACCAAGAAGATGTTTAAGTCACATGTCAGAACTTGTTCTAGAATATTGAACAAACTTGCAGTTGAGTTTTCGCCATCATCTCACCTTGTACCTGACAAGGGGGAAAATGGTGGTCATCTACAAGCTTCGATGCCACATCAAGCTAGCCTGAGCCACAATCTCTCATTCCAGATTCAGAGTTGTAGCCAGAGACATAGCAGTTCAAGCGAGCCTGAGCCACAATTCGTCATTCCAGGTTCAGAGTTGTAGCCAGAGACATGGATGCCCATGATCATGCCTTTGGTTGGTGGACAACCTTAAACCATCTATGTGAGGTTGATAATATTCCTCTTTCAGAACACTTCCTCTAGTAGAAGACTTCAGCTTCTTGCCAGCTTTGGTAGAGTTCCGAGAAATGCATTAAGCATTCCAGTGTTGGTGGTCATCCTTAAACCATCGCAGGTTGTAGACCTCCCTTCTTCTAGGTTGAAGGTCTCCCTCTTCAAATATGAGGGACACTTCGTCTAGCAGAAGCCCTTAGCTTCTTGCCAGTTTTGGAAGAGTTCTGGGAACTGCAATAAGCATTGTGTTCCAGTGTTGGTGGTCATCCTTAAACCACCTCTTTATGCCAACATTTCAGAGAGTTGATTCAGCCGAAGTGCTGCCATGTATACTTTGCAGATTTGTATCACAACTCTCTTCTTGGACTCACACATACCCCTTCGGATTAAGGGGGGAATGTTGGACACCTAATCCTCTATGGGTAGGTGTGGAAGGCGAACAGTCACAAATGAAGTCCAAGTGACCTTGGAAGATGAATCCAAGGGTCACCTCATTGTATTATAAATGTACATCTATGAGTAATAGAAATGCAACGAATGCCTATCTTTCCTATTTTTGTGTTTATTTTCTCCATCCACCATGTGTGTGTTTAACGGATATTCACACCATATTTCACAGGGAGAAAAGCTAAGAATGCGAGACCTCTCTACAGGGACACTCTGAGAAAGTTGTAGCTAGTATCTAGCCCCTGAAAGAACGATTCCATTTTCCCAACAATATATCACCTGCTCATCTTCAGAGTTGGGCATCTTCACAATTATTCAATTTTATTCAAGTTGTTGCTCGATAGGCGAAATCCATTTACAATACTCTCATCTCTGACCATGATCAACAACAACAACAAATCCTTTCTCTTACGGTTGAGTGGGACAGGATTGAAGAAGAATCATGCACCACTAAATTTTTCTTACATTACCTAAAACTGCCTACCCAAAATAATTTGAGGAAGTTGTGGTAGCTCCACATTGATGCAAAGAACCATTGGCACACTGTCATGAGTGAAAAACGTAAGTGCCCCACTGCCAGAATCACTACACACTTTCTTGATCAGGCTACAATTTTTTTGGATTCCTATAGGTCAGCGATAAATGACTACTCTTAATTTAAATTCGATGTTATACAGTTAGTGCCTGAGTTGGGTTCTTCGATTGAAGGTGAACTGGAAACATAGGAAGAGGCACCACAACAACAAATAGAAGAAAAATCATCAGTAGGAGATTGAATCGTCCTCAATAAATTGTTGTTGGGGCCCATTGGGTCCTTCGTTTTTGGGGAATAGAATTTTGGCAAATTTTGACTAAGTCTAACTGAAAATTGGTTACGCAAAAGATCATTGAAGAAAAGGAAAGGAATAAGTTAAGAACATCCAAATGTCAAAGATGATGGGTGAAAGTCTTACAAAAAGAAAAAGAAAGAGCAGTTAAAGTGAGGTTCATAGAGACCGCCAAAAAAGATATGTTAAGTCCCTATATTAATAGTGTAGCCCCTTATTATGTTAGTGTAGCCCCCCTTATTGTTATTATTGTACCCCTGTAACCCCCATATTGTTATTATTGTGCCCTTACATTATTATTGTTAGGTCGGCTAGGATTACATTGTGGCCTACTAGGATTACATTATGGCCCCATGGACTCCTATATATAGAAAGGAGGTTTTGTAAATTGTATCATCCAAGAATTGTTCATTTATGTAATGTATTGGAGGTTGCCCCCTCGAAGTGGCTCATTTCTAAGGCGTTGATATCTCTTTTCTTCTCTTTTTGGAGCCGGTTACACAACATTTGGTATCAGAGCTTTGGATTCTAGGGTTTCGCTGCTCCAAACAGGTCATCGTGGAATTTTTGCTATAACTTTTTTTCTACGAAGTTTCAGAAGCTGAAATTTTTAGGGTGCGAAGCTGAAATCCTGAGGAAGATTGTATAAAAATTTCAGAGCTTGGTTCACAATATTTTTGGAGATATCATCTGTGGAAGTTAGGTCTTTTTTAAAGCTCCTAAACAGGTCATCGTGGCATTTTCGCTATAAAGATTTTTCTATGAAGGTTCAGAATCTGAAATTCATATGGTGCGAAGCTGAAATCCTGAGGA
This sequence comes from Pinus albicaulis, assembly GCA_034641835.2. Classification (NCBI taxonomy): domain Eukaryota; kingdom Viridiplantae; phylum Streptophyta; class Pinopsida; order Pinales; family Pinaceae; genus Pinus; species Pinus albicaulis. Next base: position 685,870,797 of record CM076576.1, on the reverse strand, counting down.
AATTCAGAAAAAAATTTCAGAGCTTGATTCGCAATATTTTCGGAGATATCATCTGTGGAAGTTAGGTCTTTTTTCAAGCTCCTAAACAGGTCATTGTGGAATTTTCGCTATAAGTTTTTTTCTACGAAGGTTCAGAATCTGAAATTCATATGGTGCGAAGCTGAAATCCTGAGGAAATTCGTAAAAAAATTTCAGAGCTTGGTTCGCAATATTTTTGGAGATATGATCTGTGGAAGGTAGTGCTTTTTCAGGCTCCTGAATTTCATCTCAAAGAGGTGATCGTGGGAAAAGTTCAATAACTCTCTCTCTGGGCATCGGATTGGAGTGCCGTAAAAAGTGGTTGCAAGTAAACAGACTGTAGTTTATTTTCTATCAATTTCAGATACAAAGGACAAAACAGTGACATGTGGCAAGTCGTACAATTTCGCTCTACTGAACTAGTCCATAATTAGGTAATTGTGGGAGATTTGACACAACTTTGTCTTGGAGAATCCATATTAGGTCAGACCTGTGGCATTTGAAAGATAATTCAGAGGGCTACATCGGTACCAAAATTTAGATATTGAAGAGTCATAATCAAAGATATAATCCAATTTCAATATTGAGCTCCTTAAAAGCAAGTAAAAGGTGTTTATTTGTTTTTTTTCGAATTGCATAAATCTTGCTTGAAAAATCAGTTTGAAGTGATTCCAAGGGCCTATTGAGCATATATTTCAGTATTTGGTTCTGAGATGCCTCCTAAAAATAATTCCATACCCATTAAGCCCTCAGAAAGCTATACTATGACGCATGAGGAGGAAGAATTGCAGTATGAGATATCAAAATTACGGTACCAAGTGCAACAAATTTCGATCTTACGAAGAGCAACCGAAGATGAAATAGATGGTTTAAAAGCAGAAATGGAGGCTAAGTTGGATGGTTTGAAGGATCAAATAATAGCTAATATGGATCATAAATTAGTGGAAGATCACAGCGAGCATCAACAACAAGTTCTCCAACTCTCAAAGGATAACCCAAATTTGGTGCAGAATCTAATGAAACAACAGGAAGATCAACATCATATCGAAAGAAGTTATGAAGCAGTCATAGAAACAAGAACTCAACAAGTACGATCAATTTCAGAGTATCTTAGCAAGTGGAAGAACTTTCCTGTAGAATATTTCACATGGGAGGATGAGAATTTTATACAGAAGCATCAAGAAATAATCAAGCGTTGAGGACAACACTGGTTTGAAGGAGAGGGGCATGTTAAGTCCCTATATTAATAGTGTAGCCCCTTATTATGTTAGTGTAGCCCCCCTTATTGTTATTATTGTACCCCCGTAACCCCCATATTGTTATTATTGTGCCCTTACATTATTATTGTTAGGTCGGCTAGGATTACATTGTGGCCCCACTAGGATTATATTGTGGCCCCATGGACTCCTATATATAGAAGGAGGTTTTGTTCATTTGTTCATCCAAGAATTGTTCATTTATGTAATGTATTGGAGGTTGCCCCCTCGAAGTGGCTTATTTCTAAGGCGTTCATATCTCTTTTCTTCTATTTTTGGAGCTGGTTACACAACAAGATAAGTGTGCAAAACGAGCATCCAAGGTCAAGTTTGCAGAAGTCGCCAGAGGAGAATGGGTGCGTTGGAATTTAAAGGGATCCAAGATCAAAATAACCAGATCAAGAAAGAAGGACCTTAGAGGATAATTTATACAAGCTAGAGGGAAGATAGCATAAGTGAGGATCGAAGAGTCCATTTTGAGATGTTGCCACTACGTTAATTGAGATCTATTTTTGTTCAATTATCTTGTTTGAGCTTCATCGTGTAATGTGATCCATGGATATTGATGTTCTTGTTGTAATGACTTTGTTGTTGTGATTTAATGATGAAATTGTTTTTTATTTATAAAATGGAGTTGCGGAAATTCTTTGTGTCCATGAGATGTGATGAAATGACTTGGCCCTTTTAAATTTTTTCTTTTAGTATAAGTCAGAATGCTCTTATCTCTCTTTATTTAAGTTGTGGATTTGTTCTTCTTGCATGATGTATATATATTTTGATAAAGAACTTATGTTTTGATTGCATGGGATGGGTTATTTACTGTGTTTTCCTTTGATTCCTCTCCACAATCCCTTATCTTGTCGAGTTTTGACACACCTTGGGTGAAACACCTGTTAGCACCCGAATTGGACCCCAGGTTGAAAAGGGCAAAACAAGGTAACAACTAAACCACGCTCAGCCTTGTAGCTAGCCCTACAAGGACAAGAGAGGGCTCTCTCCGTAAAGATAGATATTCAATAAAACACAATAGTGGACTGATATTAGGCTAGGTAAAATGATGGGAAAAGGTTTTAATAAAATGAATGAATTTCAGGGATGTGTGGGATTAAATGGGACAGTTGAAACTGGGGATTAAATCAGGACACAGGGTATTTCATGGGGCAAGGTAGGCGGAAATTTAGCAATTAAAGTTTAATAAAGATGTGATGGAAAGACTGGTGAGGAGCTGAAAATGGCACAATAATTGGATCCTTTTCAAACAGAAGAAAGACACAGATAATGAATGATTTCCCAAGGCAGGGCATAAAAACGGATCCTACCTTTCTATCTTGAAAACATTCAAAAGGAAATGTTTATGGATGCGAGGTGAAACATAACAATTTACATATGAAACAAAGGAGAAAAACAAATGCTAAATCTCATACCACATGGATCCCACAAATCAGAGCTGCATCTCTTATTAATTCCCTGTCAACTGTACAATGGAGCACAAAATGTTCTTCCACACTATTCCCCTACTTCTGAGTTAGATATTCTCAGATTGGTTTACAAATGATTTAAAATTACATTAAATACACTGAAATGTGGGAACATAGATCCACAAAAAAAGGGAGCTGCTCTAACAACTGAGGAACTGAAAACTAATCATAGAAATAAATCCTACAATTTTCCCCTAAAGAAGGAACAATATTACATTTGCTTTACTGGGCAGATTCACAACTTCGCTGTTGAAATAATAAATAGGCAATTTGAGGAGAAAATCCCTATCCTTACGCTGCTGTATAAATCTTTGTTTTATTTAGCTTTCGGCCAGCTGACTGTTTGCTTTGCTTTCCATTATTCGTTTGAATAAACTGACTTTTTCAATAAAAAAAAATTTGAAATAAAACTGCAATGAAATTATACTCTTAGTGAAGGGAAATTAATTATTTTGAATGGGAAAAGGGAAGGGAAGGAGGCGGGACCCGCATTATAATCGCAATCGGAATGGACGGAGTGGAGGGAATACTTTATACAATGGAGCGAAGAACTTTTGATGCGATTGGGGGAGGTCCGATGTTATAATCGCAATCAGAAGGTGAGGAGGGAACATAATATGTAACAAAACCTTTGAAATGCATGTCTACGATGGATACACTGTGATCGCAATCAGGGATCGGGGTTGAATGTTGTTGAAACAAAGCCCCAAAAATTTTAAATGCGATTAGCCTAGGTCCGATGGGGCGATATACAATAGAGCGGGGAGGTCCTTTTAAAAACCAATGAAAACGATTTTTCATTTTATATGTATAACGGAAAAATGATTCTATTGAAAGGGCGAAGGGCTTAAGGTGGGACCGGGGTAATCGACGCAATCGGAATTGGGAGATCAGGAGGGGTGCATCACATAACAAAATTGGGCCGATGCAATTGGGAAGGGGGAATGGGAAAAATTTTGTATAAAAGAAATATAAACACAGTTTAATATTTACAAAGGGAAACGGGCTTTTTATTTATAAATGGGCAGAGGATTATGGTGGGCCTAAGGGTCAATCGGGATCGAAAGCTCAGGGCGGAGGGAACAGTTTCTATATAATGAATCGCCGATTGCCGATGGCCCGATTGGCTGTGAGCCGTCTGACCAGCGGGGGAAAATCGACAGTTTTGGAACGATCGGAGGGTTTCAATTGGGAGGGAGGATTTTGGAAATGTTGATTAGGTATGGGCCGTCCGATCATAGGTCGGATCGATGGCTAGGATATAGTTAGGCAGGGCCAGTCGAGATTTACCATCGGGGACTCGACGTAATCGGAATCCGAGTTTTAACAAAGGGCCAATCGGAATGCAAACGTTAATATTGCGATTGCGATTGGAAAGGACTTGGGTCGGGGATTTTTTAATGTTAAACTTTGTTATAAAGTTTATTACAAAGTTTCCATAGTATGGTGGGGAAGTGGTTAGAACGGCGGGGATTTATATGATATAAAACTCTTATTATAAAGTTCTATGGCAATGGTGGGGTAGTGGTTTATAAAATAAATCACATATGTATTAAAATGATTTATAATGCGATTTTGTAAATCGGAAGGGGAAAATGGGTTTTTATAAGGAAAATATTAAAACTTTAAATATAAAGTTTTAAGGGAAAAATGGGAAATAGGGATTATTTGAAGATATAGGGAATTTTACTTCACTTAAGCATAAATTTCAATCCATAAGTCAGTTTTAAGAGTGTAATATACCGTTGGAAAGCTCTTTCCGGGCTCTTTCTGATGGATCTAATTGGAAGATGATTTGGCGCTGAACATGCTGTGAATTTTTTTATTTTTTTTTTGAAGGCAGGATGATGACTTTGTGGAGATGGCAGCTTCTGAATTGTGACTTATTACATATAATGATATAAAATTACATAATGAATGATAATAAAAGAAAAATATCATGTTTTCACCTAAAAACATGGTTTTGAGGTGAAAATTACATCAAACTGAATAAAATATATCTTTTATCTTCCAAGTGCAGTGACTTTGAGTTTATTGACTTCCTCATGACCTTGCTAACATTCATTGACATTTGACTCATTAATTTGGCCATGGTAAGACCATAGAAACTAGTGATACCCATCCTATGACCTACTAACATGATTTTGAAAATGAAAGTGACTAATGACCAAAGACCATAGAAAGGAAAATAAAAAAGTATCTCATGAGGGAAAACTAATAAAAAATTACTACCATCAATGAATCCATGACCTAGCGGAATGGTGAAATTTATTCGGTATGATACTTCTGATATGAAAATGCAAAAGAGAAGTTTTGATCACTGATGGCAGTATGACTAGACTGACACTAACAACGCCTCCCTTTCTCATTAAGTGTGGTGAAAATGTCGACATAGTGCTAGAATATGAATGAATACTTTGTTGGTGCCCTGTGTCCGAACCCAGGGTCTACCTTTGCTAAAATTTTGAGCCAACAATAATGAAATGCTTTATATATTTGCAGTTATTATCCAAGGCTACATCTCCCAAATCAATTTTTAGGTTTGTAGGTACTGGTTCAATAGCCATAGAAGGGAAGGTTTCCTAAAGAATCGTCTATGTGGTCTCTGGTTGGAAGCCCTTTCATGTATTTCTTTAATGTCAATTATTATGTTAGAGGGATTTCTAATCATCCTTTGTAAACTCTCCATATTAGTTGCACCATTTTTTCCACTCTCAACAAGTTATTTATTCTAGGGTTTGGTTAGTAGAAGACCTTTCCTTGGTTGGGTTGCATCCTTCCTCCCTAAGGTTGTTTTTCTTATTCAAAATTTGCATCCATAATGTTTTTATCAACTCTCTTGATAAACACAGTGATGACAACTACAAGAGCTTTAGTATATACCTCAATCTGTAACTCTTGTCGAGCAAAGGTTGTTCCATGCTCAAATTTGTTCAATATCATGGCAATGTTGGTTGAAGTCTTCGACCTTCTCACTAGGTCCCACTCTCAAGGAAAATAGTTTATCCATTAATGCTCTAATGGTGTTTTCTTCCCTAGAGTTATGCAAAACAACCTTTTGGAATTTAGTGTAGTTCAAAATAGGTCTAATGTGTAGATTGAAATACCATGTGGAAGTTCATTTCTTAGAATTGTGAGAAAATAAGCTAGGAAAAATTATGTCTTTATGGTAAACATTCATCAGCCTTATAACAAGGGTAGATTTTTTTTATATGATATTCAAGAAGGCATGATGTCTCAAGATCATATTTTGGGAATAATTTTTCCAAAGGCTTAAGAAAATTGTGAAGTGGACCGAGTAGTGCCAAAGCATCAATAACCAAGAAAAATTGATTTACATTATTCTTTGGTTCCATGTCAATAGACTTTAGTTATAATCCTTTTTTCTAAGGCTATGAGCCTTAAGTCTCGGGTTCTAAGTAGTCTTGATTATCATAATGAATAATTTTTAGTGGGGTCACAACATCAATAACAATGGTATTAGGGACTAAGTAGAAAGTTTGATCAATTTTCCTTAAGGTTAGTTCCACTAAATCTTCAAATATAGGTGCTAAAGTATGTTCAAATGTGGATTTATGGTTTTAACGATATTTATCCTTTACGAAAGAAATCATCATGATAGGTAGAGCACCAATGTACTTGGCATAGGATGGAGAAATACACCTGAAAGGATTTACTTCCTCATTAGAGACTACATATGGAATTGTTTTAGGGTGATATCCAATATTTTCTATAGGGTAATACAAAATATTTTCAGATGTGAGATATTTAGGATTTAGATTTTATAATTGTGGGTTGTTTTTACAACTTATCATACATAAGCCCTCTCTCTAGCACCAATTTTTTTGAGATTTTTAGGTTCCCAATGCTCAAGAGTAGGGATTAAACCAAGGGAAGAGGCCTAATTAGAATCTTCTCTAGTTGGTGTGGAATAATCCTTGGGGTTATGCCTCAACAACCTTTCCATGGACTTTAGTAGTTTTTGAATTTATTCTTTCTATTTTTTGTTTTTAAGATTTGTTTATGTGAAAAAAGAAAATGGCCTAATGTTATTAAGAGAAGGTTGTGGTGGGTGACCTTATAGCTACAGTGAATGAGTTTATATGAGGTGTGGGTCTCCCATAAAGAAATAATTATAGCTTGGAGTTTACTCATAAAACAAATTACATAGAAGACTTGTGAAAAGTCGAAAGGAGAAAAACTTAAACATGACATACGCATGAATAATATTATAATATCTCAACCATTGTTACCAACATATATTTATCGGAAATTCCATAATTCACTGATGCATAAAAAACAATATTAAATACATATGAAATCCTAACTAGAGTCACCTAACATATTGAGTTGCTTACATTATAATCCACATTATAAGAAAAGTGCACATGAGTTCATTATATCTATTTGGCTCTTGAAGAACTTTTGAGCTACACTTAAAAATTAATTCCCAACTACAATAGTTCAATTTTTTTGCATTATCCAAATACCCCCTAAGAAAAGGTCGATGCCTCTATATATTACACTTATAATGACTAAAAATCATAAAATCGGTGTAATATTAAATTGAGAATAGCTAAAAATATTGTGCAAGTTAAGTTTACTCATGTGATCTAGGTGTCTTGAGGTTTGCATGTTCGCCATCATAGGCTGCTCATTATGTGAACAACTTGTCACATGTATGAATATAATGAAAAATATTTTGATCCATCGAGATACTAAGGGTTTCTTTATTTTATTTGTAATTTTGAGTATACTTATCTATATTTGGCACTAGCTACCCCATTCTATCAGTTATATTGACCTCAACAACCAAAAAAATTTGTGAGTAATTGGACTCAACTAAAACTATCCTTTTGACAAAAACTTGATGTTTATTGGCAACTTGTTGGAGTTCTATTGTCATCTCTTCAATTAGTTGAATACCCTTCAATGATCCAAAATTTAGAAACTAGGGGTTGGTCATTGCTTAGTTTATTTTCTCCCACAATCTGTTGCATGTGAACAACTCCTCTTATGTGTGAGTTCTTAGCTCATGGACAGATTCATCTAGAATTGCACTACAATTTGCATCCCCACTAGGATGTCATCGACCAAACTTCAAATACCATGATCCTCCTCAAGTTGAGATTTGTGTATCTCCTTAATGAGTTCAATTTGAATTAGGGTATTATAAAGTCTTTTGCTCCATTGAATAAATTCTTTGTGTGCCGTCAAAATTTGTAGTGCCTCTTTTTGAAAATCAACCACGTTTTGCAAAAATGTGTGCATCATTTTCTCATGCTTTGCATATCCCTCCACAAATATCCCACAAAATTAGATTAAAAATATGGGGATTCTTTGTATTATTGTGTTTGATTCCTAAGGGATGCCAAATTATTTTTCATTCCCTCCACTTTTCTTTCCCCTGTTATACCCCTAGAAATGGTGTAGTTTGAGATGACTACTCCAATAATGTGAGTGGCTAACTTTATATTTATTTTGCATCCTCTCAGTAATAGATTTCCTCTTATGATCACATGTAACAGACTGAATATCTACCACTTCATCCAATTGCTCGAGGATTTGTTTATCTCACAGAGAAAAAATATTCCCCAAGTTTCATAGAATATGGAAATTATCCATGATAAGTTCTTTACCTTTATCCACTACCTAAGACTGCCTCAGTTCTTCATTATGTCAAAGCATTAATGCCACTATTTGCTACTAACCTTTTTTAGGGTATTGAGAAATATGAGGTGTTTTTGTTTCCTCAGTCTAGGTTGCAATGGTTGCTTGAGTCTCAATAGTTTCTTTAGGAGTGGCTTCACCATTCTTACCAAATTCTTGAGTTGTGCCAGTCATTTTATCTTCTTCAGTAGCCTCAATATCATTGGGCCCTTGGGTTGTTTTTTCAACATTGAAGCAACTTCATCTATTATGGGTACACTTATATTCACCTCCTCCTCTTCTTCTTGTTCCAAGTCAATTATGTTTCAAAGAGGAGTGTTACTGATAAGAGTATGGATGACATGTTGAGACTTTGTTGTTTAGTTGACTTTTGTGATTTTTCATACTCTAAATTTTTCTTCACTTTGTCGCTATTTTTTAGCAAATCATTTGTTATGCTCCTCTACTCCTCTAGCTCTCACCTTTTCTTTTCTTCTCTTTCTCCGTTGAGTTATTCCTCTAGTTATTTCTTCCTTATTTAAATTATTGCATTCTTTTGTTGTTCTACTAGCTCATCTACTACCCTTTTTTGTTCTTTTAAGTATTGTGTACCTTTCTCTTTATTTTCCTTTATTAATTGTTCCTTTAGTTTTTCCTTTCTCCTATTTACTTTTTCCTCTTATCTTCATTTGAAAAGTTCTTCTTAGGTGACATCCTCCTCATGCTTCTTTCATAATTCTTCTTTAGTTTTATGTTGAAGCTCTTATTCTCAAATGATTATGACTTGTTCGTCTTGTATAGGTTTCTTATTTTGCTTCCTCTTTCAACTAGCTCCCTTTTGCTCTTTGAGCTTCTTGTACCTCTCCACTTACCACCACTCCTTGTTTCATCACCCTCATTTATTCATCTAAATACAGTGAGTGAAAAACCACGAGACCATGAGTAGATTTCCTTCCCAAAACTTGGTTTCAATGTTGTGAATCCTCAATAAATGCTTCTTGTCATTTCTCATGGGAATATGGCCAGCTGTAGACTACTTTATTAACATATTTGGGAACCAAACCCTTGGGGTTAAGTCTTCTATACCTATCGGTATTAAACCTATATTCAAAATGACTTAGAGCTCTCTACTTGGCCTGCATAATATTTAACAAAAATAGTACCCTAGTTGAAACCTATTAAGAATGAAGATCTTCTTCTTATCCTTAATTCGAGAGGAATTAAAACCTTTAAGAATGGATTGGTAGCATATTTCTCCCAAAAGTAGTTTGTTTGGAAACTATAAAAGTAGAAGGTGTGGTTCATTGGTAACATCAAATATCTTGAAATATGTATGTTTTTCTTCTATGTAAATGTATGAAATATTTTTCTTTGCCTACGTATATACCCTCATATACCCTTGATGAAAAATTATAGTACATATATGATCCAGTAATGAGTCATATATCATGTAGTAATACCTCTTGTATTTTTTCTCCCATAACTTGTTAAAATACACGTGAACATGGGGCTTCAATATGTGCCAAATAAGGTTCAGTTAGAAAAAAATTATCTCTAACACATATTACATCCAACAGATAAGAATTTATGTAAACAATGGGACCTCACCTATCTTGGGGTTTTAAGATTGTTCAATTTCAACAAAAAATTATCTCTAACACATATTACATCCAACAGATAAGAATTTATGTAAACAATGGGACCTCACCTATCTTGGGGTTTTAAGATTGTTCAATTTCGACATTGAGCTCCCCAATTGCACATTGTTCTAGTAATGGACATTGTGTGAGCCAACAACTCCAGTGCCTTAATAAATTGAGAGTAATGTTTCTCTCCATATAATCAACATAACATGACCATCAACTAGCCATAATTTTATCTAAATTGTATTGATCATGGAAATTTCTCATGAAATCCGTGTTAAGTAACATTTTTGCTTCTAGGAACTTATGATACTCATTGATCTCTTGGAAGAGAAGTATCCACACATAGTGCCCTTGTTTGTAATTGAGTGGATATTTACAACAATAAGTATGGTTGATGATCCATTTGAGTGCTTCCATGAAGGGAAACATCATGGCCCTTGTTGTCATTGAATGTAGTTGAGACTTTTGAATGTTAGGGATCACTTTATCATCCATTTCCCTAACAGCATGATCACCATGTAGTGTCAAATCAAGGCAATACTCATTCTTTAACTTCATAAACAATTTGTTTCATATTGGAAGGGAATTTATGTCCAAGTGGTTGGACCGATATCCTTTTATACTGGTGGCTGCATAAACACCATGTTCATGGGCAACCTAATTGTCGGTTACATAATATTTATTGGTTCCACCCCTCCCATCGAAATTGTACTTGATGCTTCCCCTGGATCCTTTCCTTTCATCTTTTTGGGAGACTTCCCAATCGAAGCTCTCCTCTATAGTATCATTCCTGCAACAAGACCATCCACTCATGTAACCAAATTTTGAAAATCCTCTAACCAATATTTAATTTGAAAGGATGATAGTGAAGCATTATTGAATATACAAGACTTGATATCATTTCAATCAAGCCTCATTGAACTACTTAATAGATGAAAATACACAACAAATAGAGTAATAGCACTGACTATGATTCTAGCTAATCTATGTGACAATCAAACAATGATACTAGGGCACCAAAAATCATAACAATAAATCACCTGGACACAAAGAAAAGTGAAGAAATAGACTACCAAAATGTGATTATAAAAATCCAAAACATTATATCTAGATTTCTAATAAAGATGAAATCTTAATCATTATGATGTGATCTCGTAAATATTTTGGTGTAATGGCACTTCTAATCGCTAAATTGTTATTAATATCTGGCCTAATTCATTAACGACATGCAAAATGTCACTTCCTATTCATTGTATCACTTTTGGAAGTCCTCCCTTGGGCGTGTTTTATTTTCTAATCAACTTTTCATAACAAATGTGTATTGGGGGTTTCAATTTTCTTTCTTTGCAACACTTTTCCAGAAAACTATGAAAGCATATTTAAACAAAATTTCTTAAGATAAATAGATTTTATTGTTGACCCTTGACCGAGAGGTGCATTAAATCTCACAAAAACAAATATTTTGATATCTTTTGTTGAAACCCAATAAGAATATTCTTTCAACATTTGGTAGGAAATCACATGTTGCACCTTCATGTTGATCCTTGATAGCCTCATCAGTGCATTCCACCTTTTCTATCAAGACTTTAAGGAATATTTGATTTAGTGAAGGTCATTATGACTCAACCAAAAGCTTTACACCTAAGAAACTATCAGGGGTCAAGAAATAACTCGAACCTACCCATTATTGGTGTTTAGAGAAAATTTTGAATCATCAAAAGGGATTTCGATACTTGACAAAACTACTGACCTTCAGAAGCCTACTGGGAATTGCAAAAAACATGAAACTAAAAAACCATCGATGCTTTGGAAAAGCTTATCACCTTCCACCTTTTCATAAGCTCTTGATAACCTGATCAACACTTACTTAAAAAGACATATTTTTATCATGAACAATTGGAAACAATCCTACTCCAAAACACTTTTCGAACCTCCAATAGGCATGGTGACTTAGCCAAATGGCCTAATTTTTTGGTTTTTACATCCATGATGAAAATTATAAGCAAAAATGCATCAAAGCATTAAAGGGAACAAATATGAATTCTACGAAAATAGGAATGTATGACTATGAAAATATGTTTGAAAGAAAGTGGTACCCAAAAAGTTGAATTTTTTAATAAGGGTGTGTTGTCTACTTAATAATATGTATATGCATATGCATATGTTTATGTGTGTGTGCTGGTTGGTTGATATGTTGATATATATTATATTGTGGAAAGTGTACTATTTATGAAAGTTAGTGAAAGTGGGTATATATTAATTAATATTCCCTACATGTGACAAAGACTATAGTACCCATTTTTTACATTAGTTTGTACAAGCATTAGACAAATGGGATAAGTTTGACGTGATTTCAAATTGCAAATAGATCGAGGGTTAGATAGAAAGTTAGTGCCCTTACAACAACTCTTTAAATTTTTGGGTTTAGTGGAGTTCACATAGTTTGGCATTTTGAATTTCCATGTCTATCATAATATTAAATTAGGGAATTTAAATGGTGACCCCTTCTATTCTAACTACCATTTTGAAAATTATGCAAGGAGATATTTATCCAAGTGTTGATGAATATTGTTCCTTTAATCTCTAGTGGAACTCATATTAAAGGCATTACACATGGTAATGGAACCCTTCCCAATCAATGTCCTATTGGTATTCATGATTGTGGATATTATTTATTTTATGATCATTTTAGGAAGAACATAAGATGCGATAAACTCTTGGTCCAAGAATACATGAGGATGCCATGGATGGGTGACATTTTATTACATTAGTTTCCTCGGTTCTATTAAAACATGCCATCACAATGGCGTTTTTTGGGGGGTTATGTTTAGAAAGATCTATAAGGGAGAGTTATTCAATGGCCTATGCGATATATCAATCCCCCCAACACCTAAATGTCGTCGCTGCGACAAACACCCTCCAAAATTTGGTCTACACTTGAATTTTGGAACCTATTGTGGATATTGTGATCGTTCATTCCATAGTCATTATATGTTCGAATGATAAGTGTCAAAGACACCTGCTCATAGATGCTTAGTCCACAACAGGGTCATGAGTGTGCTATTTTAGGCGAGCTTGAACAAGCATGGCACAAATCCATCAAGACATTTCTTGTGCGATGTTCAACCTCTGTTGACAGTTAGTGCACACTTTCATCAATAGTCTCTCACTTTTGGTTGTGATTGTTCTTCTATTTCAATGAGTTTTCCCAATTGTCGCTCTTGTGCACCTTCACTTTCCTAAGTGTCGCTTTCAAGTTTACGACTATCATATTTTCTTCTTTCCACTATAATAAGTGTCATTTTCATGTTGCCTTCGTTCTGGCATGTGTTGCTTTCAATGTCATTTTCACTTTCGTCTTACTGTCACGAATGTCATATTTTGGTATGGTATGCATCGTACATCGCATAAATGTATTTTTGATTTGTTTCAAGGGGTAACCAGGGTGCTAGTGAGTCATTCTTATCATATAGATGTGTATCACACTCATTCCAAAATTTTCAAGCACTATCGCACAAATTTCGTCACGTCATCGGAAAGTGTACCTTTAGTGTCGCACTTGGGGAAAGTTGTCGCAATATTGTCAAATTGGGTGTACTATGTTAATCAAGTGTTCTTAGACATCAATTGTTTTTAAGTGTGTGAGCATACTTAAGTTTTATCATTGTTCACTTTGGTCTCACTGATCCCATACTTAGCCAAATATGGAAAAGTTCTCATCCAAACAACTTGGCCTCACTCAACCTTCCTGAACTATGCACTTTGTAGTCTCAATCCTTAAGCTTCAAACTTGCCTCCTAGTACTACACAATGCGCAATCCATGCCTTCTAGAACTGCGCAATATTAATTCTCAATCTTGACCCTTGATCTCCAGAGCAACAAAATCCCTGCCTTTAGTCAATCTCCTCTTTGCGCAGTCTAAAGCATCAATCTTGGCCCTTGAACTCTTGAGTTGCACAACCATGCAATCCCCTAGTCCTTTTCCCTTTGGAACTATGCATTTAGAAACCTCAAGCCTCAAGCCCTTATCCTAACACCTTGAGCCCCTCAACTGAGTAGATGACGAGACCTAGCCTGCCTGAACTGCACATCACACAATCTCAAGGCTCAGTCCTAGTCCCTTACCTCCTGAGCTTCTCAACTGCGAAATTCCTAAGCCTATCACCTGGTTACAACTCAATAAGTGGATTTCATAAGGCATGTTGGACTAGGGGTTGTATCGGCCTGATATCATCTTCTCATGGGTAGATTTTAGTTGCAGGTATTCTATCATGTTATAATAGGATGCTGATGAAGGAGATGGAGAAGGATACCATGGTATAAGACACCTTTGAAGCTGCCAAAATAATTTGATCAATCAAAAGAGATAAAGGAACAATAGATTGCGACAACATTTAAAGATCAAGATCACCTTGAAGACTCCTTATCTTCAAGCCATGAGGAGGAGGAATAAGAAGAGCATGTTCCATGTCTCAAGAAGACAAAAATAAAGCAACAACAAAGAGTGGCTTGACATTTGCCATGCCATCATGAAGCCCATATCATCAGTGTCATGTCATGTCATGAGTGATCATGTGCCACATCATTTTGTGGATTGTGTAAATTCAATATTGGAGAAATATAATGTAAAGTGGGAGTCCAAGACTAATCCATGTAATGTGAAAATTCATGTAGGAAGTCAAAAGGTCATAGAGAAGTCAAATAGTCATGAGGGTAGTCCAAGAGTCACAAGGGAGGTGAAGGATCACCCCATTTGTTATATATACACCCTCATCACTCATGTAAAGGAATTTTCACCTTGGCTCCTCCTACCAGGCATAAGAGAGTGTTGTATTATTCAACAACCCCCCCATTTTATTTTTATAATAGTTAATATTGTAATAATAAATGGGTACCCTTTTAAAATTTTCAAGAAAAAAGCTACCAAGAAAGAGTTTTCCCTTTAAAATGTGTTAAAGCATTAAGGCACTTTACATTAAGCGCTTTTCTCAATATCGCAAATCGCAGAAGCCAAAGGTAACATGAATAATCATTATTTGGAATCTGCGATAAAGTGATCAATAAAACCCTTTTTAAGATTAAGTGATATGTTGCGCTCTTTATAAACGCCTTGAAATACTTCTAAAAATCATGAAAAGCTTAAAGTATACTTCATATAAGGAAAAAGTCGCTCAAAGCATACAATGTACATTGCAAAGACAGATAAAAATTTCGAAATACCATAACTCTAATCTTGCGATCCTATGACATCACAAATATTTCGATAATACAATATGGCGGATCTTGCGATAACGCGATATTGCGATGTTGCGAAATATTACCATTGCGATCTTGCAATTTTGCGATATTTCGATTTATCGCAATCGCAAAATTGGCATTCCACATAAATCTTAAGATTTCGAAATATCATTCAGGTTTGCGATGCGATGTTTTGATAAGACCCGAAACGAATCGCACGAAGGACATAATGCGTAATTATTATAAATTAACTGCATTTACTCTTTAAAGGATCGAGGAGATTTGTATTTGTTTTACTCGTGCTTGAAATAAAAGTCCCATCCTTATCGAATTAAATGTTTTAATTGAACCTTTTCTATTATTTATGCTCTACGTTCATTTTGATTTCTCTATTGTTCAATCTTAGGGAATAACGCTAAGAGATGACGAAGAAAGGAAAAAAAGATAATAGAGCCTTCTACATCCGAAGATACATACATGTTTCCCCTCTTTAGTGATACTACATGCAACAAATATGACAGAGCTACGTCGTCGGAAGCCATGTATAATCTGTTAGAGGACGAAAATCCAAAGGTGTTGGTAGTCAGAGCAACGGTTGATGCTAAAGTCTCATCTGAAGCTTCCTATTTTGAAGCAGCATGTTCTTTCTTACACAGAATAGCTGCAAGACCTAAAATATTACCATATACAGATATAGTGAAGTGGATTATCGACAATGTGGATATCTCAGATAGGACGTTCAAGAATTCAAGACAAGAGGTCATGGGGTCATTTTTTGCAGACAATTTGCGCAGAATGTATCATCTACCAGAACCTCAAAAGGTTTGTGATTGAGATTTCATCAAGCAGTTAGCAAAAGAGAATGAAGAACCATTAGATGCCATGTAGACTTGGAGATCCAACTCCATAAAATTCAAACTGGATAAAAATGGTATGTACCCAATTGCACCTTTTTTGGCTCCACATAGTTATGTAGTTGCTATGATGTGTACATTATTTGGGAAAGCTCATAGTACCAAGTTCTATATGGAATGGATTCCATTAATTGATGTGGCTGTAAACTCCACAGTTATGAATTGGGGTAACATTTTATCCGATAATTTAGCTATGGCTATCAGACAGTATAGTCAGTATAGAGTTGTCTCTACTCGGGCCATCCCTCCATTTTTTATGAGTGCTTATGTAATGAATGCCATCTTTTTCTGTGCAAAATTTCCTAATATGGGTTGGAATTGGACTTGTTATTGCCTAAATCTACCTCAGGCTGAAAGAAGGCAGAGTTCAGGGTAACATCAAACCACGCTCAGTCTGGTAGCTAGCCCTACCAGAACAGGAGAGGGCTCTCTCCGGGTCAATCTCAGCGAAGAGTAATCAATAGGGCTTGAGATGACTGAAATACAAGCTAATTTTAGGCTAGGTATATAAGTGAAGGATTTTGATTATGTTTTTGGGGGTTTTTGTTGGATCAAAGGGAAAGGCAGTTTTGGGTGCGGGGATTAGGCCTAGTTTTTGCAGAGTTCTGATTGGGGCAAGGAAGGAAATAGTTTTGATGCTTTAGATTGAATATGATGGATGGATCAGACTGGTGAGGAGCTGAAGAGGGCAAGAGGGTTTCAAGAGTCCTCCTCAAACAAATGAAAACATGAAAAATTAAACAAACTGAAGGCAGAGCAAAGCAAGCTACTGAATTCCACCTTTACACACTCATTTGTTTAATCTAAGAAGAAAGGAGAAGGGAAAATGATACACATAAACATAAGTGAACTTACAATTACATAGAGAAAAACACCATCAAAACACAGAGCCACATGGATCCCAAAGAGTGCTGCAAACCCTGGTCTATTCCTTTGCCAAAAGTGCAGAGATGAAATGTACAATGAAGTACCAAGCAATCCCAAGTGTCAAACCTTGAAAATGACTAATGAATTACATGATATAGACAAGCCTAACCCATTCCCATGCATCTAGGGGTTGAGCTCATCATTCTAGGAGTTGTTTCAACCATATCTAAACTAGGAACTAGAAAATAGGCCATGAAACAACTTGCCTCTATATGCTAGGAAATTGATCCATCCACTTACATTTCACCTTTTGGTGAATGAATATTCTAGAATGAGTAAAAATGTGCCAAAATTACATCATGATCATAAAATTACATCAAGTTACATCAAGAGTTACATGAAAAAGTGACACTGGTCAAAACTAGGCGAAATTCTGAGCTGCTGAGTGAAAAATAGGCCAAAATTCTCTATGCGCTGCGCCCAAAATCTCTATGCGTAGCACAAGTTTGGAGCTGATTTTGAGGCCATTCCCTAAGTCCAAATTGAGCTCATGATAGCTCGTTGGAAAGCCTTGCCTGTCTAATTTTCAACCCAAGTGGAATTTCTAGATTTGGTTGCCATTTGCCCCTCCAAAAGTTCAATCTCCCAACACTGCTTCCTGTGTGTGCAAAAAGTGGCAGAAAGGCCATTTTTAGGGTGTTTTTGACCCTTTAGGCAACCCAGAACTTGATGAAATCCTTAGGTAATTCATGAACATGCATAAATTTTAATAAAAAATCCAGAAATGCAAAGTTTTCCCCCTGAAGAGTTGTCAATTATAAGCGCGCGCCAAGTGGCACTACGCGTCGGGCAAGAAAACCTAATTTGTGACCAAAAAATTCAAAATTGACAAAATTTTTCCCAAATTTGTTGAAATTTGGGCTGAAGGTCCCTGATCAAGCGCTATGCTCAGCCAAAGAAACTTCGGCCAAAATTTGGAGTTTGTCATACTTTTTACGCCGCCTTAATGCCTTTTTGGTGCATGCAGTTCAGTGGTGGAATCACTGTCTTGTTCATATGATGTTTCAGTGTATGTCTCCACAATGTCCATGCAAGGTGTATGTTTAGCTTGTTGAAAGTGAGAACGAAAATTTTGGTGCCTTTCATTTTAATGCCAAATATGTCAGAGTCAAATGAGGGACTGTGGGAAATAGGGCAGTAGGGAAAATGGAGTTTTTTCAAGTGAATTTAAAGTGTGGGGATAGCCACTTAACTGTGTTTGGGAATTTGGGATTTGGGGATTCTATAAGTGAAATGAGAAAGGGAAAATTATAGGGAATGAAGTAGCTTAGGGACAGGAAAATGGGGCTTAGGAATAAGTCACTTTGAATATGAAAGGGATAAGGGATGAAATAAGTATTGAGTGACTTTAGGGATATAGGGAGATAAGGGAATAGACTGCAATAATAGGATAACAGTGAGAGGGATGAAGAAACCAAGTGAGGGAAGAAAAAATTTTGGCACCAAAACAAATTTTTAAACTCCAACTTCAAAACCCTAAAGAGGCATTTCTTCAACAAGATGATAGGGTTTGGCTTTTGACATTCAACTCTCATATCCAATATCCAACCACACCAAACACTATTCAATAGAAATTCAAAGTCTCACTCGAAATTACATGGTGCATAGGAGGCGGAGTTAATTTAAAATTTATGGAGCAGTGGCAAAGTTTTTTTTTGTCGGCTCTGTGCGTCGCGCGCACAACCCAGTGCACCGCGCACTCTGTATGCGCCGCGCACATTCAATTTTACACTGTGTAGAACGGCTCTATGCGCCGCGACCTTCACCCAACGCGCTGTGACCAGGATTTCACACACAGTCCGACCTCCAAACACTGATTTCACCCTCCAACTTATTTCTCCACGATTTCTCTTCGACTCTTTGATGTTTTGGTATGCAAATGGATTGTTTGAAACACAAGAATCATATTTGTACCCATGACCTTTGATTTTCGATTTGAATGATGAATTTATTGTCTGTTCTGCAGGGATAGATGGCATGGTGTGCATGGTAGTTGGCAAAGGCGACCAGGGCTGCGCCTGAAGAACTTCACAACTGAGAAAACTTTGAGCATTACATTACATTTATGACAAAAGACAAAATGGACGATTTTTCTTCAAAACAGAGTTTTGAAGAAGAATCATAATCAAATATTGAGATGATGAAATTTTTTGCAGTGAAACTTTATTCAAACCTTCCTCATGTGTCTGCTGGCATTATTGGACACTTTAAAGACTAAAATTGCAAAAACCTAGACCTAATGACTAAAATGGCTCTTTGCTGACCAAAACACCAAACATTGACTGTGAATGACTGTAAATGATTTCGATGAACTTTGATGAATAGATACGAACCAGTAGGTACATGACATGAGGGATATGAGTGAAAAGACCCTTCTGTCAGATGATCCATGCTCCTAATGGAATGCAGATGACTGAACTGAATGAGACACCTAAAATGAAATGCAACAAAAGAGATTTTGATCTCTGACAGAGGGATGAAGAGACCGACTCTAACATTGGATCCAATGGGGATGGTAGCTCCTTGGAGGTGCCAAGGACTGCAAAACTTTGGGAGAGCAGAAAGTGCCTTCATCCATTGGGCAATGGAGTCAACACACGAAAACTGACATTATACAGACTGACTCTGACTGAAGGCTAAAACTGAAAACCATAATAAAATCCAACATGACTAAAACATAACTAACAAACTGGAAAGATGCTCATAATTGAACTTATTCATCAAACCTACTCTAATTGTTCTTTTCACCACCCGATCAAGTGAAATGGAACAGCCAATGCAACCATGTAAGCATCCTGGCTGCTATTTGATTTCTTCCCAAATGCTTTCTGATGCGCAGGAAAAGGGAAGAATCGAAAGGCAACTCCCATGGAAACTTGGAATCAAGTTGACTGCTGATAAACTTGCAAAGCATGAATTGACTGGATGACTTCAAGAATACTGTGAAAGGATCTTCATAAACATAGCTACTAATTTCCATTAACACACTACTGCTCTGGTCCATGTAATCTTCATAGCTGGATACTAAGATTTTTTTCACATCTGTGCTGTCTTTCTTTGGTGACAACAGCAGACTGTCAAAAGGATCCTGAACTTTATGAATAACCAAACTCTGTCGCTGATTCCAAACAGAACAAAAGTCTCCTTTATCAATCTCCTAATATGACTGCAAACCTTGATATGGGCTTTGTAATGAAAAATTTGTTAAACAAGACAATGAAGTCGACTTTTGAATAAGATTATTATCAACATTCTTTTTTGGCACATGGTTAGCCAATGGAGAAGAACTTTTACAGCAAACATCATCCAACACACGAGCAATAGGATCATCAAAAACTTGAGAAGACTGCTGCGATGTATCCATTGAAACTATATGACATCCTACTGGCTGTTCATCTTTTTCTTTAGAGATATTACGAAGATTCTGCTTTATAAACTGAAATGTTTCGAAACAAAAGGGTACATAATCCTCTTGCATCATTAAATCATTTATTTCAGCTTCCACGCCTTCATCTGTAATCTGACCTTCCACTTCGTTTGGTGGCTGCAAATCTGGAGCTAGGGAGGGTTTTGTATCAGAAATGATTTTATCAGTCGTTTCAGGAGAAGATTTATCATTAAAAAATTGCTCAAGAATTTCGCTATCTGTCTCATCCTCAACATTAAAACTGAGAGATTTTTGATTTCCTACAGGCTGCTCATTCGAAGATTTACTATGCAATTTACCCTTCAAAAACTGAAATGATTCAAAACAAACTGGTACGGAATCATCTTGTATCATTTGATCGTATGTGCCAGCTTTCAAGTCCTCATCTGCAACTTGACAATCAATGGCTTTGGGGGGCTACAAATCTAAATATGAGAAGTCTTGAACAAGGTTTTCATTGCCCTCACGATGGTCCAAATCAAGACGTGTTGACAGTTGATTTCTGATTGTATGAAAGTTGTCTCTGATGAGCTAAAACGAATCAAAACAAAAAGGAAAATATCCTTCACTTACTTCAAAATTTGTTGCACTTTCCTCATCATTGTCATAGCTGATATGCATCGGTTGATCACTGTACTCAAGCTGCTGAAAGGGAACTTCTTCCTTCCACAAACTAGCTGTTGATTTGTCTGCAATATTAGCTTATGTTTGGAGAACATAATCATCATCATACTGATCAAACTGAGGCAAATCATCAGTATAAAACACATCATCAAGAATACACGTCATATCAACAGATCTCTCTTCTCCAAGATGATCTACAAAACAATCATTATCAGATCTATGACAACTGGGATAAGAAACAAAATATTTTGGATCAGCCACTTGTTCATGAACGTCATTTTCATTTTTTGCAGTCATTTTCTGCACCATCTCTTCTACTGCGTTTACCAAGAGGTCAAGCTTTTCCTCTGAAGGTGTTAGGTGCTCTGCAACATTCTTCTTTTCTTCTTCCTTCAGCCTTGCTCTTCGGATCAGAAAATGAGCCTCTACATCTACTGCACTGTTCTGCATCTTTTCAAGTGTTGCAAAATTCGTTTCTCTCAGCTGAAACTCCATTTCCGGATCAAAAGCACCTGGTAATGTAAAAGGGTAGATCTAGGAGGAGGTCTTATATCAACTGGCATCGAATAATAGACTCGATTGAATCTAGCGGAAAATTGTTGTACTGTCTCCCCTGACTGTCTTTTCAGCTGGGCATACTCATCTAAAATAAGGAAAGGGTTCTGTCCGATCACCCACCTGTCAAGGAAAACTTTGACGAAATGCTGGAAATCTGAGATGCTCGCATCAGGCAGGGCTTTGAACCAACTCTTGACTTTGCCTTGCAAAGAAAGAGCAAAAAGTCTAATACTAACATCTTCTTCATCAACTTCAAAAAGGTCTAGGAAAGTCTCAACCTTCTGCACATGTTGCTCAGCGTTGACATTGTTACGTTCACCGTCAAATCTCGGAAAATATAGGTGATAATTTGCAGGGAAAGCATGGAGAACAGAAGGTAAAACAAGAGGTTTATACCTATCTGGGACTATAAAAGGTGTAGGAGTATATACAAGAGCTACGGGATCAATTTTATTTTCTTTAGGCTCCTGAAGAGAGTCATCATAAGATGTGGGAAAAGCAAGGAGGCCAGGATCAAAGGGAAACTCAGCATTTACACTTTTTGAATGGGTCGAGTGAAGATTTTGATCACCTTTATCATACAACAAATTCTGAAAAACTTTCAGGACAGCTTCAATAACAACAAAGAATTAATTTACAAGAAATCAGACTAGATCCTGAATACCATTCCACTTTGGATACCTGAACTTAGTGTAAGATCCTTCCATTTTCTCAGAGAAAGAGTTAGTCCTCCAGTGGAGTCTCTACATTGAGTTGGAGTCACCAGGTGAATGATTTCAACCTTCTTATGTTTGATCGTTGTCCACCATCAACCATCATATCTAACTTGATACATGTACTGGGGCAACTTACAAGTTAGATGTTACGTTTACAAACTAGACCGGAGATTGACTGAAGCAGCGTTTATCTACTTTCGCTAATGCAAAGCAAGAGCGTTTCGAAGGCTACCTGGCATAACTTCAGGCTCCGTCTATAGCTTATAAAACAAATAACACCAATAAGAAAACCATTTTATTCCCCAGTATGGTCGCCACTATGTTATTGCCTAAATCTACCTCAGGCTGAAAGAAGGCAGAGTTCAGGGTAACATCAAACCACGCTCAGTCTGGTAGCTAGCCCTACCAGAACAGGAGAGGGCTCTCTCCGGGTCAATCTCAACGAAGAGTAATCAATAGGGCTTGAGATGACTGAAATAAAAGCTAATCTAGGCTAGGTATATAAGTGAAGGAGTTTGATTATGTTTTTGGGGGTTTTTGTTGGATCAAAGGGAAAGGCAGTTTTGGGTGCGGGGATTAGGCCTAGTTTTTGCAGAGTTCTGAATGGGGCAAGGAAGGAAATAGTTTTGATGCTTTAGATTGAATGTATGGATGGATCAAACCAGTGAGGAGCTGAAGAGGGAAAGAGGGTTTCAAGAGTCCTCCTCAAACAGATGAAAACATGAAAAATTAAACAAACTGAAGGCAGAGCAAAGCAAGCTACTGAATTCCACCTTTACACACTCATTTGTTTAATCTAAGAAGAAAGGAGAAGGGAAAATGATACACATAAACATAAGTGAACTTAAAATTACATAGAGAAAAACACCATCAAAACACAGAGCCACATGGATCTCAAAGAGTGCTGCAAACCCTGGTCTATTCCTTTGCCAAAAGTGCAGAGATGAAATGTACAATCAAGTGCCAAGCAATCCCAAGTGTCCAACCTTGAAAATTTCTGATGAATTACATGATATAGACAAGCCTAACCCATTCCAATGCCTCTAGGGGTCGAGCTCATCATTCTAGGAGTTGTTTCAACCATATCTAAACTAGGAACTAGAAAATAGGCCATGAAACAACTTGCCTCTATATGCTAGGAAACTGATCCATTCACTTACATTTCACCTTTTAGTGAATGAATCTTCTAGAATGAGTAAAAATGTGCCAAAATTACATCATGATCATAAAATTACATCAAGAGTTACATGAAAAAGTGAAACTGGTCAAAACTAGGCGAAATTATGGGCTGCTGAGTGAAAAATAGACCAAAATTCTCTATGCGCCACGCCCAAAATCTCTATGCGTAGCACAAGTTTGGAGCTGATTTTGAGGCCCTTCCCGAAGTCCAAATTGAGCTCATGATAGCTCGTTGGAAAGCCCTGCCTGTCTACTTTTCAACCCAAGTGGAATTTCTAGATTTGGTTGCCATTTTCCCCTCCAAAAGTTCAATCTCCCAACACTACTTCATGTGTGTGCAAAAAGTGGCAGAAAGGCCATTTTTAGGGTGTTTTTGACCCTTTAGGCAACCCAGAACTTGATGAAATCCTTAGGTAATTCATGAGCATGCATAACTTTTAATAAAAAATCCAGAAATTCAAATTTTTCCCCCTGAAGAGCTGCCAATTATAAGCACGCACCAAGTGGCGCTACGCGTCGGGCAGGAAAACCTGATTTGTGACCAAAAAATTCAAAATTGACAAAAATTTTCCCAAATTTGTTGAAATTTGGGTTGAAGGTCCCTGATCAAGTGCTATGCTCAGCCAAAGAAACTTCGGCCAAAATTTGGAGTTTGTCATACTTTTTACGCCGCCTTAATGCCTTTTTGGTGCATGCAGTTCAGTGGTGGAATCACTATCTTGTTCATATGATGTTTCAGTGTCTGTCTCCACAATGTCCATGCAAGGTGTATGTTTAGCTTGTTGAAAGTGAGAATGAAAATTTTGGTGCCTTTCGTTTTAATTCCAAATATGCCAGAGTCAAATGAGGGACTGTGGGAAATAGGGCAGTAGGGAAAATGGAGTTTTTTCAAGTGAATTTAAAGTGTGGGGATAGCCACTTAACTGTGTTTGGGAATTTGGGATTTGGGGATTCTATAAGTGGAATGAGAAAGGGAAAATGATAGGGAATGAAGTAGCTTAGGGACAGGAAAATGGGGCTTAGGAATAAGTCACTTTGAATATGAAAGGGATAAGGGATGAAATAAGTATTGAGTGACTTTAGGGATATAGGGAGATAAGGGAATAGACTGCAATAATAGGATAACAGTGAGAGGGATGAAGAAACCAAGTGAGGGAAGAAAATTTTTTGGCACCAAAACAAATTTTGAAACTCCAACTTCAAAACCCTAAAGAGGCATTTCTTCAACAAGATGATAGGGTTTGGCTTTTGACATTCAACTCTCATATCCAATCTCCAACCACACAAAACACTATTCAATAGCAATTCAAAGTCTCACTCGAAACTACATGGTGCATAGGAGGCGGAGTTAATTTAAAATTTATGGAACAGTGGCAAAGTTTTTGTGTGTCGGCTCTGTGCGCCGCGCGCACAACCCAGTGCGCCGCGCACTCTGTATGTGCCACGCACGTTCAATTTTACACTGTGGAGAACGGCTCTATGCGCCGCGACAAGCCAATGCGCTGCGACCTTCACCCAACGCGCCGCGACAAGACAATGCGCCGCGACCTTCACCCAACGCGCTGCGACCAGTATTTCACACACAGTCCGGCCTCCAAACACTGATTTCGCCCTCCAACTTATTTCTCCACGATTTCTATTCGAATCTTTGATGTTTTGGTATGAAAATGGATTGTTTGAAACACAAGAATCATATTTGTACCCATGACCTTTGATTTTCGATTTGAATGATGAATTTATTGTCTATACTGCAGGGATAGATGGCATGGTGTGCATGGTATTTGGAAAAGGCGACCAGGGCTGCGCCTAAAGAACTTCACAACTGAGAAAACTTTGAGCATTACATTACATTTATGACAAAAGACAAAATGGACGATTTTTCTTCAAAACAGAGTTTTGAAGAAGAATCGTAATCAAATATTGAGATGATGAAATTTTTTGCAGTGAAACTTTATTCGAACCTTCCTCATGTGTCTGCTGGCATTATTGGACACCTTAAAGACTAAAATTGCGAAACCCTAGACCTAATGACTAAAATGACTCTTTGCTGACCAAAAGACCAAACATTGACTGTGAATGACTTTAAATGATTTCGATGAACTTTGATGAACAGATACGAACCAGCAGGTACATGACATGAGGGATATGAGTGAAAATACCCTTCCGTCAGATGATCCATGCTCCTAATGGAATGCAGATGACTGAACTGAATGAGACACCTAAAATGAAATGCAACAAAAGAGATTTTGATCTCTGACGGAGGGATGAAGAGACCGACTCTAACAGGACTCTCAAAGACCCTACTCCTATCCATGTGTATCATAAGATGTTATGGGAATCTCAATTTCGTCCCCATTTCTATAAGATTTGTCAAAGTATCATGCTACCCATCTATCAAACTATTTTTGATACAAAAGCCCCCAAGCTTTCAGAAGAAGAAAAGATAGATATTTTGTCAGTGGTAGGGTGGTTTGGTGAAGAAAATTTTACTTATATCAGAGTTTTGAGGAGTATTGTTTCTCCCCGTGTTCTTCCTTATTATGTTTTAGATAAGTTATTGGCTAGATTAATTGCATACTAGACAGTAGGGGCCTGTCTTACCAAAACCGTAAAAGAAGCGAAGAAATCTATCTGGCCAACTTTTCTGGTAAAATGTAGTTATTTTGCCTTGTTTGATTTTGGACACACAGTTAAAGAGGTGCAGAATATTGCATGCTTGAATTTGTCTACAATGCCCAGGAGAAAATATGATCCCAACAAAGTCGCTCAAGACTTTACTTCTTTGGTTAAAATTAGATAGTTCATGCATGAGAAAGACAAATTTGATGACCTATTTGAAAAGGCCGAGACTTTCCCATAAGTCTTTCATTTTGCGTCAATCAAATTGACTCCAAACAACCTCAACCATTTTCATATTTACAAAAATAAAAGATTTACAAGGGTTCCATTAGACCTATTGCAGATTAAGGAAACAAGAGAACCTACTCCCAGTATAAGTTTAGAAGATAATTTTGATCACAATTCTCATCAAGAATCATAGAGAAATCTAGTCAGGATTCAGAACTTTCTAAGCATCAATCTCAAAATCAAGGAGAAGACCCTAAAGGAAGTTTTGAAGAGACTACATAGAGAAATAATGGAGAAAAAACCAAAGAAACCTTGGCTGAAGAACAATTTAACATTAATTATACACAGGATCAGCCACAGACAATCATAATAGATGACATGGATAAAGAATGGGATAAGTTCAAAGAAAAGCTCGAGCTACCACCAAAAAACACGGGAATGGAATGAACTTCGGACTTTAAAACTCCTAAACAAACCTTACAAGTTGAAAATACAGAAGCAGATGTTGAAATCATCCCGGCCTACCCAACGTCACAAGTTGTTTTGAGAATTGAAGAGATACCCCCTTTAGATATTTTTGATAGTCCAACACACAAAGCAGTGGTAAGAAGATAGAGAAAGAAAATAAAGCTTGATTTATCAGCAACCACTCTAGAGAATAAATCAAAGCAGGTTGTCTGGAAAGACAACCCCATTTATCCATCAGAAAAATTGACAAGACTGTCACAATTTGTAGGTGCTTATGCAACAACTACAATTGATAAGGCAACAGAGGTTAGTCTTTTGCTTAAATATAAACATGCAAGAATTCAGTTGTTCGAGCAAAAAGTTGAACAGGAAATGCATAATGTAAATAAGAAAACAAAGCTGCAGATTATATAATTTCAGAAGTACTTTGAGAAACTGAAGTTACAACACCAGGCAAGCATTATAGAAAAAGATACACAAATTCAGCTAATACAAAGTGAAGTAGATAAACTAAGAAATCAACATCAGATAGAAGAATTCATCAAAGAAACACTTGAGTTAAATACTCAATTGTCAAAACAACAAGAAATATTCTGTCAAAGAATCTCAATGATTAAACTGTATTGTGAAACAAGTGATACATTAGTCTAACAAATGGTTGATCAGAGATTGGAACATGAAGATGTTGATAATAATATCTCAAATTTTATCTCATGACGAGAATTTGAGGAAGGAAGAAAAGTTGATTTGTCGAAAACTGAAGAATCCCACAGAGACATTCTATTTACAAATTGGGATATGAAATTGAAGCAAGCAGAAAGGGCAAAAACTAGAGCAGATGATATAGCAACTAAAGTAATTGAATTCGTGAATGAAAACCTTTACAATATTAATCTGATTAAATAATGCAAGCCTGGAGTTTTCCCAAATATCAAACAATTAGAGGGATAGTGGAAGGAAAATTCCAAGAATCAAATTGAAGTAGTAAAGAAGTTATCAAAGCTTGATCATTAATCTTATTGGCAGTTTCTAGTAAAACCATACAGTCAGCAGATGGCTTTACATTGTCTAACAAATTCCACTCAAAAGATGGTGCCACCTCTCTCTGATGTTGTATTCACGGGACAACTAATATCCAAAGTTGGCCAGCCATCCCAAGTGAAAACAATGTTGGATATCTACGAACTGAAAATCTCAATGAAAAATGATCGTTCAACCTGATCAGGCATGTCATTATATTTCTTTTTAGTTTTTATCTTTTATTTTATTTTATGTTTGAAACCTACTCATATTTTTATATAATATTCTATTTTTGATACTTATGTAATATTATTTAAACCTCTCTCATGCATTTAGAGAGGGGTCCAATATTTTATCAAAAACAATTTGC
The DNA here is from genome assembly GCA_034641835.2 of Pinus albicaulis. NCBI lineage: Eukaryota > Viridiplantae > Streptophyta > Pinopsida > Pinales > Pinaceae > Pinus > Pinus albicaulis. Next base: position 685,842,461 of record CM076576.1, on the reverse strand, counting down.
AAAAGCTTACACTTATGTACTTTTGTGATTCTTTTGATGAAATACACAGAACAAGATCTTTATTTTCTTGAATATTGAAACATACTCTACTAAAATTTCATTTTTGTACTCTTAGAATTTATTTGATTGAAAATAAAAGAAGGTTAATGTTGCTAATTCCATGAGTATAAACTTTCATATCTGGTACTATTATCTTTACGATTGAGTTCTATTTATGATTTAGCAATAAATTTCTTTATATTGTATTGTGTATGAGATCTGGATTATAGTTTTTCATTATAGCACTATTGCATGATGTTTCAGTTGTAATTCCTTGTAGAGTATATAATCAATCGATATATGCGATATAGTTTAACAATTATTTTGCCTAACTATTTAGTGAAAATAATTATCTTTAAACAGTTTCATCTCTTTTAACAATTGAATGATCTTTATTATCTTTTGCTTTAAGACATCTTTGTAGATCGTGTTATCACTCCACCGAATCTCTAAGGCTAAGAAAGAGTCCAAACAGAGGTAACCACAAACCAATCATTTAGGTTGGTAGCTAGCCCTACCAAAGCAGAGAGGTATCTCTCCACAAAATCACAGGCAAGAGGGCTGGATGAATTGGGGTTTTAGGCTAGGTATGAGTACAGGGGTTTGTTTGTTTGAATTGAGTTGCTGGATGGGTGAATTAGGTCAAAGAGGCTAGGTCAGGGAAAATAAGATTAGGGTTGCAAAGATTCAATGGGGCAAGGTAGGTAGAAAAACTAACACTTTAGGGTTTCTAAGTGAGATGGATCGGACTGATGAGGAGCTAGAAAGATCAAGGCTAAGCATGAATTCTTTCTAAACTGAAGAAGATGAACAAACTATGAATATTTTCCCAAAACAGAGCTTGAGAGATGTATTATGTTTATCAACTTGAAAACTATCATATCATAAAAATGAAATGGATCATGAAACAAAACATTCATACATAATGAGACATAAGAAGAACAATGCTAAATTTCCATACCATAGGTATCCCAAAGAAATAGCTACAACTCTTTCGTTAATTCCCTGCCAAATACTGATTACAATAGAGTCTCTGATCAATGCATCAACATCCAACCTGGGAAATGAGTAAAAATTACAAGATATAGACCACAAAACAACTCCTCCCAACCTCAGGGGTTGAATCCATGAGTGGAGGAGGAGTTCCACCAAAAACTAAACTGAAACCTAAAGTGTAGGGAGGTCAAACTAACTCATCCCTCACTTTTTGGAAACTGATTCATTACATCTCATCAAAAAAATTCACCTAATGTATTTACCCTAGGTAAGTGTAAAAACACCATAATTAAATTTACATCATTGATTTACATTTCTAAAAACTCCATTTGCCAAGTGATAGTGGAAAAAACAGAGAAAATTGGGAAATATCAGCAAACTCAAAAAATTTGTCAAAAGTGCAGTGCCATAATCAGATCCACTTTTGAGGGGGTTCCCGGTGTCCAAATTGAGCTCATGATAGCTCATTGGAAGGCATGTCCAGTCTAGTTTCCACATATATGCTTGGTTTCCAAAATGGTGCTGATTTGACCCTCCAAAAACGGATTCTCCCAAGACTGGTCAAAAGCGCATTGCCAACATCCAAACCAGGGCAGAAAGGTCATTTTTGAGTGTTTTTTAACCTTTTGACTGCCTCTTTGACCCAAAAAATCTTAGAAAATTTGTTTTCCTAACTGTAAATTTCCTTCTAAATCCATTGGTACCCTCATTCTTTCCATTATATGTCCCTACAAAAAGATTTTGACAGTGGGACTATGCTAAACTGTCAAAAACACAAAAAATTCAAAATTTGCCCAAATTTCTTCAAATTTTCTGTTGTGGGATGTCAATGAGGTGTATTAGGCAATGAGTGATGCCTCAGCAATTATTAAAATCTTTTTCCCTTCATTTTTCTTGGTTAGGGTTTCAAGTTTTGATTTGGCCCTTTTGAGCTTTGAGCTTACAATTTGATTTTTCTTGAAGTAGAGTTTGGCCCTGTTTTTCAATATGTCATTGTCCTTGTTTGCCTTCTTCAGGAGATTTTCAAGATGATTTTTGACCCTCTGAATCGTGTTGCAAAAATCAAGGCAACCTACATACTCAAAACAACTGATATTCATGGGAGAGGCCCTCAATTAATTTGTGTTGGTGGTTTCTAGTATTAGGATTCTTCCTCCTTTGTGAGGCCTACTCTGTTCTCTATTATCCTCTGTTTGTCTACCCTCATATTCCACATATTATCTGTCTCTTTCCATATTGTTTTGAAGGCATAGAAACCCTAGGGATTACGTAGATGGGAATGAGGAGTGAAGATGGGTCTATGGAATAGGGATTGCTCTAGGAAAATTTAAGGAGATGGGGGAAGGGATTAGGGAACTGTGGGAGGTGATGGGAGTTTAAGATACTTTGGGAGTTGAAAATGATAATTGGATTACAGGTTTAGTATCCTGGCTGCCTAGGAATTTTAAAGCCTAGGACTTAGGGTTTTATGGGGAAGGGATTTTAGGGATTAGGAAAGAGTAGAGTAGGGGTAGGGATGGGTTGAATAGTGATGTAGGAAGGTATTGTAGGGTTTATGGGCAATAAATTGAGAGTGATGGAGTGATACTATGGTTTTCCACTAGACACTTAGTTAATTTTTCTCATGAAAAAAAACACCATAAAAATGGCATTTAGGAAGGCAAGGAGGCAATGATTTTGTATCACTTACTTGATAAAGGATGAAACAAGCTTATGCTAAAAATTTGGAAGATTTTGAGGGTGTTTTGTGGCTTCTAGCGATTTTTGGGAAAAAGAACAGCACCAAGCCCAGGAGCACAACACCTAAAGTGAAAAAGGTAGTGCCAAATGCTCTAAGCGCAACACCTCTTCTGTAAGCGAAGTGCCACTCTCTGAAAGCGCAACGCCAACTTGCAGACCATTTTTAGAGGCCTTACCGGTGTCCAAATTGAGCTCATGATAGCGCGTTGGAAATATATTTCTGTTGGATACACAATGGTCCTATCTAGTACTAAAAATTATCAAGTATAGCCTCTCAAAAATTAATTCTCCCAATATTGGTCAAAAGTGCAGAATGGGGGTGAAAAAAATACAGTGTGCTCTTATAGGAAACTTTTGGAGGCATTCCTCAACTCCAAATTGAGCTCATGATAGCTCATTGGAAATATCTATCTATTTAGTTATCATTGGAATTACCAAAAAATTCATTTGGACACTCCATCAAGGAGAAAAAAAATATTTTCCCAAGATTACTCCAGAAGTGCAGCAACTCTCTTGTAGCAAATGTAGTTTTAACATTTCTCCAAAACCATGACACCTGTGTAAAAACTGAAGGAGGTTTTTATTCCTTTACATATGATGGACAAAAACTTCTTTCGCTTTTGTAAAATGCATCACCATTTGGTCAGAAATATAGTTTGAAGAAAAACTAGCCCTATGTGTGGCAAATGATTTGTCCCTTGGAATGACTTCTTGAAAAATGATGGAGACTGTTAGAGTCGGTCCTTACAGCCCTCCGTCAGAGATCATTTTGCTTTTTGCATATCATTTTTAGGTGTCTCGCTCGTTTCACTTCATTGCATTTCGCTAGGGGCATGCGATTGACTGACGAGGGGGTCTGGTTGTCTTGTGTTTCCTCATGCTTGTACCTGCAGGGCTAATTAAAATTCCTCAAAAATCACTGAAGTTCATGGTCATTGCATTCATGGTCATAAATGATTAGTTTCGTTAAAAAGAGTCTTTAGTCCTAGAGTCTAGGGTTTTCAGTCCTTTGAATACATGTAATAAAAGCCCGCAGGCCATGAGGTTAGTTTCAAAAGATTCCTATTTCACGTTTTTATTATCAAAAACATTTGAAGACATTTCTAGTCCAAAACTCTGTTTTGGAACTAGAAATTGTCAAACTTCATTTTTTGTAATAATTGTATTTGTTTCACCATAAGAAGTTTCAGAGCAAGCCTCTGATCTTTGCCTAAGCCAAATGCCAAATCCCTGCCAAAAACAACCAGGTATCATCAGTCCAAGACTCAGAAAAAGCAAGGAAAAGCCAAAGAACAGCATTGTATTAAGTGATCGAATGACAAAGTGCCAAACATTATAAAAGTGGGTTATGGAGCAAATTTAAAATCAAATCTGATTTTATGAGATATTTTTCTTCACATATAAGCCATGGAAAACAATTCATTTGCACAAATTCTCAAGGTAGAAATCGAAGTGGTGAAGTTGAAGGCCGAAATCGTGTTTTACAAAGTTGTGGACCGGAACTGGAGGTGCGCGCTACGCGCAGAGAAGGCGCGCTACGCACAAGAGGCGCACTACGCGTTGGGCCTCACCAGCCTGTGTTAAATAACAAGGGCGCTACGCACATGCAGCGCGCTACGCACTGGGTGAGCGCGCTACCCATATAGTCTCAGAGCTAAAAAAAAATTGCCCTTGCGTCCAGTTTCATGCCCAAACGCCTCAATCGGCTTGCAAGTAGGTTCTCCACGATTGTTAAGTGATTTTTGAACATGATTGTGGTGTTTTTAAAGTGGGGAAACAAGTATTTGATGTGGAGAAAGGTGAAACCCTAGGTTTATTGCAAATTCATTTCTTGGGGTTTGAAAGACATATTGATAGTCTTGTGAAGGATTTCCCAGCTTGTATTGTTGATATATATATTTATGCATCTACTTTCAAAGTGTCACGGCCCTCACGCTCTCAGTTTGCCATTTCATCACTGCTGTCATCTCCATTATATTACCATTGTCATTGCTATTGTTTTACTATGGTCATTATCACATTGTTTCCCATTCTCCATTGACAAAACACAGTCTCATACTCATTTTCCCCTTTGACAAATTTTAGCCAGCATTACAAAGGCTGCATACTACATTACACTTTTTACTCATTTGTCAAATTCCCTTGTGATCAAAGTAGTGACTGTTTTTATGCCAATCCACTTAACAGAGCTATTACCACTGTGGTTTGTTTTCCTATGATGCTTTGGTACATATGTAACATATTTGGGTTTTGGGCCTACATTGAAACCTTTGGCTTCACTACACCTATATCAACATACATATTGCAGACATCTTGTTTTCAAAGCCATGTCAGAGACGGATTCAGTTTATGAGCAGGAGTATGACAGTGATTCCACAGCAGAGGGTAATGTGCCACAGAGGTCTCACAAAAGTGGCAAAGGTGGTAAGCATCTCAGGGAGGAGCCTACTTCTTTGGCTCAATTGCAGGCTTGCCCGCTTGCAATGGATTGTTTTCAGCATCAGTCATGTTTCCAATACTGTGAGATGATTTCACAAACCCAACATCATCGTGAACTAGCTCATCTATTTGTTCTACATTTACATGATGGCCGTGTAAACCTCGCCGGAGTAGATTTCATTCTGTCACCAGAGACTATTGCTCAGGCCACTGGGATACCAAATATAGGAGAGGAATGGAACAAACGTCAGCAGTTAGAGAAATTCCACTATGAGCCATACATCAAACCTGGGTATATGAGGCACCTGAGCAGGGTTTTTCCTTTCAGATTCCTGAAGGATGAGTTTTCACCATTGATGAAACTCATCATTCGGTATTTCAGTTGCGAGGGCAGATTCTCGCATCTCTATGCGTACCATGTCCGTTTGTTGATGCATTTCACGAGGGTACGTATGATGAACATTCCATACTTCATGTATCGCAACATAGAGAGGATGATTATTTTTGTACAGAAGAAGACCCCAGCACAGCAGCATAGAAGTATATATCATTACGCGCTGATCAAGATCGTAGTGGTGCATCAGTTGACACAGCAGGGCATTACTTGGGAGGATTTCATCTCCCGTGACTTCTTCACAGCGCCACAGCCGCCTCCCGACGTAGTTCATGATGAGGGAGAGCCTTCACACCAGCCTGACATTCCTGAGATCGAGCATATCAGTGCTCCATTGTATGTGACATACCAGCAAGGCCACAGGGCCTTATTTGCAGCTACATGACGAGTACTATCTCCACCCGGGGTGGAAGGGGTCTCGTTGACTCCATCAGCAGAGTGAGTATTATCTCCACATGATGTGGAAGGGGTCTCGCCTTCTTCTTCAGCACAGATACAGTTTCAGGACAGGGGCAAGAGGCCCATGCATAATGAGGGCCCATCAGGAGGCCGGGACACTGATTTCACGATCATTGATGTTGATGCGAGCTCTCCTAGCTCAAAACTGAAAGAGATCATCCAGGAGCAAAAGGCTGAGAATGACACGCTGAAAGAGAAATTGCAGAGGGCTCAGTGGGTGATAAACTACCTGGAGCAGCGTAACAAACAGCTAGAGGATGAGCACACACTTTTAGAGCTGCGGCGAATTCGTGAGGATCGACAATTGGCCTGGAAGAGACCTGGTGATATGACACCGGCTGATCGAGATTCTTGCCTCACGCATGTTAACATTCATCTGGAGAAATTTTTGGCAAAGGCCAATAGAGACAAAGACATGCTTCATCACATGAAAGGTCATTATTGGGCCCGCATGCACGTCTGCAAGGCAAAAATGAAGATTCTAAAGAGGAGGTTGAGCAGTGCACTAAAATGGCGGAAGAGGCCTGATCCACTCCGGATTTTGGCTGAGGCTTCGTTGGCTGGGCAATACATGATGGAGGGTCTTCGCTCCGAATTTGAGCAAATTCAGAGAAATTTTTGTCATTTTGAAATATTTTGGTCTCAAAACAGATTTTTCAGCCATACGAGTAGCGCGTCGACGCGCTCGCTTATGATAAGGACACTGCTGGAGGAAAACTTTATATTTATGGGTTTTTCATGGTAATTTATGCATGCTCCAGTATTTCCGAAGCATTTCATCAAGTTCTGGATGATCAAAGGGCCCAAAAACACCATGAAAACCACCTTTCTGCCACCTTTTGCACCAGCAGGAAGTACTTCTGGGAGAATGAAGTTTTGGAGGGGCAAATGAGCTCCAAATTGGGAAATTCCACTTGGGTTGGATAGCCAACATCTAGGGATTTCCAACGAGCTATCATGAGCTCAATTTGGATGCCGGGAAGTGCCCCAAAAGTAGGCTGAAAGACGCGCTACGCATATGGCTCAGGCGCGCTACGCATATAGATTTTTGGTCAATTTTTCACCTTCCAGCTCAGGATTTCGGCCAGTTGGACCAGTTTTGCTTGTGGATGTAATTTTTGAGTTGTATTGATGTAATTTTATGGTTGGCATGTAACTTGGACTCACTTTTACCTATTCTAGATGATTCAATCCTAAAAAAGTAAAAATCAAATGTAAGAATCAGTTTCCTTCCTTTTAGAGGCAAGTTGTTTGGATGCCTATATTCTAGCTCCTTGTTTAGAATTAGTTGGAACTGCTCCTAGAAGGAGGAATTCGACCCCTAGAGGTGTGGGAAGGGGTTAGGATAGTCTATATGATGTAATTTCTGAGACATTCTACAGGTTGGACTCTTGGGAAAAGATTGGCACACTATTGTACATATTTTTCATATTTTGGCTAAGGAAAGATCAGAGGTTTTGCAGCACCTGTTGGGATTCTTGTGGCTTTCAGTTCTTGATGGTGTTTTCTCTCATTTTATTGTAAGTTCTTTCATGTTTAATGTATTCCATTCCCTTCTTATGCTTCTGAAACTAAATGAATGAGTAAATGAGGTTGAATCCATTGATTTCAGTGCTCTGCCTTTGAATTTGTTTAGTTTTACATGTTTTCGCCTGTTTGGAGAGGATCCATGTTCCCCCTTGCCCTCTTCAGCTCCTTGTCGTTCTTATCCATCCATATACCCAATCAAAAGCATCAAGACTATTGCCTACCTCGCCCCAACTCGAATTCTGCAAAAATCTGGCCTTATCCCCGGACCCAAAATTGTTTTTCCCATCTTTTCAACAAAAAACCCAAAAAATCAAAATCAAAATTTCCTATCTCTTTACTAGCCTAAAATCAGTACCAATTATAAGTCATCTCAGCCCCTTTGAAGACCTTTTGCCGAGATAGACCCGAAGAGAGCCCTCTCCTGTCCTCGTAGGGCTAGCTACGAGGCTGAGCGTGGTTTGATGTAGCCTTGAGTTTTACCTTATTTCAGCCTAAGGTAGATTTGAGCGCTAACAGAGACGTCATGTTTATAAGTTGGAATGGCCTCATACTTACTAATATGACCTACCTTATGCCTCCTCTTCTCAGAAGTATCTTATTCCATAGCAAACTCTAGCTCGATGGGAGAGGAAATTAGGGTTTAATGCTTGTGGAAAATGATGATTTTGAGGGATAGGAGTGATGGGAAGTGTTTAGGAACACTGATGCCTTTTGGAACTTTGACTAATTTGGCTAATGGAACATTGCGTATGCAGATACCTTGGAATCTTGAGAAGTTATTACATTTTGAATGACATAAATTACATAATTAAAATTAAAAATTGCATCTTAAAACCAAAATTACATGCTAAAACAAGAATTTCTCTTTACAAATCATATTCACATGGTGAAGAGAAGTTATTGGATCACCCTTTACTTGTTGGTCTTTTATGCATGCAGATGGTATTTTTATGGACCTTGAAAACCCTAATGACCTAATGAAACCTTGACTAACCTAATTTCCTGATGACATGATGACTTAGACATCATGACTGATGTACATTCAGCAAGGTATGAAAGTATGACATCAGTAATCAAATAGTAAGGAAGAGTGATGTTTTTGGGCTAGGGCTACCATCAATGGCTAATTTTTTTCATGACCTAGTAGAATGATAAAAAAAAATTGAGTGGGGCCCCTAAGATGATATGAAAAGAGGATTTTTTATCACTGACGATAGGATGCAAATACTGACACTAACAAATCGCATAAGTTAAATTATTCCCGAGTACAGTTTAAGTTAAACATTAGATTAAATAGATGCATGTGTTTTTTACTTAGATAGATTATTTCCATTAGTTTAAAAGCATTTTCCATTTCACCTTGTATCAAACCCATCATCACCATATCATTTTTTTGCTGGGAAACTGGTCCAATTATCCCCATTCGGAGCCACTATACCAAACAAAAAAGGATTTTCTTTTAAGGTATGTACCATGTGGTTATCCCCCATGTTGTTGCAACGAAATTCTGAGGCTTCAACATTTTGGCGCTAGAGGGAGGGCCAAGTGTGAATGACAAGGACAACCAAAAAAAAATCAAGAAGTCATCCTAATAGTCGTTCTCCCTCTAGATCCCCTCCAACTTTTGGATCCCCATCTGGAATTACTATTTTAAGTTCAGAAGTTGAACAATATTCTCCAAAATCTCGTAGTAGATCCCAGATATTACTTTCTTCATATTATAAATCTGAATCACCAGAAGTTCAAACTTTGATAAATAAGTTAGAACAAATCTCTATTTCAGTTGAAAAACCTGCAATTTCTCAACCATCTGAAGGAAGTGTTTCATTTGTGTTACAACCTAGAATAATCTTAACTCGTTCTCTAAGTGAGAAAATAGGAATTCCTCCTTTGGAATTTCCCATTACTTATTTCCGAAAGAATACCAATAATTCCAAATCACAAACATCTATTAGTGAGGTTTTATCCAATTCCCCATCTCAAATCCATTCACTCCCTCCACACTTTTTAACAGCTCTCATTCAAACTACTAGTGCTAGTTCTTCTAGTTTAGGTAGTCAACCTGCCTCTTCTTCCACTCACATCCCGATCATATCTTCATCCATCCATACTCCTACAATCATGGCAGGACAACAACCACCACTGCGAATACAACCATGGAATAATCCAAGTGTTGTAGAAATGGCTGGTCCTCTTCATCCACTTCCTAAACATCCTGAATGATGGTTGCCCAAATTTAATCCTGATGATGGTCTACCAGTAGAAGAACATCTCCACAACTATATGTTAGCCATCAATTTAAATGAAGTCACTAAAGAAGATTGTGTGGTTGGATTATTCCCATATATGTTATAGGATTTACAGGATCCTATTACTTTTCATTACCCCCTCTCTCTATATCTAGTTGGGATATGTTTGAAGAACAATTCTTAGATAAGTTTGGAGATGATAGAACCATTGCATCACTTATCAATGAATTATCCAATCTTAAGGCTAAAACGGGAGAAAATATCAAAGACTTCGATTCTAGATTCAATAAATTACTCAATAAAATGCCTACTGCATGAGTTCCTAGTGTTGTTGTTCAAATTGAGTGGTATATATATTCTCTTCCCTCTAATATAGCCATTTTTGTAGATAAAGGGCAGTTAGCTACATTAGCAGAAAACATGAAGGAAGCCTTATATGTGGAAAAACGCATAGTTTCTCTTGAAAATAAAATCTCTGAAAATGATAGAAAATATAAGAAAGTGTCTTTCAAAGATGAATCTAAAAATAAAGTCCAGAAAGATCCTTTTGATCTTGAAGACATGCAGAAAGTGTTAAAGAATATTTCTAATGAAATGGTTGAAATGAAAAAACAATTTGTTGAATATTCTATTGTAAAAAGGCCATTTATATATTTTAAGAGAAATCAATCTTCCAACTCTCAGCCACCAAATACCATATCTAATGTTGAGTTTAACTTAGAAGAGGAGGAAGAAGAAACTGAAGACAAAGAAACTGGAGATGAAGAAATAGTTGAACTAAATGGAATGTGGGACTTTATTCTTCCAAGTGAAGAAGAACAAGAAGCTTTTCCCTTTAGCACAAGAAGCAAAGGGCCTACTAATACAAATCATTTGAATAAAAATCAGAAAACTCAAACCCCTCATGCTAAGGAAAAAGCTAGCAATAAAAATTCCTCTCCCAAAACTTCACAGCCAAATCCAACTTCATCAAATCTTCTCCCTACATCAAAGACCCTCGTAGGCACTGATACTATGGATTATAATATTGTGGAAGATATGAAGAAGACTAGGGCAAACATTTCATTACATGAACTTATAAAATTGAAACAACAACATAAAATGTTTCTTAGAAAACTGTATGTAGTTCATGTATCACCTTTACCTATTGTTGTTGTATCTCAGGTCGCTGAAGGCATGGGAAAACCCCCAAATTCTTCAAAAAAAATTGATCCTACTGATTTCATCCTGATCGGTGACATATCTAATTCACACACACCTCCATTTCTCTTAACTTATGAAATTTTCAACAAAAACCTTCATCATTTTTTAATTCACTCAGGGCCTCTTCCAATATAATGCCAACAAAAGTATGTTCTAAGCTGAATATCACTTCGCAAAATTATGTCGTCCACATAGTGCAGCTTGACATAACTAAAGTAGAGGTCTTAGGGGAAATTAATTCTGTTAGCATTAGACTTTCATCAAATCCCAAAGTCTGCCAAATAATAGATATTTTGGTTGTTGACATTCCTGAATTTTACAGTCTAATTCTAAGTAGAGACTAGTCTGAAAAAATCCATGGATATTTTGCTACAGATTGGTCTCACATGTGGCTTCCTTACAATGGGAAGCCAAATCAAATTTGAGTTGACCGAGAAAAACACTTGAAACATAGAGTAACTGAATTTGAAGGTGATAATGAGCCCATAGCATTCAATGATAATATTATTGGGAATTATTCATCTAAATCATTTGTAGGGAATTTTAATGCGCAAAAGTCTCATTTTTTGGACAATGTTATCATCTCATAGATTGAAAACTTTTCACAAACATATTCTTCCAAGTGCAAAACTTTTGTACATAAACCAATAGTCAAAAAATTGTTTTGGACTTTGTACTTTGATGGTTCCAAATCTAACGATGGTGCAGGAGCTGGTTGTGCTTTAATTAGCCCAAAAGGAGAAAAGAACATGTTAGCTTGGAGGTTAGAATTCGAATGTACAAATAATACTGGAGAATATGAGGCGTTAATGCAACGATTATATATAGCGATAGGCCTCAATATCAAATATTTCCAGGTTTTTGGAGATTCACGAATCATCATTAGACAGGTGAGAAATACTATCCATTGCCCTTCTGGACATCTTAGACATTATCAATCATTAGTCCAAGATCTTACATCTCATTTTTTGGCATTTAATATTTCTCCTGTACCAAGACTACAAAATTCTAGTGTTGATCTATTAGTGAATGTTGTATCAAAACTCATACCAGCTAAGGAATTTAGTCTTGATAAATTTTCTATTGAATTAGTTTTTAGACCATCCATTCCTGAATGCAGTTCCTGTATCACCTTTACCTACTGTCATTGTATCTCAGGCTGCTAAAGGCATGGGAAAACCCCCAACTTCTTCAAATAAATTTGATCCTACTGATGTCATCTTGATCGGTGACACATCTAATTCACACACACCTACATTTCTCTTAACTTATGAAATTTTCAATAAAAACCTTCATAATTGTTTAATTGACTCAGGAGCCTCTTCCAATATAATTCCAACAACAGTATGTGCTAAGCCGAACATCACTCCGCAAAATTCTTCCATCCACATAGTACAACTTGACAGAACGAAAGTAGAGGTCTTAGGGGGAATTAATTCTGTTAGCATTAGACTTTCATCAAATCCCAAAGTCTATCAAATAACATATATTTTGGTTGATGACATTACTGAATTTTACTGTCTAATTTTAAGTAGAGACTAGTTTGAAAAACTCCATGGATATTTTGCTACAGATTGGTCTCACATGTGGCTTCCTTACAATGGGAAGCCAAATAAAATTCGATTTGACCAAGAAAACACTTGAAACATATAGAAACTGAATTTTAAGGTGACAATGAGCCCATAGCATTCAATAAAATATTATTGGGAAATATTCATCGGAATCATTTTTAGGGAATTCTAATGCACAAAAGTCTCATTTTTTGGACAATTCTATCATCTCATAGATTGAAAAATTTTCACAAACATATTCTTCCAAGTGAAAAACTTTTGTAAATAAACCAATAATAAAAAAAATTGTTTTGGACTTTGTACTTTGATGGTTCCAAATCTAACGATGGTGCAGGAGATGGTTGTGTTTTAATCATCCAAGAAGGAGAAAATACCATGTTAGCTTGCAGGTTAGAATTTGAATGTACAAATAATATTGTAGAATACGAAGCATTAATACAAGGATTATATAAAGTGATAGGCCTCAATATCAAATATTTTTTGGAGATTCATAAATCATCATTAGACAGGTGAGAAATACTATCCATTGCCTTTCTGGACATCTTAGACATTATCAATCATTATTCCAAGATCTTACATCTCATTTTTTGGCATTTAATATTTCTCTTGTACCAAGACTACAAAATTCTAGTGCTGATATGTTAGCGAATGTTGCATCAAAACTCATACCATCTGAGGAATTTAGTCTTGATATATTTTCTATTGAATTAGTTTTAAGACCATCCATTCCTGATAATGTCACAAATTGGTGAGTCTTCAATGATGACTATGATATTGTGAATTTTCTAACATCAGAAGGGTCATACGATGACCAAATCATAGATGAAAATGAGCATGACATGCAGTTAGAACATAATGTTGAAGATGAAAATACAATGCCCAAAGTTGTAGTCATTGGAATATTTGTATGATCAAAAAGACAGATTTAAAAAGGTAAATAATGCCAAAATTCAAATTTCAACTCTAAAATTTGAATTAATAAACCTTGCAAATGATGACAAGCCTCATAATATCAATCTAGGTCTAGATATGTCCTCTGATGAAAGATTCTCAGTTATTCGACTGTTGAAGAAATACAAAAGTATCTTTGCTTGGGATTATTTTGATCTCAAAACTTATGATACCTCTATTATACAACAAACCATACCCATGATCTCTAATGATAGACCATATGAGCAAAAACTAAGGAAAATTCATCCAAACCTTGAAAATAAAATCAAATAAGAGCTGAATAAACTTCTCAAGGCCAAAATCATATTTCCTGTTAGGCATTCAAAATGGGTATCCAATTTAGTGCCTGTTAGGAAAAATAATGTGATATTTGTATATGCATAGATTTTATAAATTTGAATAAATCATGTCAGAAAGACAATTTTCCACTGCCAACCATGGAACAAGTACTGCATTCAGTAGCTAGTTCTGAGCTTGTGTCTTTTCTTGATGGATTTTCAGGATATAACCAAATCCTAGTTCAGCCAAATGATAGATTGAAAACCACGTTCAAAACTAAAGAGGGAACATATGCTTATCAAAAAATCCTTTTGGTTTAATTAATGCAGGTGCCACATTCCAAAGAGCTACGGATATAGCCTTTAAAGGACTCATTAACAAATCAATTGTTATTTACTTGGATGATATCACTGTTTATTCCAAGAAAAGAAGTAGCCACTTGAACGAACGTAAACAAATCTTTGAACGATGTATGAATATTGGATCTCGCTAAATCCAAAAAATTCTTATTTTTCTTTAAGTGAGGGTAAGCTTTTAGGATTCATCGTGTCAAAAAGGGGTATTTATATTGATCTAAAAATAGTTAACAAAATTGAAAAAATACCTTTGCCTCATAATAATAAATCAATGCAGTCTTTCCTTGGACAAATAAATTTTGTAAAGGTTTGTCCCTGACTTTTCACAAATAGTTTTACCTTTACAAAATATGGTTAAGAAAATTTCGGTTTTCAAATGGGGTCATAACGAAAAGGAAGCCTTTGGCTTGATCAAACAAGCTATTATTAATGCTCCATTCCTGAAAAATCCCAATTTTCTAATCATTTTTTTATACACATTTTCATCATAAACGTCCTATGTTGTCGTTTTAACACAGCTCAATGATCGAAAAATAGAAGCACCCATCTAGTTTTTTAGTTCGAATTTTCAAGGTGCATAATTAAACTACTTTGCTGTGGAAAAAAAGGCATTTGTTGTCTTCAAGTCAATAAAAAATTTTAGACCATTTCTCCTCAAAACTCATACTAAAATCATAGTTCCATTTTCAACAGTAAATCAATTAATGATGCAAAGAGAAGTAGGAGAAAAAAGAGCAAACTGGGTAACTGCATTACAAGAATATTATGTTGAAATTAGACCAAATAAAATTTTTAGAGGTCGAGGTTTTTGCAGAATGTTAACAGGATCATCCAACTTACCAGAAGAATAACATTCAGGTGATGGCATTCAAATATCTTAGGTAAGCCTCAATGATACTACATCTCAATATGTTGATCTCATTTTTTATTTAAAAATTGGATATGCCCCGATGGAACTCAGTTAAAAAAGGAAAAGAGATTTGAGACTGAAAGCAAAGAAATATCAAATGACTAATGATGTTGTATTCAAAAAAAATTATGATTCTATTTTACTAAGATGCCTTGAAAATCTGAAGCAAAAATGGTGTTGCGGGAACTTCATGATGGATTAGCCAGTGGGCATTTCGAAGCAGAAACAATAGCACATAAAATACTACACGCTGGCTATTACTAGCCAACCTTGTTTAAAGATGCACATGAGTATGTAAGGAAATGCAAAATTTGTCAAACCGTTGTTGGAAGACAAAGGAAACCTACACTCCCATTACAGCCAGTAAATATTGAACAACCATTTGAGCAATGGGGACTAGACATAATAGGTGAGATCGTTCCTCACTCTTCAAAGCAACATAGATATATCCTTACAGCAACTGATTACTTTACTAAATGGGTGGAAGAAATTTCACTAAAGCTAACCAATTCTGAGAACATTATCAAATTTATTGATCAATTTATCATTACCAGATTTGGATTACCAACTTCCTTGATGTTTGAAAATGCATCTTATTTCTCAGGAAATTCTATGATAAAATTTTCTCTCAAAAGAGGTTTCAAACTTAAATATTACGCCAAATATTATCCTCAAGGAAATGGTTTAGCATAATCAACTAATAAAAACCTCATTAGGATCATTAAACAAACTACTGATTAGAGTCAAAGAAATTGGCATAAATCTTTAACATTTGCTCTATGGGCAGATCGAATAACGCATAAAGCCCCTATAGGTACTTATCCATTTAATCTAGTCTATGGGAAAGAGGTTGTTCTTCCTACAAATGTAGTTATTCCTTCTCTATCCTTAGTTCAATTTATTGAAGAAAGTCCTTCTTCTTCTTTGCAGTTAAGACAATCACAAATTCTCAAACTTGAAGAAGTAAGAGAGAAAGCCAAAATCACCTATGCTCATCTTCAACAGTTAGTTAAATATTCCTTTGATGCAAATTCTGTTAGATCAAAATCATTTCAACTTGGAGACCTTGTACTGAACTGGGATAAAGCACATGAGGAAAAAGGTAAGCATACAAAATTCCAAAGAATGTGGCTTGGACCATTTCAAATTCCAGAACAAATTGGCCCATCAAAATTTTTATTGCAAGATTTATCATGCAAGAAAGACTCTTTGCCTATGAATGGGAAAATTTTGAAAAAATACTTCTCATAGGACATAACCTCTTCTATCCCCTGTACATTATTGTCTTTACTTTTCCTAGGAAAATAAAAGTCAAATAATATAATTGTTGGCCTTGCAATAAAATATTTTGAAATATTTTGACTTTTCGCTTGTATAAATGGAAATTGTTAAGGAAATAGTTATGGGATTTGAAAATTAATTAAGTTATGTCTCTCTGGAAATTTCTTTTTCTACCAAAATTATTTATTCTTTGAGAAACTCCAACTTTATAAAAGACTTGCGTTCTATTATTAGTCAAGAAAATTATATTTAACCAAGTAAAACACTCTTAGTATATAAGCATCTTTAACTCTATAAATTGTCATCCAGAACTCTTAAGGAGGCAATGATTCTCCCTATCCAGTAAACTTTTCTCCTTTTAGAGTGTAATCCTAAATAATATACTAAAGCTTAAAAGATAAGAGGTCTCATCAAGAGCCTACTTACCATATTCATAGGGAAATAATAAGACTGACATTACCACTAATGTAGACCAAAATAGGATAATGGCTTGAGATTATCTTAATCAAAAGACAAGTGGTCTCATCACGAGCCATCATGTTCAGTTTAATTACAACCAATGAATGGCACTGTCACTATTTAGCCACCACACCAAGACAATGGCTTAATAAAAAATAAGAGTTATTTAAAAAATAAGAAAAATTACATTATTGTGGATTTATCTTTAAAAACTGCATTCTTACATGGATGGGATACATAATCATTGTTGGTTAAAAGGTAACCCTGTCGGGGCTATATACGCCTGCTGGCAGCAGAGGCTCTACCTATGACAAATGAGTTTATTTGAAAAGGTAGTCTACAAAAGCCTCATACTTTATCTTTAATGTTAGTAATGACTGATATAGGCACATGGATTTTTCATCTTTAAGAGGATATCGAATTAATTATAATTAGGGGAGTTTGTTTTATTATGCAGAAAAATGTTACTTATTTAATTTTTAATCCAAATTCTGTTTTCTAAACTATTTTTATTTTGAAAGTTTCAAAATTTTCAAAATTATCAGAGATAAATGATTCTTCCAGTGAATCGCCAATTGTTGTACTATTCAACAACCCCCCCCCCCATTTTATTTTTATAATAGTTAATATTGTAATAATAAATGGGGACCCTTTTAAATTTTTTAATTAAAAAGCTAGCAAGAAAGAGTTTTCCCTTTAAAAAGTGTTAATTCATTAAGTCACTTTAGACTAAGTGCTTTTTGCAATATCGCAATTCGCAGAAGCCAAAGGTAACACGAATAATCATTATTTGGAAATCGTGATAAAGCGATTAATAAAACCCTTTTTAAGATTAAGTGATATGTTTCACTCTTTATAAAGGCCTTAAAATATTTCTAAAAATCATGAAAATCTTAAAGTATACTTTGTATAAGGAAAAATACACTCAAAGAATACATCGCACATTGCAAATCGCAAAGACAGATTTTTTTTTTCGAAATACCATAACTCTAATATTGCGATGTTGCGATCCCGCGACATTGCAAATATTGCAATAATACGATGTTGCAAATCTTGCGATGTTGCAAAATATTACCATTGGGATATTGCAATTTTGCGATTTATTGCAATCGCAAAATCGGAATTCCACTTAATTCTTAACATTTTGAAATATCATTCACATTTGTGATGTGATGTTTTGACAAGACCCGACGAATCACATGAAGGACATAATGCGTAATTATTACAAATGAACTGCACTTACTCTTTTAAAGGACCAAGGAGATTTGTATCTATTTTACTCGTGCTTGCAATAAAATTCCCATCCTTATCGAATTAATTGTTTTAATTGAACCTCTGCTATTATTTTTGCTTTACATTCATTTTGATTTCTCGATTGTTCAATCTCAGGGAATAACGCTCAGAGATGACGAAGAAAGGAAAAAAGACAACAGATCCTTCTACATCCGAAGATACATACACGCTGCCCCTATTTAGTGATACTACATGCAACAAATATGGTAGAGCTACATTATGGGAAGCCATGTATAATTTTTTAGAGGACAAAAATCCAAAGGTGCTGGTAGTCAGAGCAACAACTGACGCTAAAGTCTCATCTGAAGCTTCATATTTTGAAGTAGTTTGTTCTTTCTTACACAGAATAGCTGCAAGACCTAAAATCTTGCCATATAGAGGTATGGTGAAGTGGATTATCGACAATGTGGATATCTCAGACAAGACGTTCAAGAATTCAAGACGAGATGTCATGGGGTCATTTTCTGCAGACAATTTGCGCAGAATGTATCATCTATCGGAACCTCAAAAGGTTCACGATAGAGATTTCATCGAGCAATTCACAAAAGAGAATGAAGAACAATTAGATGCCATGCAGACTTGGAGATTCGGCTCCAGAAAATTCAAACGGGAGAAAACTAGTATGTACCCAATTTCACCTCTGTCAGCTCCACATAGTTATGTAGCTGTTATGATGTGTAGACCGTTTCGGAAAGATGATAGTACCAAGTTTTCTATGGAATGGATTCCATTAATTGATGCGGTTGTCAACTCGATAATTGTGAATTGGGGTAAAATTTTATCCGATAATTTGGTTATGGCTATCAGACAGTATAGACAATATAGAGTTGTCTCTACCCGGGTCATCCCTCCATTTTTTATGAGTGCTTATGTAATGGATTCCATCTGTTTCTGTACAAAATATCCTAATATGGGTTGGAATTGGACTCTCACAAACCCTACTCCTATCCATGTGTATCATAAGATGTTATGGGAATCTCAATTTTGTCCCCATTTTTATAATATTTGTCAAAGTATCATGCTGCCCATCTATCAGACTATTTTTGATACAAAATCCCCCAAGCTTTCAGAAGAAGCAAAAATAGATATTTTGTCAGTGGCAGGGTGGTTTGGTGAAGAAACTTTTACTTATATCAAACTTTTTGGGAGTATTTTTGCTCCGCACGTTCTTCCTTATTATGTTGCAGATAAGTTATTGGCTAGAGAAATTGCATACCAGACAGTAGGGGAAGGTCTTAACAAACCCTAAAAGAAGCGAAGAAATCTATTTGGCCAACTTTTCCGGTACAATGTGGTTCTTTTGCCTTGTTTGATTTTGGACACACAGTTAAAGAGGTGCAGAATATTGCATGGTTGAATCTGGCTACAATGCTAGGGAGACAATATGATCCCAACAAAGTCACTCAAGACTTTACTGCTTTGGTTAAAACTACACAGTTCAGGCATGAGAAAGACGAATTTGATGACCTATTTGAAGAGGTTGAGACTTTCTGACAAGTCTTGGATTTTTCCTCAATCAAATTGACTCTAGCCGACCTCAATCGTTTTCATATTTACAGAAACAAAAGATTGACAAGGGTTCTGTTAGACCTATCGTAGATTGAGGAAACAAGAGAACCTACTCCCAGTATAAGTTTGGAAGAAAATTATGATCACAATTATGATCAAGAATCACTAGATAAATCTAGTTAGGGTTCAGAGCTTTCTGAGCATCAATCTCAAATCAAGAAGAAGACCCCAAAGAAAGTTTTGAAGAGACTACAGAGAGAAATAATGGAGAAACAACCAAAGACACCTTGGCTGAAGAACAATTTAACATTAATTCTACACAGGATCAGCCATAAACAATCATAATAGATGGCGTGGATAAATAATGGGAGCAGTTCAAAGAAAAGCTCCAGCTACCACCAACAGACTCGAGAATGGAAGGAACTTCTGGTTTTCAAACTCCTAAACAAACCTTACAAGTTGAAAATACAAAAGCAGATGTTGAAATCATCCCGGCCTACCCATCGTCACAATTTGTTTTGAGAATTGAAGAGATACCCCCTTTAGATATTTTTTATAGTCCAACACACAAAGCAGTGGTAAGAAGACAAATACAAAAAAGAAAGCTTGATTTATCAACAACAACTCCAGAGAATGAATCAATGGAGGTTGTCTGGAAAGACAACCCCATTGATCGATCAGAAAATTTGACAAGGATGTCACAATTCGCAGGTGCTTATGCAACAACTATAATTGATAAGGCAACATAGGCTAGTCTTCTACTTAAATATAAAGATGCAAGAATTCAACTGTTAGAGCAACAAATTGAACAGGAAAGGCAGAATGTCAATAAGCAAACAGAGCTACAGATGATACAATTTCAGAAGGGCTTTGAGAAAATGAAGTTATAGCACCAGGCAAGCATTATAGAAAAAGATACACATATTCAACTAATACAAAGTGAAGTAGAAAAACTAATAAATTAGCATCAGACAAAAGAATTCATCAAAGAAACACTTGAGTTAAATACTCAATTGTCAAAACAACAAGAAATATTCTGTCAAATAATCTCAAAGATTAAACCGTATTGTGAAACAAGTGATACATTAGTCCAACAAATGGTTGATGAGAGATTGGAATATGAAGATGTTGATAAGAAGATCTCAAAGTTTATCTCCTGGCAAGAATCTCAAGAAGGAAGAAAAGTTGATTTGCTGAAAATTGAAGAATCCCACAGAGACATTCTATTTACAGATTGGGATACACAATTGAAGCAAGTTGAAAGGGAAACAGCTAGAGTAGATGATATAGCAACTAAAGTAATTGAATCTGTGAATGAAAACATTTAAAATATTAATCTGATTAAAGAATGCAAGCCTGGAGTTTTCCCAGATATCAAACAATTAGAGGGACAGTGGAAGGAAACCACGAAAAATCAAATTGAAGCAGAAAATAAGCTATCAAATCTTGATCATGAATCTTATTGGTAGTTTCTAGTAAAACCATACAGTGAGCAGATGGCTTTATGATGTCTAACCAATTCCACTCAAAAGATGGTGCCACCTCTATTGGATGTTGTATTCACGGGACAACTAAGATCCAAACTCGTCCAGCCATCCCAAGTGAAACCAATGTTGGATATTTGTGAACTAAAAATCTCAATGGAAAATGATCGTTCAACCTGATCAAGCACGTCATTATCTTTCTTTTTAGTTTTTATATTTTATTTATTTTCATTATTCCGAAGAAGGTTGTTTGAAACCTCCTCATATTTTTATGTAATATTCTATTTTTTATTCTTATGTAATATTATTTAAACCTCTCTCATGCATTTAGAGAGGGGTCTAGGATTTTATCAAAAATAATTTGCAAAAGCTTGCACTTCTGTACTTTTGTGATTCTTTTGATGAAATACATGGAACACGATCTTTATTTTCTTGAATATTGAAACATACTCTACTAAAATTTCATTTCTATACTCTAAGAGTTTATTTGATTGAAAAGAAGAGAAGGTCAACCATGTTGCTAATTCCATGAGTATAAACTTTCATATCCAGTGCTATTATCTTTACGATTGAGTTATATTTATGATTTAGCAATAAATTTCTTTATATTGTATTGTGTATGAGATCTAGATTATATTTTTTCATTATAGCACTATTGCATGATGTTTCAGTTGTAATTCCTTGTTGAGTATATAATCAATCAATATATGCAATATAGTTTCACAATTATTTTGCCTAACTATTTAGTCAAAATAATTATCTTTAAACTATTTCATATCTTTTAGCAATTGAATGATCTTTATTATCTTTTGCTTTAAGATGTCTTTGTAGATCGCATAAGTTAAATTATTCTCGGGTATAGATTAAGTTAAACATTATATTAAATAGATGCATGTGTTTGTTACTTAGATAGATTATTTCCATTAGTTTAAAATTATTTTCCATTTCACCTTGTATCAAACCCATCATCACCATATCAATTCTTTGCTAGCAAACTGGTCCCATTATCTCGAGTCAGAGCCAATATACCAAACGGAAAAGGAGTTGCTTTTAAGGTCTGGACCGGGTGGTTATCCCCCATGTTGTTGCAACGGAATTCTGGGGCTTAATAGTACTTTTGGAGGAGAAAGTGGCTACTCTAATGCTCCACTATTGGAGCTAGTGGTGTTTTATGTACTGATGTACCTTGGAACTTTTGCTTAATTATGAAGTTCCTTGAGCCATCACACTTTCATGTATATGTCATAAATATTGTAAGACTATTCTTTGAATGTTTGCAATGTATGTTTTTTTCATCTGTACTAAGAAAATTGAACTATTTCAATGGCTTTGGTACTTATCTTGTTGAAGGCATGTTGTATTTGTTTTAACAATCGTTGCCTCCGTGTGAACTATTTCGATAATTTTCCATTGATTCATTCATATGTATATGGTTGTGTGTCTTTACTAGATTAATATTATTACTTTTCTCTTAAGGACTCAATTTTCTCTCCCTTTCGGTGGAAGAACCTTGAGACATTCTGCAGTTGAATAGTCCACAAGGAATACTCATTTTCTAATTTGAAAGAACTTGTACATTGCTCTCTTGTAATGAACTTTGTAGCCAAGGCAAATCTATTAGAATATATGGCAGCCAGATCTTATTTCCGGAAGGGCTCCCACACCAAGCAGTGTGAAGTCTGATTGGGTATTTTCATCGGGGAGACCTTCTTAGTTGAAAAAATTACAACACCATCAACAATAGCAATAGAAGGATGGACATATGACAATTTGTACCCATTGAGTCTGTTTTGAACCTTTTACCTTAAATGGATCTTCCCCAAATCATAATCCTGAAATGTTTCTCTAACCTATCCCCTGATAAAATTTTCATCTTCGTGGAATAATTTGATGACTTGTCGCAATTTAAGTTTGATAGTCAGGGTGATACATCCATTACTGAGCATGCATCTATTTTTCTTAAATTTTGTGAATACTATGAAATTGATTGTGAATATTTGGCTTGTATTGTTTTCTACCTCACACTTGAAAGTCGAGTTAGTTGATGGTGTCATACCCTACCACCCGCTTCCATTCATTCTTTTGAACACGTCATAAAGGAGCTTCATTTAACATTTGATGGGTCTGATTACTGTGATGTTCTTAGACTAATTAATCAAATAAGAATGAATCCTAATGAATCAATTGACGATTTTGTTGATAGATTCATTCAATTCCATTATGAAGTTCTTGAAGAAGATACATATCATGATTTCTTTAAACAAAATTTTGGGCCTTTGGTTCATATCTCTTTTCATGGTGAATATAAACCTCCTGATGTTTCTGATTCCCCAACTGTTGTAAATCATGAGACACCTCTAACTTTAAAGGAGGAAACTATTACTCCTTTTGTTCCTTGTCCTCCTCCTTTTCAAATACCGATCAGGGTGCCTTTACGTGTTAATGCTAAAGTTGGGAAATCCACAAATCAGATTACCAACCCACCTCTTCAACCTTCATCCACCTCTTAGGTTTTATATCCAATGGAGGAAACCTTGGAATGGTTCATGGAGCTTAGGGTGAAGACTAATCCTTTCATTCCTCAAGATGACATTAGCATTCTTAACCTAAATATTTAATTTGGTTCCACTGAAATTGTTACTTCTTCAAGGGAAATATATTATCCTCTATCATCTACATGCATGACTATTTGTACCACGACCTGCTTGATTAATCTTCTCCACCAACTAGTTCTTCAAACTCTTGATTTTCAAGTTATTGGTTCAAATTGTGATTAGGTACAAGGCAGTCACATTACATGTAGAGAAGTAGGAAAATGAAGAGGCTCTTGATCTTTCTTCCCTCTTTCAAATTTCCCCATGTCAAGATGATGTTCTTCTATTATTTTTTGATTTTTAATCTACTAATCTTGATAGTGAATCAAATGAAATATGTTTGCTTAATCAATCTGAAATCTTGAAAAACAATCATCCTAATGATGATGAATTTATTGATGTATGCGATGACGAATGCCCAAGTGCATCAATTAATCTTCCAGTTTCTCAAGAAAATTTGAAAGATTTAGATTTAGAGTTTGATTCGATCAAAGAAGATGTTCTTATTGAAACTTCCTCTTCATCTCACTATCCCTTGTGCTCTATTGTTTGTGATGCATCTACTTGCGATGAAGATACTCCATGTTTTTCAAGTTCTTCATCCGATGAGTTAACTTCTCAATTGACACAAGGAAGTGAGGTTATCTATGATGAAAAAGGATACGATCAAATCATTGGGTATTATTTCAATCCCTCATAATATATTATTTTGCATTAAGACAACTATTAAAATCAAATTTCTCATGAAATTTCTTTGATTCATATATATCTAGATTTGCAATAAGAATAATCTTTCGACTTGAGTAATATAGTTGTTGAAATTGTAAAATTCGATCAAATCAGTGACAGAGATGGTTTCCATATGGTTAATAGTGGTCTCATTGAAATCAGTGGAAGAAATTATACTCACACCATGCATGATTTAATTCAATCTTCAGACTTGTTAGGAATTCGAGGCACTTCAACTTCCGTTGATGGTATGTTAGGATCTCGTGACTCTGGTAAGATCCTCGAACTAATTCAGATCTGGTTTTTTTCTCAAAATTATTTGCTTCTCGTGGTTTCACTAGATGCTAATTCCTTCTTGAAAGATGCATGGTATTTCAAATATAATATTTCGAACTTTCAAGATTTGGTTTATGATCGTATTCAAGATTCTATTTTAGTTTATTCTTCTCCATGCAAGGCTCTTATACTTAACATGGGTTTAAAGTGCGTATCTCTCATAGAAGTATGGAATTGTGAAGTTGATCATTTCAAAGACTGCCTTTGGTTGAAGGTGTTAGCACTGGAATCAACACTTCGACTGCATCAAGCACCTAACCAAACACATCTTAAGCTCTAGGGTAATTTCTTATGATTTGATTGGGTTTTCAGAAAGTGGTTTTATCTCAAGCAATCTGAAAGGAACGTTGAACAGATAAAAGGCTGTGACACATATGAGGGCACTCGTATATATGATGTGGTAGGAAAGTTTGTATTTCAATGATTTGAAGAATGGGAGAAAGTCAGTGGGTTTGTAAGACAGAAATCCACTACTGGGAGGAAAGAATGACACAAATTTCAAACCTATAATGTCTAATGAAAGAAGGAAGAAAGGCTTACAAGAATATCATTTTACATTTTAAGAATCATATTTCAAGGAATGCTTCTCACTTACATGAAATTTTGAACCAGGAAAGCTTGATGGGTCAAGACTTACAAAATAATATCAATATGTCTGCTAGATAAAAATACTTATAAAAGCATGAAACAGAGTTTAATTCCACCTCAATGAATGCTTATGAACAATCTTCAATTCATACTGAATTAGGAAAGCTTGGAACGAGACTTACAAAAACAAATAAATTTGTCTTGGAGGTTCACAAGACTCATAAAAGCATAATATAGAACTTTTATGATAAATCTGGAAAGACATATAAAGTATGTAAAAAAAAGGGAAAACAATACACACGCCATATGATTTGTGAATCCTAAAGAATGTAACTGGAAGATATTATGTGTTCAGCAATACACTGTTCAGGAATGACATGAGAATCAGCAACAGGGAACTCGACCACTGTGCCATCAACCATCCCCCTTTATTACATAAAACTAAACTCTTAAAGAGAATTGTGTTTGGTCAATTTAATTGTATTAAATTGATTACATAAATTATCGACCGAAGTTGGTAAACTTGTGAAGTGCAAGTGCACAATATATGCTATAAGCCCCTTTCATTCATTTAGTTTATTGGTGTGATGTTTGGATTTGTAGAGATTACTTCTAAGGATGTTTTTATTCTTATGTTCCTAATGAAATTGATAAATTTAAATTACAACTAAATTCTAAAAATCAACATGCTTTCTACTCTGTAAAAACTGAAACAAACTTTCTTTATCTTATGAAGAAATCTTGACTAATTTATTTGTTAGTCTCTAAAAACTCTTATTCTCTAACACTCTTGTGCATGAAAATAAAATCAAATTCTAGAAAAGAGAATTTATACATTTTTATGTTTTTGAAATGAAATGTTATGGCAATGAAGCATGTAAAGAAATCACTATAGCTCTTGAAAAGAAATCACTCATGAACTGAAAAGAACACACTCATATGCTGAAAGGAAATCACTCAATCACTAATGCTTTGAAAAGAAATCACTCATGCTCTTGAAATAAACCACTCATGAACTTGTAAAACTACTCTAAAATAAATCATTGTTGCTTTAGAAGAAAAACTATGAATCATCTACAATTTGACAATTCGAAAGGAAAGATTGATGAATCTACATCAAATGATAAAAGAATATTTATGAAAGCATATACATCAAATAAAAAAATGAAATTCTGAAAGTAACTACGACAAATGACAATTTGGAATTTTGCAAATAACTACATCAAATGATAAAATGAAAACACGTAACAACTACATTAAAAACATAAAATGCAGAACCTTCACTGTTTGCAGGGGCCATCCACAAACAGGTGGTCTCAAAGCTTCACACGAATAGTTAGCTACGCATCAAATCTTCAAGGCACTTCTTCATTAAAAAGGAATGAAAAACAAAGTTTTAAAACTTAACAATATGCTTCAGAAAATTAACATTTTCTCTTTGTTTCAATGGAGTGTTTATATACGGGGTTGCAATGTAACTTCATGGAGATTCATATAGCTAAATATCATAACTGAATGGACACCTATTCGCAATGAATTTGATGAAGCACAATCCATTCCAACCTCTGTTTTCTTGATTGGGCGTTTATTGACACATGGGCGCAATGTTTGCTCACGCAACTACAGAATAGGGCTCCAAAGAACCCAACATATCTCCCAAATGGTAACTAATTTGGGGAAAATACAAATTAGAGAACTTAACTGGGCCCATTTTGAACAAAACCCATGTTTTTTTTTTGCGATATTCACTTTAATTTTCTCAGAAAACACGTTTGAAGTTGACTAGTCAAAACTACTGTGTTTTTCCCTTGATCTTTGCGTGGAGGTCCACATGTGTGAGTTGGGCGGAATTTGACCAACAAAAATCCATATTGGAGCTTATACAAACAATGTCCATGTGTTGGATTTCATTATAGAGTGGTGCTACTACCTCAACCATGGAGACAACTGTGGAAACTGTAGAAACTTGAATTGTCAAACTATCATTAGTAAAACGATGCATAATTATCTTTAATTCAATGAAAATAATAGAAATAATAACAATAAACTACGTAAACATGTATGCAGGAATTTGGTGTGTGTATGAATAAATATGGTTAAAAATGATGACAATGGGTGAATGGAATGATGCGAAAATGGATGGTTTCATCAACAAAATTATGACAAATTTGAGGCTCAACAAGTTGCACAAAAAAAAATGTTGCTAAACTTTAGGAATGAAATTAAATAAAATAAACTAAAAATAGTAAACAAATTAAACTTTTGCATAAATTTAGAACTGCTGAATGATTCAAGGCTTCGAAATATGAAGCATGAAACTGTTTGACTGCCACATAAGCTTCTTTCTGCCACCTGTCCTAACTGTCTTCAACTGCTGCAAGAAATGTGGAACTATTTGATACCTACGTGCTCAAAATCAGTAGGGTAAAACCTGCAAAAATAATCAAAATAAATAGCATCAAGGCTAACAATTTGAAGTGGTTGTATGATGTGTCAGTCTATAGGAAGACTCCTCCTCTGTTCTGGTGCAAAAAACTCCAAAACAAGTGTAAACAGCAGTGAAAGTGACGTGTGGTTGTTCCTTGAATGTTTCCTGGTGCCTCGCGGAAATCTGCTGGTGCTGAGAGTAATGGTATAAATATGTTTTAGAGAAACTCTGACGTTGTTCCTTTCCCTTTATTTCTTGTTTGTCGTGATAGGGATGAAGGCAAATTAAAAGAGATAGTGGAGTTTCATTTTATTAGCGGAAGAGATTATTAAATAAATGATGAGCAGGAGGAAAAAAAACCCTTTATAAATATATCGCAATCGTAGATCGGGGTTAGAACGTTTAAACATAAGACACAAGCGAGAGGGAATGCGATTTGTGATGAGGGTGATGACATGGCAAGGAGGTAGGGCCAGACAATACCGCAAATCGCGAATCGGGAGTTCTGTTATGAGAAACGCGAGGTAAGTGTTAAAACTTGCAAAGCGCAATGTGCGATGAACAAAGGGTGACACATATTTTCCACGAATTTGATGAAGCACAGTCCATTCAACCCTCTGCTTGCTTGATTGGGCATTTATTGACACATGGGTGCAATGTTTGTTCACGTAACTGTAAAATAGGGCTCCAAAGAACCCGAAATATCACCCAAATGGTAACTAATTTGGGAAAAATTCACATTAGGGAACTTAATTGGGCCCGTGCTGAACAAAACCAATTTTTTTATTTTGCGAGATTCGCTTTAATTTGCTCAGAAAACGCGTTTGAAGTTGACTAGTCAAAATTGTTGTGATTTTCCCCTGATATTTGCCTGGAGGTCCACATGTGTGAGCTAGGTGGAATTTGACCAACAACAATCCATATTGGAGCTTATACAAACAATGTCCATGTGTTGGATTTCATTCTAGAGTGGTGCTACTACATCAACCATGGAGACAACTGTGGAAATTGTAGAAACTTGAACTGTCAAACTATCATTAGTAAAACGATGCATAATTCTCTTTAATTCATTAAAAATAATATAAATAATAATAATAAAGTATGTAAACATGTATGCGGGAATTTGGTACGTTTATGAAGAAATATGGTTAAAAATGATGACAATGAGTGAATGGAATGATGTGAAAATGGATGGTTTCATCAACAAAATTATGATAAATTTTAGGCTCAACATTCCCCCACATCGGAGATTTTGAAATTCCTCATGTAAACAAATTCTTGCAAAGTTTCATAATCCGACCGATTTCTTGTGTTCCTTTATTCTAAATCCTTGACCAAAGCTCCAAGCAGCAATTTTGAACCTTTATCTCAATAAGATGCACTTTTTTCCAACCCTTCATTATTTATTATATGCAACTTGTGTGAAAAGAAATGATGCCCACATAGTAGCATATCCAAGTACTTGTCATTATTTTAATTATGCTCAAAATGTTCAAGCCTTGGTAGAATACCATATTGTGAAGAACACATCAATGACTTTTACTCCATATATAGAGTGTGCTTTCCATCCTTGTGAAGTTCATCCCATTAGTATGGCTGGAAATGATCATATATTGTAGCCCATAATGATTGTCTTCTTATCTTCCATGCATAACAACCAATCATATTTCAACAATGTTATCAAATAGTTTCTTCAAGAACTCACAAACTAATGAATGACGAAGACTTCCCAATGTGAAGGTTTTGACAAGGTGAGTTGCACATAACACAAAATAAGAGTTTTTGTTGAGGGTTATACAACTCATCAAAGCCTAAAATATGCTTCCAAGCGATTTCAAGAGTGCGTGAACAAAGATTTGTTGCAATCTTCTTCTTGTGGCTTTGTACTCATCATTTCTTGGCTTCCATTAAAAATTTAAGATGAGCAATATGACACATAATTTAAGTGCTCAATGTACCTTTTGATCATGTGCTACAAACATGTACCATGAAGGCAAGTTTGTAAAATAATTCTTTTTCTCAAGAACATAATGTTGATGGACCATTAAGCAAAGCATGGATTAACAAGAAGAGAAATTTTAAACAAAAGAGTGGTGAAAGCATAGAAGAACATCATTATGACCATGGAAAACAATGAGATGATTGCATGGGTGGCAGGAATTTGTTAATAAATAATCAATCATAACTTGTGGGATTGGTTGTTAAAAGGCATGACAAAACATAATGGGAGAAAAATTGGAACTACATGTTTACAATAGCTTTTCGTCAAAATTTCTAGAAATTTTAACAAATTAAAAAGTTTAAGGCTAATTTTACCTCAAGTTTACCTTTTGGAATTGGAGAAGATAACACAATCTGACGGCTAATTTGGTGTTGATTTGGCTCAAGTACTCTGCTCCATGATGCGTTGACCTCCACTTTGACCTTGCTCCAGAAAATGTATATTTTTCATGTAGCAGATTTGTTTTTCCAATTTATCTCAAATGGTGAATCGGATTCTCTTGAAATTTTCTGAGGTTGTTACTATTAATATTATGCATCTTCCCACAAAAAATCTCAGCCAATGTATCTTTTTCATGTAGCAGAATATGTTTTCTTAATCAATCTGAAATCTTGAAAAACAATCATCCTAACGATGATGACTCTATTGATGTATGCGATGACGAATGCCCAAGTGCTGAACAAAACCCATGTTTTTGTTTTGCGAGATTCACTTTAATTTGCTCAGAAAACGTGTTTGAAGTTGACTGGTCAAAACTACTGTGATTTTCCCCTGATCTTTGCCTGGAGATCCACATGTGTGAGCTGGGTGAAATTTGACCAACAACAATCCATATTGGAGCTTATACAAACAATGTCCATGTGTTGGATTTCATTCTAGAGTGGTGCTACTACCTCAACCATGGAGACAGTTGCGGAAACTGTAGAAACTTGAAATGTCAAACTATCATTAGTAAAACAATGCATAATTCTCTTCAATTCATTAAAAATAATATAAATAATAATAATAAACTATGTAAACATGTATGCGGGAATTTGGTGCGTTTATGAAGAAATATGGTTAAAAATGATGACAATGGGTGAATGGAATGATGCAAAAATGGATGGTTTCATCAACAAAATTATGACAAATTTGAGGCTCAACATTCCCCCACACCGGAGATTTTGAAATTCCTCATGCAAACAAAGTCTTGCAAAGTTTCATAATCCGACTGGTTCCTTGTGTTCCTTTATTCTAAATCCTTGACCAAAGCTCCAAGCAGCAATTTTGACCCTTTATCTCAATAAGATGCACTTTTTTCCAACCCTTCATTATTATATGCAACTTGTATGAAAAGAAATGATGCCCACATAGTAGCATATCCAAGAACTTGTCGATATTTTAACTGTGCTCAAAATGTTCAAGCCTTGGTAGAATACCATATTGTGAAGAAAAAATCAAGACTTTTACTCCATATATAGAATGTGCTTTCCATCCTTGTGAAGTTCATCCCATTAGTATGGCTGGAAATGATCATAGATTGCAGCCCATAATGATTGTCTTCTTATCTTCCATGCATAACAACCAATCATATTTCAACAATGTTATCAAATAGTTTCTTCAAGAACTCACAAACTAATGAATGAAGAAGACTTCCCAATGTGAAGGTTTTGACAAGGTGAGTTGCACATAACACAAAATAAGAGTTGTTGTTGAGGGTTATACAACTCATCAAAGCCTAAAATATGCTTCCAAGCGATTTCAAGAGTGTGTGAACAAAGCTTTGTTGCAATCTTCTTCTTGTGGCTTTGTACTCATCATTTCTTGGCTTCCATTAAAAATCTTAAGATGAGCAATATGACACATAATTTAAGTGTTCAATGTACCTTTTGATCATGTGCTACAAACATGTACCATGAAGGCAAGTTTGTAAAATAATTCTTTTTCTCAAGAACATAATGTTGATGGACCATTAAGGAAAGCATGGATTAATAAGAAGAGAAAGTTTAAACAAGAGAGTGGTGAAAGCATAGAAGAACATCATTATGACCATGGAAAACAATGAGATGATTGCATGGGTGGCAGGAATTTGTTAATAAAGAATAAATCATAACTTGTGGGATAGGTTGTTAAAAGGCATGACAAAACATAATGGGAGAAAAATTGGAACTACATGTTTACAATAGCTTTTCATCAAAATTTCTAGAAATTTTAACAAATTAAAAAGTTTAAGGCTAGTTTTACCCCAAGTTTACCTTTTGGAATTGGAGAAGAGAACACAATCTGATGGCTGATTTGGTGTTGATTTGGCTCAAGTACTCTGCTCCATGATGCGTTGACCTCCACTTTGACCTTGCTCCAGAAAATGTATCTTTTTCATGTAGCAGATTTGTTTTTCCAATTTATCTCAAATGGTGAATCGAATTCTCTTGAAATTTTCTGAGGCTGTTACTATTAATTTTATGCATCTTCCCACAAAAAATCTCAGCCAATGGGTGCACGGATCTCGAGAAAAATGATAAATGGTTGTAGGTGAAAGTGGCCAATTTCTTGAAACATACACACTGAAATTTTATGAAATTTTATGTGTTCATTTACCCTACCTCACTGCATTTACCATAAAAATTTCAGGCCTAACGGATGCACGATTTGCAAGTTATGATCAAATCAATTTCTGTCATGTTTCACCTTTCACGCTGCCCAATGTTGCATCAAAAAAATATGCCACGAACTCATTTTTAGGCCAAATTGAGTGATTAAAAAGGGAAACCGTGTATTTTTACCTTATCTACTGCCACATGCCTTCAAAACCCCATTTTGATGAATAAAAGGCCCTGTTGTACAAAAATACCGAAATCTGCCATAATCTGTCCAAAATGATGAAAAATGAAAATCTGCCTTAAAAACCCATCTGAAATGCCCTTCAAAATTGCTCTTTTTTGAATTATGTCCGCATTTTACTCAAATTATCATATTCTGAGAAAACCCAGAAGCTCAATTTTTTTTATTTATGCTCCAATCTCTTGAATATTTGTGCCAAAACTGCCTATGAAAAAAAACTGCAGTTTTCCGCACTTGTTGCAAAAAATGTCAATTTTTGCAAAAAAAAAATATGTTCTCCGATTTTGAATCGTTGATTTGAATTGTGTACTGCATACTGAAGTAGAAACCATGAAACATACTGAATATTGACTGAAATAGGCTCAAATTTATTGTTTTGCTTGAAAATGAAAATGAATGAAAAAGTGTTGTAATGGTGTCATCATGCTATTGTTGAATGAAAAAAAGGATGAAAACGCTGCTACAATGATGGCAGTGTGGGTGCAGGATTTAAGGAGAGTTGCTCAAACTTTTGTACAATGTTCTCTAGTTCAGGAGGAATCTGATCCTGATCTCCTTTTTCACTCTTGGTCATCAAAATTTATCAAATTTGTTGATAAAATTAATAAAATGCACATTCGAAAGAAATGGTCCCTTTATTCTTTCATAACATAATGTTGCACTTTAAAAATTGTTAAATCTTTGGAACAATGCTTATAACCCTTCGGAATGTATTATAACCCACTTTAACCAATGTTTAAAGACCCTTTGGGAATATCATAATTGACTTTTAAAATAGTGCTTTAAACCCTTCGGAAATGATGTTTTAAACCTTTGGCAATGTAATATTATAACACATTTTAAACAAGGTTTAAAATCCTTCAGAGATGTCAAAACCTTCGAAAATGAATGTTTGAAGACCTTTGAAATGGGGTTTCGGATTTCAAAACATTGAAATAAAATTATATTGCATTAATCATCAGTCCCATACCTTATCATTAAACCTCTGCGCATTTCCGACGCGAACACCGTCGGATCTCCGTCGATTATAACACATTTTAAACAAGGTTTAAAATCCTTCAGAGATGTCAAAACCTTCGAAAATGAATGTTTGAAGACCTTTGAAATGGGGTTTCGGATTTCAAAACATTGAAATAAAATTATATTGCATTAATCATCAGTCCCATACCTTATCATTAAACCTCTGCGCATTTCCGACGCGAACACCGTCGGATCTCCGTCGATCACGATAGAACGGATATCGCATCCATTCCACCTCCGAATTTTATCAATCAAATGCAACGCGAAATGGGCGGTATTGTTACCACGATGTGTCAAATTTTTATTTGATCGCATTCGAAATGAATAAAACCGCTCATATGTCAAAAGCGGCGCGACAACAGTGTAAGTGGTTTCTCGAAAACCGCTTGTCCTTCAACTTTGTTTTAAATTGCGTTCAAACGCGATTTTTCAGCCATTTCTTTGTTTAACTCCAAATTATCTTGGAACCCTCTTTTTCGTTGCGCAACTCAATAACATAGACCAATGATCATAACCAATCTCAAACGAAAGAACCCGAAATTTCTTCAATTCCCTGAACCTTTACACAGAAGGTTAATATACTTAATTCCTTCTTCGTACAGAGCTAAAAACTTCTCAATTTATACACAGAATATATAAACCAATGAATTTTCAAAGGTGAAACCCTTCAGGAAATTTCCAAGTATAACATAGATAACCAAAAATCTGCAATTTTATTAAGATAGAGGGAAAACCTCTAAATCAATTCTTCTATGGCCAAATTCTGAATTCTCCAATCGACCTCTTCTTGAGGATCGAATTCTTTTATTTTAGACAAAATCCTAATTACATCATATCTTCCTAAATTCCATCAACTGAAGCTAAATATGCTGAAACAAATCTAAAATTGTTCAATCCTCCTAAATACTAGTTCAACCCTATCTAGTAAAGCTGTAAATTGACAGCTAAAGGTACCAACACCTTTGCTTGGAACATTTTTTCCAGATTTTTGTAATAATTAATGAAGCCTTTTGTCTCTAAGCCTCATGCTCCTGCATCAGACTCTTGAGGACAAAAATCTTCATGCGCTCCTGTCCATGAGCTCTTCCACAGAACTGCCCAATTTCTGTAGCATGGTTTTTGTCATCTAGGTAGCATCTTCAATTGGCTGATCCTTCCACTTGATCAAGTATTGAAGATACTCATGTCCTCTGGTTTTCTTAAACACTTTCTTGTCTAAGATCCTCTCTGGCTGTAATGGCTCTGCTGTGGGTAACTGTTTTACCCAGTCAATCTGTTCTCTATCTTCTGGTCTGTCATCTCTGCCACCATCTTCATATCTGTACAAATCAGCAACATTGAATATTGGAGATATTCCAATATCAGATGGTAATTCAATTTCATAAGCATTTGCAGAAAACTTTCTCAATATCCTGCATGCTCCTATCTTTTTGAATTTTAACTTGTTATACTGCCTCTTTGGAAATCTTTCTTTCCTTAAGTGTGCTAAAACCAAATCACTAACTTCAAAATTAACTTCTCTTTTGCTCAAATCTGCTATGTTCTTGTACTTGATGCTACTGTCTTGTAGCTTCTACTTTACCTATTCATGTATTGCTTGTATTTCTGAAGCAAACTCCTCTCCTTCAGCACTTCTCATTTCTGCTTTTCCCAAGTTCCTCAATTCAGATACCCTTCTTGGGTTCATCCCATAAACTATATGGAATGGACTTTGTCCTGTACTTCTGCTAGGTGAATCATTATATGAATATTCTGCCTGTGGTAAAATATGATCCCACTGTTTAGGATGTTCTCCTGCAAGACTTCTCAAAAGATTACCCAAACTTCTGTTCACTACTTCAGTCTGCCCATCAGTCTGAGGGTGATAAGATGAGATGAAACTTAGTTTAGTACCAAGCTTCTTCCACAATGTCCTCCAAAAATGACCAACAAACCTGATATCTCTATCGGGAACAATACTTTTAGGTAACCCATGTAATCTGACAATCTCCTTGACAAACAAATTGGCAACATGAGTAGCATCACTGGTTTTATAACATGGAATAAAATGTGCCATTTTTGAAAATCTGTCAACTACAACATAAATTGCATCATTTCCTCTCTGAGTCTTAGGAAATCCTAAAACAAAATCCATACTTACCATATCCCAAGGTTTGTCTGGAATACGTAATGGAATGTACAAACCTGCATTTTGACTTTTCCCTTTAGCATATTGACAAATTTTACAATTCTTCACATACTTTTCCACTTCAGATCTCATCTTTGGAAAAAAAATAAAAATGACTTAGTTGTTCATAAGTATTATCAACACCAAAATGTCCAGCAAGTCCACCACTATGTTTCTCCCTGATTAAAATTTCTCTCATAGAACAATTTGGTATGCACAACTGATTTCTTTTGAACAATAAACCCTCTTGCAAGAAATAATCTAACCACTGACTTCTGTCTATCAAAACAGGATTAGAGCATGCTTCAAATGCTTCTCTGAAATCCAAATCTGTTTTATAGAGTTCTTTAAGAAAATCAAAACCTAACACTTCAATTTGACTTTCTTGAACAATAATGTTTTTCCTACTCAAGGCATCAGCGACCTTATTTGCTTGACCACTTATATGCTTCAATAGAAAGTTAAAACTTTGAAGATATTTAACCCATTTTGCATGTTTTTTATTCAATTTAGGCTGCTGCATAATTTACTGTAAAGCATGATTATCTGAATATAGCACAAATTCTTTAGACAATAAATAATGTCTCCACTTCTTCAATGAATGTACAATTGCATAAAATTCCTTGTCATAAGAAGAGTACTTCCTCCTTGTCTCATTCAACTTCTCACTGAAATATGCTACAGGCCTATCTTCTTGACTTAATACAGCCCCAATAGCTTCCCCACTGGCATCACATTTTACTTGAAATGGTTTGTAAAATCAGGCAAAACTAAGACAAGTTTCTCAGATATCTTTTGCTTCAAGAACTGAAAATTTCTTTCAGCTTCAGCAATCCACTTGAATGGTTGTTTGTCCTTCTTTATGGTTTCAATGATAGGTGCATTGATCTTATTAAAATTCCTTACGAATTCCTATAAAAACTAGCAAGACATGAAAACTTCTTACCTCAAAAACACTTTTTGGTGAAGGCCACTCCACAATTGCCTTTATCTTCTCTGGATCCATTTTTAATCCTTCAGCAGAAACAACAAAACCCAGATATACCAATTATTCTTTCACGAATGAACATTTCTGTAAATTTATCAGTAATTTCTCTTGATGTAACTTCCTTAAGACATAATTAAGATGTCTCAGGTGTTCTTCCTTTGTTTTGCCGTAAATTAATATATCATCCAGATATACTATTGAAATTTTACCAGTAAATTCCTTTAATACTTCATTCATAAGCCTCATAAAGGTGCTAGGTGCATTTGATAAACCAAAAGGCATTACCATCCATTCATACAATCCCTCATTTGTTTTAAAGGTTGTTTTCCATTCATCACCTTCCCTTATCCTAATTTGATGATACCCACTTTTCAAATCTAGTTTTGAAAA
Source organism: Pinus albicaulis (assembly GCA_034641835.2). Lineage (NCBI taxonomy): Eukaryota > Viridiplantae > Streptophyta > Pinopsida > Pinales > Pinaceae > Pinus > Pinus albicaulis. Next base: position 685,805,257 of record CM076576.1, on the reverse strand, counting down.
ATATCTTTCTCCACTTAAACAATCCATCAAATCTTCAATTCTAGGCAAAGGAAATCTATACCTGATTGTTAACTTGTTGATTGCTCTTGAATCAGTGCATATTCTCCAACCTCCATCTTTATTTGGACTCAATAATGTAAGTACTGCACAAGGACTCAAACTTTCTCTGATTAAACCTTTATCAACCAATTCCTGCACTTGCTTTCTGATTTCTTAATTTTCTATAGGAGTCATTCTGTAAGCTGCTTTGTTAGGAAAATTTGATCCTGGAATCAAATCTATCTGATGGTTGATTCTTCTTACAGGTGGTAATTCATCAGGCAAATCATCCACAATAATATCACAATAATTCTCCAACATTTCTTGAATTTCAATTGGCAAATCAGAAATTCTAGTAGAAGTAAATGCAACCTTAGGTTTGCAAACTAAAGAAAAATTTACCTCATTATCTTCAATTTGCTACAAGTATTCTTTCCCACTCAACAATAAAGCCTTTGGATCAGACTTTTTACTTAATGCATCTCCTTCTTCCATAGGTAACAATGTTTGATTCATACCATCTTTGAAAAACTTGTAAGTGTTTCTCTTCCCATCATGTATTGTTGCTCTATCATACTGCCAAGGTCTACCCAGCAATATGTGACACACATCCATAGGCATCACATCACACATGATTTTATCTTTGTAACTGCCCATTTGCAATTTTATTTCACACTGTTCCTTTACTATCAGCTGATGTCCTTTCTGAAGCCATGACACCTTGTAGGGTGTTGGATGTTCCCTTGTCTTCAATTTCAACTTCTCTATCACCTCAGTAGAGACAAATTATCTGTACTTCCACTATCAATGACCAATTGACATCATTTCCCTTGAACTTTTCACACACTTTTGAACAAAGTCTTTCTCTGTATTGGTTTAGCAACTTCCTTTGTTTGTTTTAACAAAACCTTGTTAACCACCAAAGATTCTCCTTTCTCTGGCACAATTTCTTTCTCTGTTTCAAGCAACTTTGCTGCTTCTTCTCCAGTCTGAGCAACAATTGCATTTCTCGGATTTGTCCCCACATTCTCTTTCTTTGGACATTCATAGGCTCTATGTCCTAATTTGTTACATCTGTAACATCTGACTTCTCTTCCTCTGTTTTTGCCTCCTCTTCCTCTGTAAGAACTCCTTATGCCACTTCTATCACCTTCTGTGGGTGCATACTAAGGTGAGCTGCTGCTATCTCCATCTCTTGGTGCTGTAGATCTTCCTCTACCACCTTGACTTCCTCTTCCTCGAAAAGTACCTCTTCCTTTGGCAGATTGCTTTCTTGGAAGTTTTTCTTCAGCTTTTAAGGCCATCTGGTAAGCCTCTACTACTGTCTTAGGAGACAATATACTTATCTCATCTTGAATCTCCATTCTGAGACCATTTATGTACCTGACAATCTTCTCTGTTGTATCTTGAATTTGTCCTGATCTTATGCTCACTTTGTAAAATTATTCTTGTGTATTATTTTACTGTCATTAATTTCTGTCTAAGATTCTGCATTTGTCTAAATAATGAAAGTGGATAATCACTAGGCAAAAACTTACCTCTCAGCTTTGCCACCATTCTGTTCCAATTCTTGATTGGCTGCTTACCAACTCTCCTTCTCTCTGCTTGCACACCATCCCACCAAAGTGTTGCATGTCCTTTCAACCTTGTGACAGCAAACTTAACTCTCTTTTCTTCACCCATCTCTTCATAATCAAAGCATTTATTCATTTCATTGATCCAGTCTATCAACTCTTCTGGATTCAATCCTCCTGCAAAAGATGATACTTCAAGTCTAAGCTTGGATGTAGAGCCTAAAACTAATTTAAATAATCTCATATCAGGAGTAAGCTCAACATTTTCTTCTTCTTCTTCAGCTTCAGGTTCACTGACATCTTCAGGATCTCTCTGTTGTCCTACTTCAATTGCTTCCAATCTTGCTTGAATCTGCTGCATAGTCTCCAATACTTCAGCATTTGCAACTGGTCTACCTCTTCTTCTACCAGCACCACCTCTACCAATTCTGACAACCATGCTGGATTTCTTTTTCTGACTTTTGGAAGCCTGTTCAGTGTCTAAAAAATGCTCTGAAGACTGCTCTGATACCACAAATTATGGCAGTGTGGGTGCAGGATTTAAGGAGAGTTGCTCAAACTTTTGTACAATGTTCTCTAGTTCAAGAGGAATCTGATCCTGATCTCCTTTTTCACTCTCGGTCATCAAATTTTATCAAATTTGTTGATAAAATTAATAAAATGCACATTCGGAAGCAATGGTCCCTTTATTCTTTCATAACAAAATGTTGCACTTTAAAAAGTGTTAATCTTTGGAACAATGCTTATAACCCTTCAGAATGTATTATAACCCACTTTAGCCAATGTTTAAAGACCCTCCGGGAATATCATAATTGAATTTTAAAACAGTGCTTTAAACCCTTCGGAAATGATGTTTTAAACCTTTGGAAATGTAATATTATAACGCATTTAAAACAAGGTTTAAAATCCTTCAGAGATGTCAAAACCTTCGAAAATGAATGTTTGAAGACCTTTGAAATGGGGTTTCAGATTTCAAAACATTGAAATAAAATTCTATTGCATTAATCATTGGTTCAATACCTTATCATTAAACCTCCGTGCATTTCCGACGCGAACACCGTCGAATCTCTGTCGATCACGATCGGACGGATATCGCATCCATTCCACCTCTGAATTTTATCAATCAAATGCAACGCAAAATGGGCGATATTGTTACCGCGACGTGTCAAATTTTTATTTGATTGCGTTCAAAATGAATAAAACCCCTCATATGTCAAAAGCGGCATGACAACAGTGTAAGTGGTTTCTCGAAAACCGCTTGTCCTTCAACTTTGTTTTAAATCGTGTTCAAACACGATTTTTCTGCCATTTCTTTGTTTAACTCCAAATTATCTTGGAACCCTCTTTTCTGCTGCACAACTCAATAACATAGACCAACGTAACCAATCTCAAACGAAAGAACCCAGAATTTCTTCAATTCCCTGAACCTTTACACAGAAGGTTAATATACTTAATTCCTTCTTCGCACAGAGCTAAACACTTCTCAATTTATACACAGAATATATAAACCAATTAATTTTCGAAGGTGAAACCCTCTGGGAAATTTCCAAGTATAACACAGATAACCAAAAATCTGCAATTTTATTAAGACAGAGGGCAAACCTCTAAATCAATTCTTCTATGGCCAAATTCTGAATTCTCCTTTGCAAAGGTTATAATTTATAGTTATTTTACATAACAATCGACCTCTTCTTGAGGATCGAATTCTTCTATTTTAGACAAATCCTAATTACATCATATCTTCCTAAATTCTATCAACTGAAGCTAAATATGCTGAAACAAATCTAAAACTATTCAATCCTCCTAAATACTAGTTCAACCCTATCTAGTAAAGTTGTAAATTGACAGCTAAAGGTACCAACACCTTTGCTTGTAACAATTTTTTTCGGATTTTTGGAATAATTAATGAAGCCTTTTGTCTCTAAGCCTAATGCCCCTACATCATACAAGAAACCAATAAAATGTACTTCTGCAAGTTGTTGTTGATTCCATAAAACCATTAGTCTTCATCAAAGCCAAAATTCATGGTACAATTCTTACCATGCGAATGAATGTGTCGAAGTCGAGCATGGGAAGAAATCGTTGGATTATCGATCAATGATGAAAATCATTAACCAATGCATGACAACTCACCGATAATGTAAATGATTGTCAAGGTACCTGAGTGCATCTTGACAGGGATGAATGAATGTGTTGAAGTCAAGTCACCTGCAAGATCTGACAATCAACAGACATTGTTGTATTCCCATTGTTGTCAACGAGGAGGCTTGCCATTAATGTTTGCAAGTTCCAAAGCACTCCAAATAATATCTGATTTTGATTCCAGATAAAGTGTTGAGGTCGATGGGACAAGATCTGTTGGAAGGTGGACCTTAAGGAATTCCACATCATCCAACTCGAGCGTAGAACCAAAAATGATTTGAAGAACCATACCAAAAGATTGAAACCATCATGAAATTGCAGAACTTATTTTGAACTTTGCTTGCCAGTTGCCTGTTTTTCAAGAAAAGCTCATGTCCAATTGCACCAGCAAGCTCGTTTTCACAATAGGACTTATTTTTCTCTTTATTTTATTTTTTTTAATTTTTTTTTTTATTATTTTTTTTTAATATGTCCTACTCTACTTGAAAAATAAATCTTATTCAAGTATATGAATACTTCCAATGGAACCATGTCTGTAACAGGATGATAAATAAACTCATATGCAAGTTTGAAATATACTCTTTGATATGTACCTGTATATGAGAGACCAATTGCCTTGATTGAGATGGTGTCAGAAGATATTGAAGAATTGAGCATTGGGATCTGATGACTCTCCTGAACCAAGATTCAATGTAATCTTGTATTCCTTGGCTTCCTACTATCATGTCATGCATGTCTTCAGAGATGTGATCTTCATTTATAGAATCTGGTGATAGGCAGGCATGAAACTTTTCAATCTCTGGTTCCAACAACTTCTCTTTATCGACAGGCATCCATGATTCTTGGACCTTATCTGAGTCTTCTTCTTCTGGTTGTTGTTATTCAATGATAGCTGGTGAATCATTTTGCAATATCTCAAAATTGTAAGTTGATTGAGGTGTTTTATTGTTGGGGATATGAAATGGTTGTGCATGTGGTGGAGTGGGAATGGATCTTTGGGGTGCTTGTGTGGATGGTAATGGGAAAGAAGCTGAATTTGTTAGAGTCGGCCCTTGCAGCCCTCCGTCAGTGATCATTTCGTCTTTTGCATATTCATTATTAGGTGTCTCGCTTGTTCCACTTCGTTGCATTTCACTAGGAGCATGCCATGGAACTGACGAAGGGGTCTGTCGTCTTATGTTTCCTCATGTTTATACCTGCAGCGCTATTTAGAAATTTTCCTCAAAAAATCATTCATAGTCATTGTCATTACATATATGGTCATTAAAATTGTCAATAAGTGTCTTAGGTCTTAGTGTCTAGGGTTTTTGAGTCATTTATATACCAGTCATAAAGCCTGCAAGGTGAGGAAAGTTCCGCATATTGTGATTTTTGTTTTATTATCATCAGCATTTTAAAAAATATTTCTAGTCCAAAACTCTGTTTTGGAACTAGAAATTGTTCATTATCATTTTGTAATAAATTGTAATTATTCCGCCAAGAAGACATTGTCAAAAGCAGACCCCTGGTCTTTTCCTTAGCCGAGATAGCCATATCCCTGCAAGAAGACAGCAAAATCATTAAAGTCGACCTCAAAAAAGCCAAAAGAAGATTGTATTTGAAAAGCCAAAAGTGAAATTACAAATACATTGTAATATGGGTTTGCAATTAGATTTGAAACAAAATCTGATTATGAAGATATTTGTATCATGTATAAAAGCCAAAAAAGTTTCATTTTCACAAATCCATAGCACCCAAATTGTGTTTTGAAGATTGGAGGGCCGATTTCAGAGTTTTAAACTGCGTGGACAGAGTTGTGGGGCTCGAGCGACCCACCTGGGCGCGAGCGACCCACCTGGGCAGAGCGACCCACGTAGGTCATTTCAGCAGTGTGAAGTTGCAAGGGGCGTGACCCATCTGGGCCGAGCGACCCACGCAGGAGGTGAGCGACCCACGCAAACACAGAAGTTCGAAAATTCATTCTGAGCGCCCAGTCTTGCTTGGAATCGATTCAACTGGCCTTCAAACAGGTTTTTTGCAATTGCTTGATGTTTTTAGTGCGTTGGTGGCATCATTGGTGGTTTCAAATGTTTCAAACGGAGGATTTAAAACCCCACAGTCATAGCATTATCGTTTTCAGGGTTTTAAAATGAAAATGAATGGTTGCATGAGTTTGTTTTCTATCTTATGTCAGTAATACATTCAGCCTTGCCATATATTATCAAAACCATATTGTTCTCATGCCCATTATGCCATTGTGACCATTGCTATTATTATACCATGTTTAAAACCTTTGTTCCATGGTGACTGTGGTTGTACTATGTCTCACTGCCCAATGTAAAAACATTCTCATGAATTTGTTTCAAACTGCCCATTGACACCTTTGTTGTTATTACTCATAGACAAACACATTCTATTGATGCCATGCTCTCCTTTGATAAGATTTGTTCAATATTTTTGAAAGTTGCCCGCTCCCTTTGATCAAAATTTCACTTGCATTTAAACACAGAGATTGTGCCTCTTTTCCAATCCATTTAAAACAGAGATATTATCATGGTTTGTTTCCTTAGGGTGTTTTGACGGTGGGGATATTTGTTGGGTGTTTGAAACATACATTATAACTTTGCCTTCACTGCATCTATATCAGTATACATATTGCAAATATCTTGTTCAAAGCCATGTCAGGGACAGAGTCAGAGTATGAACAGGAGTCGGACAGTGACTCAATCATTGAGGTTGATGTACTAAGATGGAGCATAGCAGTGCGCCAGTAGTGGTAGCATATCAGAGAGGCCACAGAGCTTTGTTTGCAGCATCACGACGAGTACTATCTCCACATGGGGTGGAAGGGGTCTCGCTTCTTCATTAGCGTAGGTACATTCACAGATCATGAGGAGACAAAGACACCAAGGTCCTGTATCATTTTCAACAGGTTGAACATACATTGCTACATCATGATCGACAACAACACATCATACAACCGAGACGTTGTTTTCACCAAGGTGGGTTGCATGCACCAGAAAGCACTAAGACGGCGGAAAAGGCCTAATCCACTTCGGATTTTGGCCGAGGATTCATTGACTGGGCAGGACACATGATGGAGGACCTTCGCTCCAAATTTGGGCAAATTTGGAGAAAATTTTGTCATTTTCAAATTTTTGGTCTCAAAAACAGGTTTTTCAGTTAAGCGGGCCGCACACTCATGCGCTCACTTTTTTTTGGGACACTTTCTGGAGGAAATTTTTGCGTTTTTGGATTTTTCATGGTTATTTATGCATCCTCAGAAATAAACTAAGCATTTCATCAAAATCTGGATGGTCAAAGAGCTCAAAAACACCATGAAAACCACCTTGCTGCCACCTTTTGCACCAGCAGAAAGTACTTCTGGGAGAATGAGGTTTTGGAGGGTCATATAAGCTCCAAATTCCTAAATTACACTTGGGTTGGAAATTAGACATCCAGGGCTTTCCAACGAGCTATCATGAGCTCAATTTGGATGCCGGGAAGTACCTCAAATTCAGCCTGGAACATGAGCGACCCACGCGGCTCAGGAGCGACCCACTTGAAATTTTTCTTGAATTTTCAGCTGCCAGCTCAGTTTTTCGCCTAGTATGGACCAGTTTTGCTTGTGGATAGAATTTTTGGGTTTTTATGATGTAAATTCATGTTTGGCATGTAACTTTGGTTTGTTTTTATCTCTTCTAGAAGATTCACTCTCAAATGAGTAAAAAATCATGTAATGGACCGCTTCACTCTTTAGAGGCAAGTTGTTAGCTGCCTAGATCGTAGTTCCATGATTAGAATTGCTGAAACTGATCCCTGAAGAGGGAATTCGACCCCTAGAGGTGGGGAAAGGTGTTATAGTGATCTATATACTGTAATTTCTCAATCATTTTCAGAGGTTGGAGAGGTTGGACTCTTGGGATACTTTTGATACTATTGTACATACTTTTCATATTTTGGCTAAGGAAAGATCAGGGGTTTTTCGGCACTTGTTGGGATCCTTGTGGTGTTTTGTTCTTGATGATGTTTCTCCTTGTTTACTGTAAGTTTCTCCTTGTTTAATGTTGCCATCCTTTCATTATGCTTCTGAACTAAATTGAATGAGTGAAATAAGGTTGAATCCATTGTTTACAGTGCTCAGCCTTTGAATTCGGTTAGTTCTATATGTTTTCAGCTGTTTGGAGAGGATCCAAGTTCTTCTTTGCCCTCTTCGGGCCCTCGTCGGTCTAATCTATCCATATATCCAATTTAAAGCATCAAGATCATCACCTACCTCGCCTCACAAACCTTGAACCTCGCAGTTGTCCGACCTTACCCCCGTGACTCCAAAATCGTTTTCTTGTTTAACTCAGCCGAAAACCCAAAATTCCTAAAAATCAAACATACCTATCTCTTTACTAGCCTAAAATCAGTTCTTATTGTAAGTCATCTCGCATCCTATCGCTTATTTTCTCGAGATTGACGGAGAGAGCCCTCTCCTGTCCTCGTAGGGCTAGCTACGAGGCTGAGCGTGGTTTGATGTAGCCTTGAGTTTTACTTCATTTCAGCCTGAGGTAGATTTGAGTGCTAACATAGTGGCGACCATACTGGGGAAAAACATCTCAATGGCTTGCTTGTTGATGTGTTTGTTCCACGAGTCTTAGACTGAGTCTGAAGTCACGCCAGGTAGCTTTAGAAACGCTTTTGTTATGCATAAGCGGAAGTAGATAAACGCTGCTTCAGTCAATATCTGGTAAGCTTGTGTGTTCAGTACTTGATTTGTAAATCACCCCAGTATACTTATTCGTTCTAGACCTTTTGGATGATTGAGTCTAGAAGTCGAAAGGCTGAAAATAATTGATTGTGTTCCTTGAAATTTTTTTCCGAGAAGATCAATACACTGGCTTCAAGAAGGAATACTAGGGCGAATCCTGACCCTGATCCACCAAAAATATTCGAAAATCCGAATCTGATTCCAAGGACCCTTAGAAAACAAGGAAGTCAAGAGAGTTCTGAAAGAGAAAGCCAATTGAGTTTTGAGAGTTCCAGAGTGCTTACCCGATCTGCATCCTGTCCTGTCAAAATCATATATGTTGATGAAATTCCTTTTGATGCACGGTTTGAAACATCCTTGTTTGTAAATTTTTCCGAAACCGAATTGTCAAGATTAGTTCCAGATCCATTGTTTACTGAAGATTTGCAATATAGATTTGTTTCACATTACCTGGATAAACAGTTGCAAAGTTCTATTGGGGATACTAACACTCTTGAGTTTACTGAATCTGCTTCACAAGTTCTTGACCCATCTGAAATTGCATCAAGTTCATGGATCCCTACTGAGCCTCCCTTTATCCCTACCATTCCGGTTCAGCCTGAGTTTTCTGATCAACAATCAATAGTAATTTCTCCGTTTCCATTGAATACATCTCGTAGACCTACTGCTCCTACTCCTCCTGTATCTCCTCGACAACAGATTGTCTTCAATCCACCAAGAGCTATGGCTGCTCGTTTTGCACCTCTTGTGTTACCCCAGCAGTTGAATGATATGCCCGCAGACTATCAGAGAAAGATCCCGACATTTGATGGCACTCCACAGAGTCTTCCTGCACAACAGCATGTAGACAATATGGCAGATTTCTTTGATCGTTTCGAGATTGATGAAGAGAATGTGAGTATGAGGCTTTTTGTGCAAACCTTTGGAGGAGAGGTAAGAAAATGGTTTAGAGCCTTGCCGCAAAGAAGCATCGATACATTGGCAGAACTCCAGAGGCAATTTTTAGATCGATGGGAGATGAAAAAGGATCCGCTGCAGATTACTTCAGAATATACAAACCTCAAACGTAATCCTGGTGAGTCTGTTCAGGATTATATCATTAGATTCAATACAGTGTATAATGCTATTCTAGATGACTTGAGACCGTCTAAAAAGTCTGCTCTCCTTAAATTCCCGGATGGCTTTGATCCGGAGATGGCTTATTCCCTTCGTGATAGAGATCCACCTACTTTAGAAGACATGCAGAAGGTCGCTGTTAGTGTTGAGGCAAATTTGAATGATAAAAGAGCACGGTTGAAAGCGGAGAAAAGAGTGACAATAAAGGAAGAGCCTTCCACATCTATATCAGAACAGCACTTGGCTCGTGAGTTGGAAAAGGTTTTGAAAAGAATGAATCTCGACAAATCAGAAACACAGTTTCGAAATCCAAATTTCCGTGGCCAGCAGCAGCCACAATTCAGAATTAAGCAGCGTGAACAAAGAGCTCAAGAGCCAGCAGCCCAACAACAGATTAAGACCCCTCTTTTGCAGAATTTTGTGAGTCATGATTCCGATGATGATGATGATGTGTCAGGTGAGCAAAATCATTTCTTCACTCCCGATGATTTGCCTATTTATATCACTGAGGATGAAGAATATGGAGAAAGTTCAGTTGTTCAGAAAGATGAGGATTTCATCCTAACAAATGATGCTGATTTAGAAGAAGAGTTAGATGAATACCAAAGAGGATATATGAATGCGTTGACTGCCCAGCAGAAACAATATTCATTGAGAAATCGAGATGTGCCTATAAATCCCATTCAGAAAAGAAAAGAAGCTTCAGCACCGAAGACAGATTCACCAATACCACAGAAAAGAGGAAAAGAGACAATTGACCCCGCGGCAAGTAAAGTATCATCAGCTGAGAAGGTAAATCAGTCAAACATAGTGAAAGACAAGGCTGAAAAGAAGGAAGTTCCAGTCAAAGAGGTTGAGAAGGTTTCAGCATTTAGTTTGGAAAATGAAATTTCCAAACTGAAAATATATATTCCTTTGACGGAGATTATGAAGAACAGCAGCTACCGTAGTCAAGTCACCAAAATTCTGAACTTTGATCCAATGATTGACACAGTAAATGTTGAGGATGATCAGCCGGAATTGATTTTTGGGCCTGCATTAAATGGTGAGTCTCCTGACAGTAATGTTCATCCTTTTTACATCAGTTTGAGGTTGCATGAATATATATTGCACAATGCTATGCTCGATTCGGGTGCTTCGCACAATTTGATGCCAAAGGCAATCATGGAAAAGTTGGAATTAGACATTACAAGAGAGTATCATGATTTGTATTCATTCGATTCCAGCCGGGTAAAGTGTATAGGACTCATCAAATATTTGGTGGTAAGTTTAGATCAAATCCCAGCGAAGAATGTTTTGATGGATGTGGTGGTTGCCGACATTCCTCCACGGTTCGGGATGCTCCTTGCAAGATCTTGGGGGGCAAAGTTGAAAGGTACACTTCAGTTAGATTTCTCTTATGCTACAATTCCAGTCTTCGGTCAAATGAGAAAGTTATATCGTGAGCAGAAGATGAAATACATGATAACTAGCAAAGAGAAGCCAGTCAATCATCCTGTGAATTATGTACATACTGATTTAGAGCCGTTTGTGTTGCTTGCTGATAGTTTTAATGATGTAGAAAGTCAATTAGTTCAGGCAGAAGACATACCAGAAATAAATGAGAATTTTAGAGAAGTTTTGAAAAAAGAAAGAAGAGAAAAACAAGTTGTTTTGGAGCAATCAGCTGAAGACAATGGGCAGCAAACAGGAAAAGCAGAGCCGACACAGTTTCAGCATTTAGAGGACGATGAAGATGGTCTTTGGACCATGGATTTTGATGGTGCAGTGGGCAGCGATGGTGCTGGGATTGGTGTGTGGATTCGTAGTCCATTTTCCGCTCCTGATAAAGTTCCGAGCAATGTGAGAGTGTGTTCTTACAAGCTTGCATTCGATTGTTCTAATAATGAAGCGGAATACGAGGCTCTTATTGTTGGCCTTAAGATTCTCAAGAAGCTGAAAGCGAAGAGGATTGCAGTATATGGTGATTCAGAATTAGTGATAAAGCAAGTTAAAGGTGAGTTTCAGGCTAAGCATCCTCGCATGAGGGCTTACCGAAATGCAGTTTTAGACATTCTGAAGTTATTTTCTGATCATACTTTGACATGTGTGCCTCGCATACAAAATGGTGTTGCTGATGGACTTGCTAAGGCAGCAAGCAATCTTAAGATTCCAATGAATTCCAGCAACAAGTTTGAGATACATGTGAAACACCGGCCCACCGTTCCAGACAATCAGCGATGTTGGCAAGTTTTTGAGGATGATGAGGAGATTAGTGAATTTATGCAGAATAAGGGTAAGTTTAAAGATACCTCCATAGATACAGAATTTGATGATGGTATTGATGACATACAGATAAATCAAATGGATGTGCTGCAACTGAAGGATAACATCATTCCTAAGGGATTGATTCCTTTGGAAGAGTTGTTTGATCAAGATGATGTAGCCCGTAAACCTACATTGAGGCCAACAGAAAAAGGTGTCGAAGAGGTAAAAATTGGGACAGCTGAGAATCCCAAGATGGTAAAATTGTCAAAGTCACTGTCACCAAAGGTAAGAGCAGAATATGTGAAATTGTTATCTTCATTTTCTGATGTGTTTGCGTGGGATTATTCAGATCTTAAAACATATGATACCAATATCATTCAGCATACTATTCCCATCAAACCAAATCAGAAGCCTTTTCGTCAAAAGTTAAGGAGGATCAATCCAAAGCTGCTACCATCAATCGAAAAAGAGGTAAATAGGTTGTATAAGTCAGGAATCATTGTGCCTATTCGATTTTCAGATTGGATATCAAACTTGGTGCCCGTAAGAAAAAAGACAGGTGAGATCCGTTTATGTATTGACTTCAGAAATCTGAATAAGGTATCATTAAAAGACAATTATCCGCTGCCAAAGATGGATCACATATTGCAGCGAGTAGTTGGAGCATCAAGGATGTCACTACTCGACGGATACTCAGGTTATAATCAGATTTTGGTGCAGGAAGATGATCGTGACAAGACTGCGTTCACCACTCCTTGGGGAACATTTCATTACGCAAAGATGCCGTTCGGTTTAAAGAATGCAGGCGCTACCTTTCAGCGTGCAATGGACATGGCTTTTGCCAATGAGAAAGATGTGTTTTTGGTTGTTTACCTTGATGATCTAACTGTGTTTTCCAATTCTGATGAGGAACATTTATATCATCTGAAAATTGTTTTCCAGAAGTGCAGAAAATATGGCATTTCGCTGAATCCAAAGAAGAGCCTTTTCGCCATGGATGAAGGAAATCTCCTTGGCCACATCATATCGAAAGATGGCATTCGAGTTGATCCTGCACGTGTTGAAGCCATACAGCAGATTGAACAGCCCCGGAACAAGAAAGAGATACAGTCATTTAATGGTAAAATGAATTTTCTGCGTCGTTTCATTCCCAATCTTGCAGAACACCTTAGAGAAATCACGAATATGCTGAAAAAGGACAGTCAGGTAAGATGGACAGAAGAGGCAGTAAAGTCATTCAATTTGGTAAAGATAGCTCTTTCCTCAGCCCCTATTTTAATCAGCCTCGATTACACACAAGACTTTATTTTATTTTCTTTCGCTTCTGAGCACACATTAGCAGCTGTTTTGATGCAAAAAAGGGATGGAGTTGAGAAGCCCATCGCTTTTTTCAGTCGGATCATAAGAGATGGAGCATTGAAGTATAATATCATTGAGAAACAAGCACTTGCGCTTGTAAAGGCTTTGAAGGATTTCCGTGTGTACATATTGCATTCCCACATTACAGCATATGTTCCTAACGCAACAGTTAAGGATGTTTTGGTACAAGCAGATCCAGAAGGAAGAAGAGGTAAATGGATCGCTGCGTTGTTAGAATACGATGTGGAGATTAAACCGACCAAGCTGATTAAAGGACAAGGACTCGCCAAGCTCATGGCTGAAAAAAATCTGCATGCTCTAGACATAAATTTGATTGCTGCCATGTCTGATGAAGAAGAGGAAAGTGCGTCCGTTCAGGTATCCGATATTTTTGTTTCTTCTCCTTGGTATGCTGACATTTTATATGTGCTTCAGAATTTGTCTACACCGCCCGGTATGCCTAGAAATAAGAGCAGAACATTGAAGTTAAGAGCTGCTAAATTCTGCATTTTGAATTCTGCATTATATTGGAAAGACCCTGGTGGTATGTTGTTGAATTGTTTGGTGGAGGAGGAAGCTCAAAGAGTTTTGGAGGATTTTCACAAAGGTGACTGTGGAGGTCATTTGTTTTGGAAGACCACAGCGAATAAGATTCTAAGGGCAGGGTATTATTGGCCTTCTTTGTTTTCTGATGTATTTAAGGCTGTTAAAAATTGTCATGAGTGTCAAATTTTCGAAGGGAAGCAAAAACTACAGCCTTTGCCTCTAAAACCAATTGAAGTTAGTGCACCATTCCAGCAGTGGGGATTGGATTTTATCGGGGAAATCCACCCAGCATCTTCCGGACAGCACAGATGGATCTTGACAGCTACAGACTACTTCACGAAGTGGATTGAGGCGATTCCCACTCGACAGGCCACTGATGCGGTAATTATCTCTTTCCTTGAAAACAATATTTTGTCACGCTTTGGGTGTCCTAGTAAAATAATCACAGATAATGCAACAGCTTTTAAGTCTAAGAGGATGGTTGATTTTTGCTTTAAGTACAATATTACCTTGGGACATTCGACCGCCTACCACCCGCAAGGAAATGGCTTGGCGGAATCTTCAAATAAATCCTTGGTGAATATCATTAAGAAATTGCTGGAAATCAACAAGAAGGCCTGGCACAAAAAGTTGGTGAATGCATTATGGGCTGATAGGGTAAGTCAAAAAAAGTCTATTGGAATGTCTCCTTTCGAGTTGGTGTATGGGACGGATACAGTTTTTCCTACTTCACTTGCTGTCCCGGTGGTCAAATTGCTTCAGGAGGCTGGAAGTGAAGAGGATCCTATGCAGCGGAGGATTAATGAGATGATTCATTTACAGCAGACACGAGAGGAGGTATTTCAAAACACTTTCAAGTTGCAGGAGCGCATAAAGAAGATCTACGACAGAAAGGCTAAAGCAGATAAGTTTCAGTTGGATGAAGTAGTTTTGAAATGGGATGCTCAGAATGAAGATAAGGGAAAGCACGGCAAATTTGAGAATTTGTGGAAGGGACCTTTTAAGATTGCAGCGTATCGGGGTCAGAATGCATTTCTTCTCAAAGAAATGAATGGAGATGATTGTCCCGGTGGACCGATCAATGGTCGGTTGCTGAAGCGCTATTATTTCTGAGTACTTGCTGCTGATCTCATTGTCATTGTATATATCATTTTACTTTTGTTTCGTTGCAAGTGTGCACTGATCTCTCATTTTCAGTCTGGGGCCCGGAGCGAAGGCTATAATTCTGGAGATAGAGGTTGGTTGGTTTGAAATTGTCAAGTTAAGTTTTATCAGTCTTCTAGTTTGAGTCATGTCAGTTTGAGTCTTGTCAGTTTTGGTCAAATTGCAGTCTGTCGTTAGTCAAATCTGCAGTCAATAAAATTGTCCAAAGTTTGTCTTGTCAGTTGAAATAACGATTCCATTGCCCAATGGATGAGAGGCATTGTCTGACTCCCCCAGAGATCTGCCGTTCTTGGCATCTCCATGGAGCCACCATCCCCATTGGAGCCAATGTTAGAGTCGGCCCTTGCAGCCCTCCGTCAGTGATCATTTCGTCGTTTGCATATTCATTATTAGGTGTCTCGCTTGTTCCACTTCGTTGCATTTCACTAGGATCATGCCATGGACTGACGAAGGGGTCTGTCGTCTTATGTTTCCTCATATTTACACCTGCAGTGCTATTTTAAAATTTTTCTCAAAAAATCACTCAAAGTCATTGTCATTACATATATGGTCATTAAAAAATGTCAATAAGTGTCCTAGGTCTTAGTGTCTAGGGTTTTTGAGTCATTTGTATATTAGTCATAAAGCCTGCAAGGTGAGGAAAGTTCTGCATTTGTGATTTTTTGTTTTATTATCATCAGCATTTTAAAAAATATTTCTAGTCAAAAACTCTGTTTTGGAACTAGAAATTGTTCATTATCATTTTGTAATAAATTGTAATTATTCCGCCAAGAAGACATTGTCAAAAGCAGACCCCTGGTCTCTTCCTTAGCCGAGATAGCCATATCCCTGCAAGAAGACAACAAAATCATTAGTATCGACCTCAAAAAAAGCCAAAAGAAGTTTGTATTTGAAAAGCCAAAAGTGAAATTACAAAAACATTTGTAATATGGGTTTGCAATTAGATTTGAAACAAAATCTGATTGTGAAGATATTTGTAACATGTATAAAAGCCAAACAAGTTTCATTTGAACCAAACCTCAGCACCCAAATCACGTTTTGAAGTTTGGAGGGCCGATTTCAAGTTTTGAATTGCGTGGACAGAGTTTTGGGGCTCGAGCGACCCACCTGGGGCCCGAGCGACCCACCTGGGCAGAGCGACCCACGCAGACCATTTCAGCAGTGTGAAATTGCAAGGGGCGCGACCCACCTGGGCCGAGCGACCCACGCAGAGGGTGAGCGACCCACGTAGACACAGGGTTTCGAAATTCATTCTGAGCGCCCAGTCTTGCTTGGAATCGATTCAACTGGCCTTCAAACAGGTTTCTATCAATTGCTTGATGTTTTTGAATGCTTTGGTGGCATCATTGGTGGTTTCAAATGTTCAAACGGAGGATTTGAAACCCCACAGTCATAGCATTATTGTTTTCAGGGTTTTAAAATGAAAATGAATGGTTGAATGAGTTTGTTTGCTATCTTATGGCAGTGATACATCCAGCTTTGCATATAATATCAAAACCATATTGCTCTCATGCCCATTATGCCATTGTGACCATTGCTATTATTATACCATGTTTAAACCCTTTGTTCCATGGTGACTGTGGTTGTAATGAGTCTCACTGCCCAATGTAAAAACATTCTCATGACTTTGTTTCAAACTGCCCATTGAGACCTTTGTGGTTATTACTCATAAACAAACACATTCTATTGATGCCATGCCCTCCCTTTGATAAGATTTGTTCAATATTTTGAAAGTTGCCCGCTCCCTTTGATCAAAATTTCACTTGCATTTAAACACAGAGATTGTGCCTCTTTTCCAATCCATTTAAAACAGAGATATTATCATGGTTTGTTTCCTTATGGTGTTTTGACGGTGGGGATATTTTTTGGGTGTTTGAAACATACATTATAACTTTGCCTTCACTGCATCTCTATCAGTATACATATTGCACATATCTTGTTCGCAGCCATGTCAGAGATAGAGTCAGAATATGAGCAGGAGTCGGATAGTGACTCAATCGTTGAGGTTGATGTACTGAGATGGAGCATAGCAGTGCGCCAGTAGTGGTAGCATATCAGAGAGGCCACAGAGCTTTGTTTGCAGCATCACGAAGAGTACTATCTCCACATGGGGTGGAAGGGGTCTCGCCTTCTTCATCAGCGTAGGTACATTCACAGGATCATGATGGAGACAAAGACACCAAGGTCCCATTTCTCATTTTCAACAGGTTGAACATACACATTGCTACATCATGACTGACAACAACACATCATACAACCGAGACAATGTTTTCATCACAGGGGCTGCATGCACCAGGAAAGCACTAAAATGGCGGAAAAGGCCTGATCCACTCCGGATTTTGGCCGAGGCTTCATTTACTGAGCAAGATACATGATGGAGGGTCTTCGCTCCGAATTTGAGAAAATTCGGAGAAAATTTTGTCATTTTGAAATTTTTTGGTCTAAAAACAGGGTTTTCAGTTACGTGGGTCGCGTGCTCATGCGCTCACTTTTTTTTGGGACACTTGCTGGAGGAAATTTTTACATTTTTGGATTTTTAATGGTTAATTATGCATCCTCTGAAGTCAACTTAGCATTTCATCGAAATCTGGATGGTCAAAAAGCTCAAAAACACCATGAAAACCACCTTGCTGCCACCTTTTGCACCAGCAGGGAGTACCTCTGGGAGAATGAGGTTTTGGAGGGTCAAATCAACTCCAAATTCATAAATTCCACTTGGGTTGGAAAGTAGACATCCAGGGCTTTCCAACGAGCTATCATGAGCTCAATTTGGATGTCGGGAGCTACCTCAAAATCAGCCTGCAACATGAGCGACCCACGCAGTTCGGGAGCGACCCACCTAGAGATTTTTTTGAGTTTTCAGCTGCCAGCTCAGTATTTCGCCTATTTTGGACCAGTTTTGCCTATGGATAGAATTCTTGGGTTTTTATGATGTAAATTCATGTTTGTCATGTAACTTTGGCTTGTTTTTATCTCTTCTAGAAGATTCACTCTCAAAAGAGTAAAAAATCATGTAATGGATCAGTTTCCACTCTTTTAGAGGCAAGTTGTTAGCTGCCTAGATTGTAGTTCCATGATTAGAATTGGTTGAAACTGATCTCTGAAGAGGGAATTCGACCCCTAGAGGTGGGGAAAGGTGTTAGAGTGATCTATATATTGTAATTCCTCAATCATTTTCAGGGGTTGGAGAGGTTGGACTCTTGGGATACTTTTGATACTATTGTACATACTTTTCATATTTTGGCTAAGGAAAGATCAGGGGTTTTGCGGCACTTGTTGGGATCCTTATGGTGTTCTTTTCTTGATGATGTTTCTTCTTTGTTTACTGTAAGTTTCTTCATGTTTAATGTATGCCATCCTTTCATTATGCTTCTGAACTGAATTGAATGAGTGAAATAAGGTTGAATCCATTGTTTACAGTGCTTGGCCTTTGAATTCAGTTAGTTCTATATGTTTTCAGCTGTTTGGAGAGGATCCAAGTTCTTCTTTGCCCTCTTCAGCTCCTCGTCGGTCTAATCTATCCATATATCCAATTTAAAGCATCAAGATCATCACCTACCTCGCCCCCAGCTTGAACTCTGCAAAGGTCTGACCTTATCCCCGGACCCAAAATTTGTTTTCCCATTACTCCAGCGAAAACCCAAAAAACCAAAAATCAAACATACCTATCTCTTTACTAGCCTAAAATCAGTTCTTATTGTAAGTCATCTCGCATCCTATTGCTTATTTTCTCGAGATTGATGGAGAGAGCCCTCTCCTGTCCTCGTAGGGCTAGCTACGAGGCTGAGCGTGGTTTGATGTAGCCTTGAGTTTTACTTCATTTCGTTAAAATTTCGAGGTAGATTTGAGTGCTACTGCACTGAGGTCAAATGAGGGTAAAGGTTGAATTGAGGTCAAATGAGGGTGATATTGATGTTGTGGTGAAGGTGAATGGTATGGATAACATTGATGATGGTATTAAGGATAGAGAGGGAACGATTGAGGGATATGGTGTATTTCCTTTGTAGGGCATTTGCCAACTTTGTTGCCAAGATTGGTTTTGAGGTTGGGATTAATATGGCCAAGGATTCCAAGGTTGGTTTTGAGGTTAGTTTTGAGGTTGGGATTGAGATGTCCAAGGTCGCCAGGGCAAGGGTGTTTGCCAATTACTTTGAGATTGTTATGCATAACCCTGAAATTGAGAATTCAGATATTGCATCATACAAGGTTGATGAGGTTGCCTCGATCTTCTTGGAGCTACATAACAAGATTGTTCCAGTGTTTGATTTTATTCCTGGTAAACTGCCTTTAACCCTGGTAATGATGGACAATCTTTAGTAGTATGTGATCCCGCACAGATGTCACAAATTTTAATGTTATCAAGTGGACATTCATGAAAAGCATGTTTCTTTCTACATTTAGGGAAAAATATAAATGAAGTAGCATTCTCAACTTTTTGTTTGTTTTGCATTCTTAGCATGTCAATTTGTTCATTTAAATCACCAAGAATGTTTATCAAATTCTTAAGTTCAGTTTTACTTACCAATTCTGATGTCGACTTACTTACTCTTGCCATAAATGGATCTTGAGGGGATCTTACATACTTTGATTTTCCTCTTGATATGTTCTTGCACAGTTCACAAATCTCTTGAAATGAAAATTGATAGACATATCCTTTTCCCACCATATTAAGAAGATCAATTCATTCATCCTTATAGCATTTAGTAGGAGAGTTTTTAATGTGTCTGATCCTAAATTATGCAATTTACATCTTTTGATATTAGAAGTAAATATCTCCACTAAATCTTCTAGGCTTTCATCTTCTTTTTTGTTCTTCTTAAAGACTTCATTTCTAAGGTCATGGTGTATACAATAATATTTATATTTTTCCAAAAATACTCATTTCATATCATCCCATGTCCTTATAGAATTTGTTCCTAAAGTCATGAATCATCTAAGACCTCTATCCTTCAATGTTGCCGGAAACAAATTCAATTTTTGAATGTGCAATGAGTAGCCATAAGATCTACAAATTATTTCAAATTCAAAAAGAAAGGTTTCCAGGTCTTCTGATCTCATACCTTTTAAGTTAGGAACTACGGATGGAGGGATGTTCTTCATTTGAACGTTAATATTAGTTTTTTCAATGGGAAATCCAAAAGGATCTTCCTCATTGTCATCATCTCCATCCATTTCTTCAACCTCCTATGTCACCTCTTCTTCTACCAGCAATAATAAGAATTCGTGATGTGGATGTGTGGCTCTTACTGCACCACATGATATAGTGGGGGTGGTAGGTGATTGAAGTTTTTTATTTTTTTTATTTTTTTAAGAAAGAAAAAGGCTCCTATTTACACCTCCCCGGAAACAACACCAAAATATTTGGTCAATTTAATTGTCTTAAATTGATTACATAAATTATCGACCGAAGTTGGTAAACTTGTGAAGTGCAAGTGCACAATATATGCTAGAATCCTCTTTTATTCATTTAGTTTATTGGTGTGGTGATTGGATTTGTAGAGATTACTTCTAAGGATTTTTTTATTCTTATGCTCCTAATGAAATTAATAAATTTAAATTACAACTCAATTCTAAAAATCAACGTGCTTTCTACTCTGTAAAAACTGAAACAAACTTTCTTTATCTTATGAAGAAATCTTGACTAATTTATTTGTTAATCTCTAAAAATTCTTATTCTCTAACACTCTTGTGCATGAATATAAAATCGAATTCTAGAAAAGAGAATTTATACATTTTAATGTTTTTGAAATGAAATGTTATGGCAATGAAACTTGTAAATAAATAACTATAGCTCTTGAAAAGAAATCACTCATGAACTGAAAATAACACACTCGTATGCTGAAAGGAAATCACTCAATCACTAATGCTTTGAAAATAAACCACTCATGCTCTTGAAATAAACCACTCATGAACTTGTAAAACTACTCTAAAATAAATCATTGATGCTTTAGAAGTAAAACTATGAATCCTCTACAATTTGACAATTCGAAAGGAAAGATTGATGAATCTAAATCAAATGATAAAAGAAGATTTATGAAAGCATCTACATCAAATAACAAAATGAAATTCTCAAAGTAACTACAAAAAATGACTAATTGGAATTCAGAAAACAACTACGAGGAATGACAATTTGGAATTTTGAAAATAACTACATCAAATGATAAAATGAAAACATGAAAACAAATACATTAAAAACATAAAATGCAAAACCTTCACTATTTGCAGGGGCCCTCCAAAAACAGGGGGTCTCAAAGCTTCATACGAACAGTCAGCTACGCATCAAGTCTTCAAGGCACTTCTTCATTAAAAAGGAATGAAAAATAGATTTTAAAACTTCACAATATGCTTCAAAAAATTAACCTTTTCTCTTTATTTCAATGGAGTGTTTATATAGGGGTTGCAATGTAACTTCATGGAGATTCATATGGCTAAATATCATAACTGAATGGACACCTATTTTCCACGAATTTGATGAAGCACAGTCCATTCCAACCTTTGTTTTCTTGATTGGGCGTTTATTGACACATGGGCACAATGTTTGTTCACGCAATTGCAAAATAGGGCTCCAAAGAACCCGAAATATCTCCCAAATGGTAACTAATTTGGGAAAAATTCTCATTGGGGAACTTAATTGGGCTCGTGCTTAAAAAAACCCATGTTTTTTTTGCGAGATTTACTTTAATTTGCTCAGAAAACGCGTTTGATGTTGACTGGTCAAAACTACTACTATTTTCCCTTGATCTTTGCCTAGAGGTCCACATGTGTGAGCTAGGTGGAATTTCACCAAAAACAATCCATATTGGAGCTTATACAAATAATTTCCATGTGTTGGATTTCATTCTAGATTGGTGCTACTACCTCAACCATGGAGACAGCTGCGGAAACTGTAGAAACTTGAACTGTCAAACTATCATTAGTAAAACGATGCATAGTTCTCTTTAATTCATTAAAAATAATAGAAATAACAATAATAAACTAAGTAAACATGTATGCAGGAATTTGGTGCGTTTATGAAGAAATATGGTTTAAAATGATGACAATGGGTGAATGGAATGATGCGAAAATGGATGCTTTCATCAACAAAATTATGACAAACTTGAGGCTCAACAAGTTGCACAAAACAAACTGCTAATAAAATTTAGGAATGAAATTAAATAAAACAAACTAAAAATAGTAAACAAATTAAACTGTTGCATAAATTTAGAACTGCTGAATGATTCAAGGCTTCAAAATATGAAGCATGAAACTGTTTGACTGCCACATAAGCTTCTTTCTGCCACCTGCCCTAACTGTATTCAACTGTTGCAAGAAATGTGGAACTGTTTAACACCTACGTACTCAAAATCAGGGGGGTAAAAGCTACCAAAATAATCAAAATAAACAGCATCAAGGTTAACAATTTGAAGTGGTTGTATGATGTGGCAATCTATAGGAAGACTCCTCCTCTGTTCTGGTGCAACCAACTCCACAAAAAGTGTAAACATCAGTGAAAGTGATGTGTGGTTGTTCCTTGAATGCTGCCTAGTGCCTCGCGGAAACGTGTTGGTGCTGAGAGTAATGGTAGAAATATGTTTCAGAGAAACTCTAACATTGTTCCTTTCCTTTGGTTTCTTCTTTGTCGTGAAGGGATGAAGGCATATTAAAAGAGATAGCGGAGTTTCATTTTATTAGCGGAAGAGATTATTAAATAAATGATGAGCGGGAGGAAAAAAGCCCTTTATAAATATATCGAAATCGCAGATCGGGGTCAGAACGTTTAAACATAAGACACAAGCGGGAGGGAATGCGATTTGTGATGGGGGTGATGACATGGCAAGGAGGTGGGGGCCAGACAATACCACAAATTGCGAATCAGGAGTTCTATTATGAGAGACGGGAAGTGAGTTTTAAAACTTGCGAAGCGCAATATGCGATGAATGAAGGATGACGTGGCAGGACGGAGATGGGGCCCATTTAATACCACAAATCGGGAGTTTTATTATGAGAAATGGGAGTTAAAGGTTAAGATTGGCCAAGTGCGACGTGCAATGAGCGGAGGGTGACGTGGCAGGGAAGGTGGGGCCCAAACAATACTACAAATCGTGAATCTAGAGTTTTCTTATGAGGAATGGGAGTTAAAGGTTAAAATTCGCGAAGTGCGATGTGCGATGAGAATAGAAGGTGGGGCCCATTTACATCGCAATCGGGGGAATCAAGAAATTTGATTATGAGTACGAGGCTATGCAGGTTTGAAAATTGGCTCTCGGTTATATGATACTTGGTTGTGTAATAAGGATTTGAGCTGAGAGCTAGGGAGCTCGATGAAGCCTATGTTTTATTTATTGCTAAAATTTATAATAATTTTATATATATAAATATATAATTAATATATAATTTTATTTTCCCTTTTCGATAAGATTTGGCTAGAATAGGGAATAGATATGACAACATTAAAATATCAATAGGTAGCTTTTAGACATGCAAATGGCCAAATAGGAATAGTTTATGGCGTTTTAGCATTTTGGAAAAAATGAAAATGAGGAAAGGATCGAAGAGAATGGCGAGGATGTAGCGACAAGTGACAAGAAAAATTGAAGCATAAGGAGCTAGAGGCCAAATAAAATGACGGAGAGGGAAACTTTCAAAGGAATCAAAACCAATGCTAACAGTGGCTCTAATTGGGGATGATTGCCCCCTGTGGGCTATCAAGAACCGTATACTAGTGCCTTGAATTCAACTCTTATCTCTCCAACTATTGATCCTACTCATTATTACAAAAAAAAAAACATGCCTAGCCATTGGGTAATGGAGTCAAAAGCATCATTTCAATTCTGCAACTTATTTCTCCAAACTGAAACTAGATTCAAACTGAAAATTGAACTCTAATATTCTGTAAAAAATGCTCAAAACAACGAGCTTATTCATTTCTCTAGTTCTAATATGATTTGAATTGAAATATTCATTCAATATGGAACTTGTCGTACAACCATTCAAACAACTGAAAAAACCTCATATGGATTTTGAATCTTAAGAGTAAAACTGAAAGAATCCATATCATAACATAGTGCAACTCATGACGAAAATAATCACAATGCGGGCAACTCATAAATCATTGAATGTTTGCACTATAAGAAGACTCCAAATCATTAGCTACTGAATGAGGAAAAACATTAAATGCTACCTCCGCAATGATGTCCCTTTCAGAATTCTGAAAGATGTGGTTCTTTATCCACAACTTCCACTGAAAATCTGATCTTTGCATCACTGTGAAGTCGCCACTAGATCCGGAACAATGGAGTCGCCCGATGAAAAACTGAAGTCCTCTTCAAGTTGTCAATTCTTGTTCACCTTCTAGAATCTATCTTCAGCAATTAAAACAGGAGACTTGGGAGAATACTTCGTTTCAAGACCTTCGTCTCCCAGCATACGCACCAAAATATGTTAGCACTAGAATCAGCACTTGGACTGCATCAAGTGCCTAACCAGATAAATCTTAAGCTCTAGGGAAATTTCTTATGATTTGATTGGGTTTTTGGAAAGTGGTTGGATCTCAAGCACTCTGAAAGGGACGTTGAATAGATAAAAGGCTCTGACACATATGAGGGCACTCGTATATATGATGTGGTAGAAAATTTTGTAGTTCAATGATTTGAAGAATGGGAGAAAATCAGTGGGTCTGTAGGACAAAAATCCACTGCTAGGAGGAAATAATCACACAAATTTCAGACCTATAATGTCTAAGGAAAGAAGAATTTTTAATAAAGACTTACAAGAATCTCATTTTACATTTTGTTGAGAATGCAACAAGATGATAGAGCTTAGTGGAAAGGAGTCACCTTCACTAAGTGGACCCGCAAGGTATTTTTGGCGCAAAGTCTATTTTTAGACTATGTCTATTTTTAGACATGTGGATCATGATTCTATGAGTTGCAGGATGCTATTTGTGGAGGGATGGTCAAGTTGGAAAAATATATGGACTTCTATTTTTAGACATACTGGGCGGAATCTATTTTTATATTGCCAGTCTAAAAATAGATATGTCAAATATTATTAGCTCTTAATAATATTTGGACTATAAACATTATCTTATCCTCTTGGAGCGCTTCAGTTTGATGCCTGGATGTGGCACATGCAGCTGACAGAAGGAATTACGCTATTCCTAGGGTCTAAGTGGAGCTATTGCATGATGACTTCAGTTAGAACTCATGTGAGTGAGTTTGGTGGAGTTGATTGAGGAGTTGATGTAGTTGTGTTCAGTTTGACTTAGTTAAACTAGTTGTATTTAGTCTAACTGATTAATACACTAGTGATGAGTGGTGTGAATTAATTATTAATTAATTGACTAATTATTAACTCATAAATCAACTAATGAACACATCAGTTAACTTCAATGCATGGACATTTTCAGTGGAGATCAGTGATGGAGGTAGGTGAAAGAGCAGGTTTACTATCAGTTGTGACTATACTGGTGCATGAGATTTGCACACACATTGATTGAGATTGCCAATGAGGATTGCGCAGTACAACCTGGTGGGATTTGAACCTTGATCTCAAAATTATCCATATTGGATTGTGCAGTAGAGGCTGGCTAACAAGTGGAGGAGATTTGAGCATGTGACTTGCTTGGTCTGAGCTTGTGTAGTGTGTAGCATGTGAGATAGTGCTGAGAGCTTGTGAGGAGCCTTGTGCTATTATTGTTACATGTTCTCTATCATTATAATATACAGATAGTTGGAGGTTTTTAGCTTTAAGCTTTCCCATAAATATTGTGTTTATATGTGTGATTGTTTATGGTTTTAATGTGTGCATGCGATTGTTTTTAATTCCGCAAATTGATGATCAATAGTAGAAGAGGTTATGTATTATGCATGAAGCTCAAATAGTGTGTGATCAGGATAATCTCGGTAAATAAGTGATCTATTATTCAAATTTCTACATGGTATCAGAGCTTGTATTGATCATTGGAGCAATTGCAGAACATTGAAGCGGTTGAGTTTTGTGCTGGTGGAATTCGAATTTGCAGCAGTGTTTTCTTGGTGTCGAAGTTGAGATGTCTTTCAACGGATTGCGATTGGAGTGTGCCCTTGAGGGCAGCTCGAATTATATTGCATGGAAGGACAAGATGGAGGCGGTGTTAGATGACAATGGGTTGAAGGAGTTCATAGATGCTGAAGTCCCAAAGCCTACTTCTAGTGATGCTGCCGTAATTGAGGCTTGGCAAAAGAAGACATCAAAGTGTCGAAGGATTCTGTTGGAGGGCGTGAAGGATCACATAGTATCCAGCCTGCATGGTAAATCTTCTCCATACTTGATGTGGAAAGCGTTAACAGATTTATTCCAAAGCAAGAGCGACCAGAGGAAGCTGGCGCTCAAGGACAAACTCAGAAACATAAAGATGGAGAAAGGCGATAGTATGCCCAAGTACCTCACGAAGTTCATCCAATGCAGGGATGAGCTAGAAAGTGTGGGGGTGATTGTTGATGATGAGGACTTGGTGAGCTTGGCTCTCCTTGGGCTTCCGAAGAGTTGGCACTCCTATCAGGACTCTGTCAATGGTCGGGAGAAATTGCCAGGATGGGAGCGGCTTTGGTCGGATCTTGTGCAAGAGGAGATAAGGCGAAGTACCAGGGACGGATCTTCATCAAAGGCATCTGATGAAGAGAATTGTGCTTTGGCTGCTAAAGCAAAGAAGGGGAAGAGCAAGAAATCTTCTCATTCCGGTGCGAAAGGCAAGAAGTAGGACATATCCAAGGTGAAGTGCTTTCACTGTCACCAACACGGACATTATGCCACAAATTGTCCGCAGAAGAAGAAAAATAAGCAGGCTGTTGGATCTGCAGCTGGAGAGGCCTTAGCCTCGCAGTTTGAGCTGGATTTTTCGCTGATCGCATGCTTGGTCTCAAGTGTGGCGGGATCAGTGTGGTTTCTGGACAGTGGTGCGTCTTTTCACATGACAGGAGATCGAGATTTGCTTACTGATCTGGATGAGAAAGATCTTGGAGTGCACATCGAGATGGGCGATGATGGTAGATACAGTGCGACCGGTATCGGTACCATTTCCTTTGAGAGGGAGTCTGGTAAACCCTTCGCATTGAAGGAAGTGATGCATGTTCCAGGATTGAAGAAGAATCTTATCTCTGTGGCGATGTTAGAAGACAAGGGATATGATGTTGTCTTTAGCGAGGGAAAGGCTTTCTTGCGCAATAAGGCAATTGGTGAGACCCAAAGGATAGGGGTTCGAGTTAAGAACCTTTATCAATTGCAGGTAGATGGCTACGCAGCAATGGCAGGCAAGGCAGAAGGAGTGGTGAGCCAGGATGATGGCGAGTTGTGGCACTGGAGATTGGGCCACCTTCACCATGGAGCTTTGAAGATACTGCAACAGATTTCTACTGGGCTTCCTAAAGGCACTCTTGCGCAGTCAGATCAGTGCAAGGGGTGTACCTTGGAAAAATTTGTGAAAGCCACCTTTCACGAGAAGGATAGTCGCGCCACGACGATCCTTGAGAGAATTCACACAGACGTGTGTGGACCTTTCTCAGTAGCTTCGACAGCAAAGCACAAGTACTATGTGATCTTTGTTGATGATTTTTCTCGGAAGTGCCGGATCTTCTTCATGCAGAAGAAGAGCGAGACATACTCAAAGTTCTGTGAGTTCAAGGCGCTGGTTGAGAAGGAATCGGGGAAGCATGTGAAGGCTCTTAGGAGCGACACTGGTGGTGAATTCATCTCTGCTGAATTCAAGGAATTTTGAAAAGATAGAAGGAATTCTAAGAGAGCTCATTGAATTTACAACCCACAGCTATAACGAGGTTGCCGAGCGGAAGAACAGACGGAAGAACAGAACGCTGCACGGGCGATGTTGCATGATTAGGGCCTACCCATTCACTTGTGGGCGGAGGCATGCAATACTGCAGTATATGTGCAGAACCGTTGTCCTCACAGGATACTTGGCATGAGTACACCCAAGGAGGCGTTTTATGGTAAGAGGCCTGATATTTCCCATTTGAGGATTTTTGGTTCACCTGTTTACATTCATGTGACGAAGGATACCAGGAAGAAGCGGGAGCCGACCACAGAGGTTGGGATATTTGTGGGGTACACTGATACACCCCACAACTGTCGTGTGTAATTTCCATACAGTCACAAGACTGTTGTGCGACGGGATATCAGATTTCATGAGGAGAAAGCCATGAAGTGTTCGCTTGAGAGGGAGCCACACTTGCATGCAGATGAGGAGCTATTAGTTCCTAAGGATGAATCTTTGGATGTGGATCAGCCACAAGAGGAGGTTCATGGAGTGGAAAAGACCACTCATGCAGCGCCAACCATCAGAGGGCGGAAGCACACTACAGAAGCTGAGCGACTGGCTCAAGATGTAGAGAGGGTTGTAGGAGCACCTACATCACAACGCAGACAGAGACAGTCACCTGATCGGTATACTGGATACATGGCTCTTATGAGCAAGTGTATCGTGACAGAGCCATCCTCTTTCGAGGAAGCTGTGGAGGATCCTGCATGGGTAGATGCCATGGTGGAATAGTATGATTCGATTGTCAGAAACAGTGCATGGGAGATCGTCCCGAGACCGGAAGGGAAATCAGTGGTGGGTTCGAGATGGATCTACAAAGTAGACGGGCGGTGACGGGAGTTTGGGAAGTACAAGGCAAGATTTGTTGCCGAAGACTATCCCTAAGTTGAGGTGGGTGCTGGGAGACCTTTTTGCACATCCACGGGTATTATTCCATACGGATGATCCTTTCTCTCTCGGCGCGGATGGGGTGGCACTCCACATTCATCGAGATGGATGAGGCTTGCGTTCCCTCGGTAAGGTCATTGTGAGGAGGTGTACATAGAGCGACACAAAGGTTTGAGATCTTCGACGCGCGAGTCGCATGTGCGGACTCAAAGAGAATTGTATGGGTTGAAACAAGCACCTCGTGCTTGGTACACACAGATAGACAGTTATTTCACCAGACTTGGATTCTCCAAGAGTGAGGCGGATCCAAACCTATACCAGATTGTGGTGGAGGGTAAGTTGCTGATCATTGTACTTTATGTAGATGATTTGATTTTGAAAGGTGATGAGCTGTTGATACTCTCATGCAAGGAGGATCTTACAAAAGAGTTTGAGATGAAGGACTTGGGCCTCCTTCATTATTTCCTGGGATTGGAAATTTGGCAGCGCAGTGATGGACTATTTGTTTCTCAGGGTAAGTATGCCCGGGAGATACTGGAGAAGTTCAACATGCATGGCTGCAAGCCTGTTGATACTCCTCTTCCAGGTGGTTGGAAGAAGGAGGATGCTACTTCAGCGGAGGTAGTGGATGCCACTGTTTATCAACAGTTGGTGGGGTCGCTTATCTATCTGATCAATACACGACCCGATATATGCTATGTAGTTAACCAGCTTTCACAAGCTATGGTTAAGCCTACCAGGCTCTTTTGGAAGGCGGGCAAGCATGTATTGCGTTATCTCAGAGGCACATCGGGATATGGATTATGGTACAGACAGGAGGATGAGGTGAAGCTGTGTGGCTTCACGGATGCAGATTGGGCAGGGAGCCCAACGGACAGAAAGAGCACATCTGGAGGGATTTTCAATATCGGGTCAACAAAAATTTCTTGGTGCAGCAAGAAGCAGAGATCCGTGGCACTCAGTTCAGCAGAGGCCAAGTATATGGCAGCGAGTTTGGCTGCATGCGAGGCTATATGGATGAGGAAGATCCTGGTCGGGTTGTTCGGTTCACACTTGGAGCCTACTGTTATTTATTGTGATAACCAGAGTTGCATCAAACTCTCGGCTAATCCAGTATTTCATGATAGATCCAAACACATTGACATCCGGTATCATCATATCAGAGATTGTGTGCAGCGGAGGATCATGTTACTTTCATACATTCCTACGGAGGATCAGGATGCTGATATCTTGACGAAGGCGCTCACCAGGAGAAAATTCAAATACCATAGGGGCAGGATAGGGGTTGCAGATAATCCGTATCTTGTTGAGAGGGAGTGTTGAGAATGCAACAAGATGACAGAGCTTAGTGGAAAGGAGTCGCCTTCACTAAGTGGACCCGCAGGGTATTTTTGGCGCAAAGTCTATTTTTAGACTATGTCTATTTTTAGACATGTGGATCATGATTCTATGAGTTGCAGGATGCTATTTGTGGAGGGATGGTCAAGTTGGAAAAATAGATGGACTTCTATTTTTAGACATACTGGGCGGAATCTATTTTTAGATTGCCAGTCTAAAAATAGATATGTCGAATATTATTAGCTCTTGATAATATTTGGACTCTAAACATTATCTTATCCTCTTGGAGCACTTCAGTTTGATGCCTGGATGTGGCACATGCAGCTGACAGAAGGAATTACGCTATTCCTAGGGTCTAAGTGGAGCTATTGCATGATGACTTCAGTTAGAACTCATGTGAGTGAGTTTGGTGGAGTTGATTGAGGAGTTGATGTAGTTGTGTTCAGTTTGACTTAGTTAAACTAGTTGTATTTAGTCTGACTGATTAATACACTAGTGATGAGTGGTGTGAATTAATTATTAATTAATTCACTAATTATTAACTCATAAATCAACTAATGAACACATCATTTAACTTCAGTGCATGGATAGTTTCAGTGGAGATCAGTGATGGAGGTAGGTGAAAGAGCAGGTTGACTATCAGTTGTGACCATACTGGTGCATGAGATTTGCACACACATTGATTGAGATTGCCAATGAGGATTGCGCAGTACAACCTGGTGGGATTTGAACCTTGATCTCAAAATTATCCATATTGGATTGCGCAGTAGAGGCTGGCTAACAAGTGGAGGAGATTTGAGCATGTGACTTGCTTGGTCTGAGCTTGTGTAGTGTGTAGCATGTGAGATAGTGCTGAGAGCTTGTGAGGAGCCTTGTGCTATTATTGTTACATGTTCTTTATCATTATAATATACAGATAGTTGGGGGTTTTCAGCTTTAAGCTTTCCCATAAACACTGTGTTTATATGTGTGATTGTTTATGGTTTTAATGTTCGCATGCGATTGTTTTTAATTCCGCAAATTGATGATCAATAGTAGAAGAGGTTATGTATTATGCATGAAGCTCAAATAGTGTGTGATCAGGATAATCTCGGTGAATAAGTGATCTATTATTCAAATTTCTACACATTTTAAGAATCCTATTTCAAGGAATGCTTCTGACTAACATGACATCTTGAACCAGGAAATCTTGATGGGTCAAGAATTACAAAAGAAGATCAATATGTTTGCTAGATCAAAAGACTTATAAAAACATGAAACGGGGTTTAATTCCACCTCAAGGAATTCTTCTGAACAATCTTCAATTCATACTGAATCAGGAAATCTTGGAAAAAGACTTACAAAAACATATCCATATGTCTTGGAGGTTCACAAAACTTATAAAAGCATAAGATAGAACTTTTATGATAAATCTGGAAAGATAGATAAAGTATGTAAAAGGGAAAACAATACGCACACCATATGATTTGTGAATCCTCAAGAGTGTAACTGGAATATATTATGTGTTTAACAATACATTGTTCAAGAATGACATGAGAATCAGCAACAGGGCACTTGGCCACTGTGCCATCAACCATCCCCCTTTATTACATAAAACTCAACTCTTAAATACAGTTGCACAAAACAAACTGTTGCTAAACTTTAGGAATGAAATTAAATAAAACAAACTAAAAATAGTAAAAAAATTAAAATGTTGCATAAATTTAGAACTACTAAATGATTCAAGGCTTTGAAATCTGAAGCATGAAACTGTTTGACTATCACATAAGCTTATTTCTGCCACCTGCCCTAATTGTCTTCAACTGCTGCAAGAAATGTGGAATTGTTTGACACCTACGTGCTCAAAATCAGGGGGGTAAAACCAACCAAAATAATCAAAATAAACATCATTAAGGCTAACAATTCGAAGTGGTTGTATGATGTGGCAGTCTACAGGAAGATTCTTCCTCTGTTCTGGTGTAACCAACTACACAAAAAGTGTAAACAGTAGTGATAGTGACGTGTGGTTGTTCGTTGAATGCTGCCTGGTGCCTCACGAAAACGTGGTGGTGCTGAGATTAATGGTAGAAATATGTTTCAGAGAAACTCTGTCGATGTTCCTTTCCTTTGGTTTCTTGTTTGTCGTGATAGGGATGAAGGCAGATTAAAAGAGATAGCAGAGTTTCATTTTATTAGCGGGAGAGATTATTAAATTAATGATGAGCGGGAGGAAAAAAACCCTTTATAAATATATCACAATCGCAGATCGACGTTGGAACATTTAAACATAAGACACAAGCAAGAGTGAATGCAATTTGTGATGGGGGTGATGACGTAGCAAAGAGGTGGGGCCCAAACAATATTGCAACTTGCGAATAAAGAGTTCTGTTATGAGAAACAGGATGTGCAATGAATAGAGGGTGATGTGGAAGGATGGAGATGGGGCCCATTTAATACCGCAAATTGCAAATCAGGAGTTTTTTTATGAGAAATGGGAGTTAAGGTTAAGATTCGCGAAGTGCGATGTGCGATGAGCGGAGGGTGACGTGGCAGGGAAGGTGGGGCCCAGACAATACCACAAATTGTGAATCAGGAGTTTTGTTACGAGGAACGGGAGTTAAAGGTTAAAATTTGTGAAGTGCGATGTGCAATGTGCGATGAGAACATAAGGTGGGGCCCATTTACATCGCAATCAGGGGAATCGGGAGTTTTGATTATGATCCCGAGGCTATGCAGGTTTGAACATTCGCTTGGACTTGGCGCGATGTGTCCTCCGATCGTGACTTGGACTTGAACTTGGCTCTCGGTTATATGACACTTGGTTGTGTGATGAGGATTTGAGCTGAGAGCTAGGGAGCTCGATGAAGCCTATTTTTTATTTTTTGCTAAAAATTATAATAATTATATATATATATATATATATATATATATATATATATATATATATATATATATATATATATATATATATATATATATATAAATATAAAATCAATATATAATTTTATTTTCCCTTTTCGATAAGATTTTTCTAGAATAGGGAATAGATAGGACATCATTAAAATATCATTAGGTAGCTTTTAGACATGCAAATGGCCAAATAGGAATAGTTTAGGGCGTTTAATCATTTTTGAAAAAATTAAAATGAGGAAAGGATCGAAGAGAATGGCAAGGATGCAACGAGAAGTGGCGAGAAAAATTGAAGCATAAGGAGCTAGCGGCCAAATAAAATGATGGAGAGGGAAACTTTCAAAGGAATAAAAACCAGTGCTAATAGTGGCTCTAATTGGGAATGATATGCCCCCTGCGAGCTATGAAGAACCATATACTAGTTCCTTGAATTCAACTCTTATCTCTCCAACCAGCGATCCTGCTCATTAACTAAAAAAAAAAAAAACCTGCCTAGCTATTGGGTAATGGAGTCAAAAGAATCATTTCAATTCTGCAAATTATTTCTCCAAACTGAAACTGCATTCAAACTAAAAACTGAACTCTAATATTCTGTAAAAAATGCTCAAAACAACGAGCTTATTCATTTCTCTACTTCTAATCTGATTTGAACGACAATCTTCATGCAATATGGAACTTGTCGTACAACCATTCAAACAACTGAAAAAAAATAAATAAATAATAAAATAGTAAAATAAAATAATAAAATTAAATTAAAATTAAAAAAAATAAAATAATAAAATAAAATTTTATCTATATATAAAATAAAAAATATATAAATAAATAAATAAATATAAATTAAAATTAAAAATAAAAATAAAAATAAATAATAAAAAAATAATAATAATCATATGGATTCTTAATCTTAAGAGTAAAACTGAAGGAATCCATATCATAACATAGTGCAGCTCATGATGAAAATAATCACAATGCGGGATATTCATAAAGCATTGAATGTCTGTACTATAAGAAGACTCCAAATCATTAGCCACTGAATGAGGAAAAACATTAAACTCTACCTCTGCAATGATGTCCCTTTCATAATTCCAAAAGGTATAGATGTTTATCCACAACTTCCACTGAAAATATGATCTCTGCATCCCCGTGAAGTCGCCAATTGATCTGGAACAATGGAGTCGCCAGGTGAAAAACTGCAGTCCTCTTCAAGTTATCAATCCCTGTTCACCTTCAAGAATCGATCTTCAACAATTAAAATAGTAGACTCGGTAGAATACTTCGTTTCAAGACCTTCATCTTCTGGCAGACACACCAAAAGATGTTAGCGCTGGAATCAACACTTGGACTACATCAAGCACCTGACTAGACACATCTTAAGCTCTAGGGAGATTTCTTATGATTTGATTGGGTTTTCAGAAAGTGGTTGGATCTCAAGCACGTTGAAAGGGATGTTGAACAGATAAAAGGCTCAGACACATATGAGGGCACTCGTATATAAGATGTGGTAGAAAATTTTGTAGTTCAATGATTTGAAGAATGGGAGAAAGTCAGTGGGTCTGTAGGACATAAATCCACTTCTGGGAGGAAAGAATGACACAAATTTCAGACCTATAATGTCTAATGAAAGAAGGATTTTTAAGAAAGACTTACAAGAAACTCATTTTACATTTTAAGAACCCTATTTCAAGGAATGCTTCTGACTAACATGACATCTTGAAACAGGAAAGCTTGATGGGTCAAGACTTACAAAAGAAGATCAATATGCCTGTTAGATCAAACGACTTATAAAAACATGAAACATGGTTTAATTCCACCTCAAGGAATGCTTATGAACAATCTTCAATTCATACTAAATCAGGAAAGCTTGGAACAAGCCTTACAAAAACATATCCATATGTCTTGGAGGTTCACAAGACTTATAAAAGTATAAGATATAACTTTTATGATAAATCTGGAAAGATAGATAAAGTATGTAAAAACCGAAGGGAAAACAATACACACACCATATGATTTGTGAATCCTCAAGAGTGTAACTGGAATATATTATGTGTTCAACAATACATTGTTCAGGAATAACATGAAAATCAGCAATAGGGCACTTGGCCACTGTGCCATAACCCATCCCCCTTTATTACATAAAACTCAACTCTTAAATACAGCTGCACAAAACAAATTGTTGCTAAACTTTAGGAATAAAATTAAATAAAACAAACTAAAAATAGCAAACAAATTAAACTGTTGCATAAATTTAGAAGTGTTGAATGATTCAAGGCTTCAAAATCTGAAGCATGAAATTGTTTGACTGCCACATAAGCTTCTTTATGCCACCTGCCCTAACTGTCTTCAACTTCTGCAAGAAATGTGGAACTATTTGACACCTACGTGCTCAAAATCAGGGGGTTAAAACCTGCCAAAATAATCAAAATAAACAGCATGAAGGCTAACAATTCGAAGAGGTTGTACGATGTGCCAGTCTATAGCAAGACTCCTCTATTCTGGTGCAACCAACTCCTCAAAAAGTGTAAACAACAGTGAAAGTGAAGTGTGGTTGTTCCTTGAATGCTGACTGGTACCTCATGGAAACGTGGTGGTGTTGAGAGTAATGGTAGAAATATGTTTCAGAGAAACTCTGCCACTATTCCTTTCCTTTGGTTTCTTGTTTTTCGTGATATGGATGAAGGCGGATTAAAAGAGATAGCGGAGTTTCCTTTTATTAGCGAGAGAGATTATTAAATAAATGATGAGTGGGAGGAAAAAAAACCCTTTATAAATACATTGCAATCGCAGATTGGGGTCGGAACGTTAAAACATAAGACACAAGCGGGAAGGAATGTGATTTGTGATGGGGGTGATGACGTGGCAAGGAGGTAGGGCCTAGACAATACCGCAAATCGCAAGTCGGGAGTTATGTTTTGAGAAACGGGAGGTAAGTGTTAAAATTTGTGAAGCGCTACGTGGGATGAACGGAGGGTGACGTGGCAGGATGGAGATGGGGCCCATTTAATACCGCAAATCACAAATTGGGAGTTTTATTATGAGAAATCGGAGTTAAAGGTTAAGATTCACGAAGTATGATGTGCGATGAGCGGAGGGTGATGTGGTAGGGAAGATGGGGCCCAGACTATACAGCAAATCGAAAATCGGGAGTTTTGTTATGAGGAACTTGAGTTAAAGGTTAAGATTCGTGAAGTGCGATGTGCAATGAGTATAGAAGGTGGGGCCCATTTACATCACAATCGGGGGAATCAGGAGTTTTGATTATGA
This sequence comes from Pinus albicaulis, assembly GCA_034641835.2. Lineage (NCBI taxonomy): Eukaryota > Viridiplantae > Streptophyta > Pinopsida > Pinales > Pinaceae > Pinus > Pinus albicaulis. The sequence goes on along the minus strand of CM076576.1, from coordinate 685,769,169 downwards.
ACGTGAAGCTATGCAGGTTTGAACATTAGCTTGGACTCGGCGCAATGTGTCCTCCTCTCGTGAATTGGACTTGAACTTAGCTCTCAGTTATATGACACTTGGTTGTCTGATGAGGATTTGAGCTGAGAGCTAGGGAGCTTGATGAAGCATGTTTTTTATTTTTTGCTAAAAATTATAATAATTATATATATATAAATATATAATTAATATATAATTTTATTTTCCCTTTTCGATAATATTTGGCTAGAATAGGGAATAGATAGGACAACATTAAAATATCATTAGGTAGCTTTTAGACATGCAAATGGCCAAATAGGAATAGTTTAGGGTGTTTTAGCATTTTGGAAAAAATGAAATTGAGGAAAGGATCGAAGAGAATGGCAAGGATGTAACGAGAAGTGGCGATAAATATTGAAGCATAAGGAGCTAGAGGCCAAATAAAATGAAGGATAGGGAAACTTTCAAAGGAATCAAAACCAGTGCTAACAGTGGCTCTAATTGGGGATGATATGCCCCCTGCGAGCTATCAAGAAACGTAAACTAGTGCCTTGAATTCAACTCTTATCTTTCCAACCAGCGATCCTGCTCTTTAACTAAAAAAAAACATGCCTAGCCATGGGGTAATGGATTCAAAAGCATCATTTCGATTCTTCAACTTATTTCTCTAAACTGAAACTAGATTAAAACTGAAAATTGAACTCTAAGACTCTCTAAAAATTGCTCAAAACAACGAGCTTATTCATTTATCTACTTCTAATCTGATTTGAATGGAAATCTTCATGCAATATGGAATTTGTCATACAACCATTCAAACAACTGAAAAAACCTCATATGGATTCTGAATCTTAAGAGTCAAACTGAAATAATCCATTTCATAACATAGTGCAACTCATGATGAAAATAATCACAACGCGGGATACTCATAAAGCATTGAATGTCTGCACTATAAGAATACTCCAAATCATTAGCTACTGAATGATGAAAAACATTAAATGCTACCTCTGCCATGATGTCCCTTTCAGAATTTTGAAAGCTGTAGCTCTCTATCCACAACTTCCACTGAAAATGTGATATATGCATCCCTGTGAAGTCGCCACTGGATCCAGAACAATGGAGTCGCCAGGTGAAAAACTGCAATCCTCTTCAAGTTATCAATTCTTGTTCACCTTCAAGAATCAATCTTCTACAATTAAAACAAGAGACTTGGGTGAATACTTCGTTTCAAGACCTTTGTCTCTCGACAGACGCATCAAAAGATGTTAGCGTTGGAATCAGCACTTGGACTACATCAAGCTCCTGGCCAGATGCATCTTAAGCTCGTGGGAAATTTCTTATGATTTGATTGGGTTTTTGGAAAGTGGTTGGATCTCAAGCACTCTGAAAGGGACGTTGAACAGATAAAAGGCTCTGACACATATGAGGGCACTCGTATATATGATGTGGTAGAAAAGTTTGTAGTTCAATGATTTGAAGAATGGGAGAAATTCAGTGGGTTTGTAGGACAGAAATCCATTGTTGGGAGGAAAGAATGACACAAATTTCAGACCTCTAATGTCTAATGAAAGAAGGCTTTTTAAGAAATACTTACAAGAATCTTATTTTACATTTTAAGAATCCTATTTCAAGGAATGCTTCTGACTAACATGACATCTTGAACCAGGAAATCTTGATGGGTCAAGACTTACAAAAGAAGATCTATATGTCTGCTAGATCAAAAGACTTATAAAAACATTAAACAGGGTTTAATTCCACCTCAAGGAATGCTTATGAAAAATCTTCAATTCATATTGTATCAGGAAAGATTGGAACAAGACTTTCAAAAACAGATCCATATGTCTTAGAGGTTCACAAGACTTATAAAAGCATAAGATAGAACTTTTATGATAAATCTGGAAAGACAGATAAAGTATGTAAAAATAGAAGGGAAAACAATACACACACCATATGATTTGTGAATCCTCAATAGCGTAACTGGAATATATTATGTGGTCAACAATACATTGTTTAGGAGTTACATGAGAATCAAATACAAGGCACTCGACCATTGTGCCATCAACCATCCCCATTTATTACATAAAACTCAACTCTTAGATAGAGTTGCATAAAATAAACTGCTGCTAAACTTTAGGAATGAAATAAAACAAACTAAAAATAGTAAACAAATTAAATTGTTTCGTAAATTTAGAAGTGTTGAATGATTCAAGGCTTCAAAATATGAAGCATGAAACTGTTTGACTGCCACATAAGCTTCTTTCTGCCACTTGCCCTAACTGTTTTCAACTACTGCAAGAAATGTGGAATTGTTTGACACCTACATGCTCAAAATCAGGGGGGTAAATCCTGCCAAAATAATCAAAATAAACAACATCAAGGCTAACAATTGGAAGTGGTTTTGTGATGTGGCAGTCTATAGGAAGACTCCTCCTTTGTTCTAGTGCAACCAACTCCACAAAAAGTGTAAAGAACAGTGAAAGTGACATGTGGTTGTTCCTTTAATGTTTCCTGGTGCCTCGCAGAAACGTGTTGGTGCTGAGAGTAATGGTAGAAATCTGTTTTAAAGAAAATCTGTCGTTGTTCCTTTCCTTTGGTTTCTTGTTGGTCATGATAGGGATGAAGGCAAATTAAAAGTGATAGTGTAGTTTCATTTTATTAGCGGGAGAGATTATTAAATAAATGATGAGTGGGAGGAAAAAAAACTCGTTATAAATATATCGCAATCGCAGATCGGGGTCTGAACGTTTAAACATAAGACACAAGCGGGAGGGAATGCAATTTGTGATGGGGTGATGATGTGGCAAGGAGTTGGGGCCCAAACAATATCGCAAATCATGAATCGGGAGTTCTATTATGAGAAACGAGAGGTACGTCTTATAACTTGCGAAGCGTGATGTTTGATGAACAGATTGTGACTTGGCAGGACGGAGATGGGGCCCATTTAATATCGCAAATCGCAAATCGAGAGTTTTGTTATGAGAAATGGGAGTTAAAGGTTAATATTCGCGAAGTGTGATGTGCGATGAGAAGAGGATGATGTGGCAGGGAAGGTGGGGCCCAGACAATACCGCAAATCGCGAATCAGGAGCTTTGTTATGAGGAACAGGAGTTAAAGGTTAAAATTTGTGAAGTGCGATGTGCAATGAGAATAGAAGGTGGGGCCCATTTACATCCCAATCGAGGGAATCGAGAGTTTTTATTATGATCCCAAGGCTATGCATGTTTGAACAGTGGCTTGGACTTGGCGTGATCTGTCCTCCTCTCGTGAATTGGAATTGAACTTGGCTCTCAGTTATAAGACACTTGGTTGTGTGATGAGGATTTGAGCTGAGAGCTAATAGAAGGTGGGGCCCATTTACATCGCAATCGGGGGAATTGAGAGCTTTGCTTGTGATTCGGAGGCTATGCACATTTGAACATTGGCTTGGACTTGGCGTGATCTGTCCTCCTCTCGTGACTTGGAATTGAACTTGACTCTCAGTTATATGACACTTGGTTGTGTGATGAGGATTTGAGCTGAGAGCTAACGAGCTCGATGAAGCCTATTTTTTATTTTTTGCTAAAAATTATAATGATTTTATATATAAAAATATAAAATTAATATGTAATTTTATTTTCCCTTTTCGATAAGATTTGGCTAGAATAGGGAATAGATAGGAGAGCATTAAAATCTCATTAGGTAGCTTTTAGACATGCAAATGGGCAAATGGGAATAGTTTAGGGTGTTTTAGAATTTTGGCAAAAATGAGAATGAGGAAATGATTAAAGAGAATGGCGAGGATGTAGCGAGAAGTGGCGAGAAAAATTGAAGCATAAAGAGCTAGAGGCCAAATAAAATGACGGAGAGGGAAAATTTCAAAGGAATCAAAACCAGTGCTAACAGAAGGAATCATGTCTATCATATGCATTTCAAAATAGTCAACTCCTAATTTTTCTTGTGAACATTATACGGTTAATATTTTGCTTCATCGCGCCTTAAATCCTCTTAAGTGTTAGTGAATGCATGAGTTATTGTGTGAATCAAATTCTTCTTTTTTTACTGTATCATGATTGGTTTCATGTGTTTTCTATTCTGGAATACCTTTTTACTTCTTTTGACAATTACAATGTTAATGAAGCGTGTAACCAGTTACAAGAAAATCGTTTGTTACATTCATCACATGAGGAAGATGATTCTATTACTCATATCATTTACGAAATTATTCAGATTGATCTATATTTTCTATTTACTAATTGAGAATCTAATGTTGCAATCATCCCATCTGATCATCATGCTTGCTTTAGTAATTTTCATTCAACTTATCATTTTCTCACCAACATATCCAATGCCAATTGTTTTACATTCTTTAATTTTTACGGTCTATCACACTATTCAGATACTTGTCAAGTATTTTAGGCACTTCAATCTTCGTTGATGGTTATGTCAGGTCTTCACTATCTTGACAAACCTTTTGAATATGATTAGTTTCATTTTTTCCTCACAGGATTCTCATCCTAATCTCATACCCTTTTTGGAAAATTCATTTTTTCAAGGAAATCAAGGTTTTCAAGAGGATTGCTTTGAATTTCACGATCCAATCCCTGAATGGTTAGAGAAATCTTACTTGATAAGTTCTGTCACAAATAAAAAGTTTTGATCGTTCCACATGCTTACTAAGGAGTACAGTGTTGTTGAAGATACATTCACAAGAAGATTTTGAGGTTTGTTTAATTATGGTTTTCATTGAAAAGGTAAGAGTGAAAGCTGGTTAGAAGTAGTGGCTATGACATATCTTTCTGATGACAAGAAATACCTTGAATTTATTGTGCAAATTATTCAACCACTTATATTTTCTATTGCACGTTGTTTTATATATGTTTTAATCGCTTGTATCTTTGTGCATGAAGGTCGGGAGTAGATACGGTGACTACATTGGAAATTTCATTATACGTGACCCTAACCTTCTAGCTGGTTAGGTTAGGAGTAGTTCTAGTTGCATATTAGTTTCCCTTGCACACTCATCTTGCACTCGCTCTTTGTACTCATTATTGTGATTTCTTACTCTTGTCTTGCATCCTATTTTCAGTTAGCCTCCATTTGATTTGTTATTTTTATTTTGTTTTCTTGTTGTTTCTTGTCTCTTCTTTCATTTTGTTTAATAAGAATTTGCATGAAGTATGTTCCCCTCAGCTCGAAAGACAATGTGGAAAATTAGAAGAGGGTCTTGTGACACTGCAACATTTGGCTAACCTTTAGTCCTTCTTCTTCGTCATGGTTCATACCTTTTGCTTGATGATTTTTTAATGGAAAATATGATCCTTGAGTAAGGATATCTTTTTGTGAAACCATGATACTCACATCAATTTTAGGAGCCTCATTTATGTGCTCGGTTCTTTATGCTTTGGTGTTTTCCATGCCGATCCAATTAATTAGAGAAGGACAAGGGGAAAATATAAATGAGCAAAGCAATATCAAAGGTTTTATATATGATCCTATGAAGGAACAACCTCTTCTTCTCTTAATAAGTTGGGATCCATCTTTCACCCCATGAAATGAATAAGTGTCGATGTACAGTCCTATATAAATAAATAAATAAAGGGTGAAAGAAGAGAAAGGCTTCCTATGCAGGGAGGTGAAGCAAGCAACTTCGCCAGGATGCTTTCCAAGCTCGCTAGCAGCGGAGCAATGTTTGTGTTCCTAAAGTGACTCTGTAGGGGTACTGTCCAGGCCTGCTAGCAGTGGAGCAACACTAGAGATGAAAAAATATGCTCTAAAATCTAAATATAGTGAATATAATTACCCTTCTCCTGATTCGAAACATTGCAATATGGTTAGCTCTATGAATGTGGTCAATTGAGAAAGAGATGAAGGGGACTTATATCTATAATCCTGTAAGTGGGGAATCCATAGTAATATTTACGATGAATCAATACTTCCTAAAAAACTAGGCCTTACAAAAAAGACTAGACCAAGGCAAAGAAGTTGGAGCTCTACCGGTGTGTCACCAAGTGTTGTCAATACGACAACACCCTCCAAAATTTGTTCTACACTTGAATTTTGAAAACATATCAAGGATATTGTGATTGTTCATTCCATAGTCACTTTATGTTTGATTGATAAGTGTCAAAGGAACCTACTTGTTGGGTGTGGAGCCTGATTATATTCCTTATTTAGATGTATCGCCGCGTTGGACCCCTGTTCTTAGAGGGGCGGAAATTCCACCATCATTTGATCGTCGTCATGGGGGGCGATGACAACCTTTTGGAGCCCCCCCTGGTGGGGGTTTCGGGCGCAGCGTGCCCGAAGCTAAAACATATGTAAAATTTCCTTGTAAAATATTGTAATTTCGTGGTCAATCTGGGTCGTTCATTAGGCGGATGATCTGACAGTAGAATTTATGTTTAATTTAGGTTTTTTTTCCCTAGAAGGAAACCCCTTTGTTGTACGAGGGTATTGTATTGCGGCTATGTATTGTGCGCATACTCTAAGCGAGAAATAACAAGGGGGATTGTGTGAGAGAGAAGAGAAAAATACAGTGGATTTTCTTTAGGTTGTGCCTTTTCATTTTTTTGGATAATATAAAGGAAGGACTAGTTGTTTCCGTGGACGTAGCCTAAGTTGGGTGAACCACATATATTTGTGTCTCGCTTGTTTATATGTTTTCTGTGTTTTTGTTTCCGCATATTTTATGTGTTTCATTGCTCTGTAATATATAATTTTCTAACAACTATTATTAGAGCCAAAGGTCTATATGGTTGATAAACTCGTAGGAAAGAAGGGTTCCTGGTTTGAGCGGGAACAATGGCGGAAGATGGTAAGTTTAGGGTCGGGAAATTTAATTGCCAAAACTACCCGCTGTGGAAGATGCAGATGGAAGATTATCTGTATCAAAAACATCTGTACCTACCATTGAGTGGAAAAACAAAGAATTCGTCGAGTATGACATACGTAGAATGGAAGATTCTCGATAGAAAGGCACTTGGAACAATAAGGCTCTGCCTCGCGGCGTCAGTAGCCTTCAATATTTCGAAGGAAACAACAACAAAGGGTTTAATTAAGGCATTGGCGAAACTATATGAAAAACACTCGGCCTCAAATAAGGTAATTCTTATGAAACATTTATTTAATATGAATATGTTAGAAGGTGGAATTGTTGCTAACCATTTAAATGAATTTAATATTGTTACCAGTCAGTTAAGTTCTATAGGACTAAACTTTGATGATGAAGTTAGGGCTCTGTTATTTTTGTGCTCATTTCCATAAAGTTGGAATGGTTTAATTATGGGCATTAGTAACTCTCTCTCTCTGGATCTAGTACTTTAAAGTTTGATGATGTTGTCGGTGCTATCCTTAGCGAGGAAATGCGACGGAAAATATCTAATGAGACATCGGGTAATTCTTTGAGTGCGGAGACTAGGGGAAAAAAATGGAAAGAGGAAAGAGCTCATAATATCGCAATAAAGCAAGGAAAGGTAGATCCAATTTCAGATCGGGGATAGTGTGCTGGAAATGTGAAAAGAAAGGACACCTGAAGAAAGATTGTAAATCTCGAAAGGGAAAAGAAGGAGACGCACAACAAGAAAACAATCATGAAGAAAATGTGACAGGTGATGTGTTACAAGATTCTTTGATTCTTTCTTTAGTAAATGTTATTGATTCCTAGGTGGTAGATTCATGGGCCTCATTCCATGCCACACTTGATAAGAAATATTTTCATGACTATGTTTAAGGACATTTTGGACAGGTTCGTCTGGGTGATGATAAACCCTATAAAATCGTTGGAATGGGTAAAGTTCTTGTCAAATAGTAGAATGGAAACCAATGGTTATTAAAGGAGGTAAGGCATGTTCTAGATCTAAAGAAAAAACTGATTTTAACAAGGCAGTTAGGCGGTGAAGGTTGTGTGACAACCTTCACAGATAAAACCTGGAAAGTCACTAGAGGAGCCATGGTAATAGCAAAAGGAAAAAAGGTTGGTACATTGTATTTCTATAAGGTATTTCTAACTCTATTAATGCTTTAACTTTCAAAGGAGCAGATGCAGCATTATGGCATCATAGGCTCGGACACATGAGTCAGAAGGGGATGAAGGTTCTTCACTCAAGAAATTTGTTTTCGGGTTTGAAGAATATTGATTCAGATTTATGTGAGAATTGTATTTATGGAAAACAGAAGAGAGTCAAATTTCTTAGAGTTGGGAAAGAAAACAAGAGCGAAAAATTAGAGCTTGTGCATACAAATGCATGGGGACATGCTCAGTTATCATCTCTGGGTGGCTCTCATTATTACGTTACTTTTATTGATGATGCAACTAGAAAAACTTGGATTTATTGTATTCATAATAAATCTGATGTATTTGATACTTTCAAGAAATGGAAATCTTTGGTTGAGATTGATACAGGAAAGAAGTTGAAGTGTCTGAGATCAGACAATGGAGGTGAATATTGCAACAAAGAGTTTGATATGTACTATTCATAGCATGGAATTCGCAGAGAGAAGACAGTTCCAAGAACACCACAAGAAAATGGTGTGTCAGAAAGGATGAACATGACAATCATGGAGCGTGCAAGGTGCATGAGATTGCATGCAGGATTTCCTTTACAATTTTGGGAAAATGTTGTAGATACTGTTGTTTATATAATAAACATAGGGTCTTCAAGTTCCTTGGATGGTGGTATTCCAGAGGAGGCATGGACAAGAAAAAAGGTAAACTACTCTTTTTTAAAGCCTTTTGGTTGTGAGGCCTTTGTCCATATTAATAAAGAAAATAGAAAAAATCTTGAGGAAAAATCAAAGAAATGTACCTTTATTGGGTATGGTGTTAATGATTTTGGTTATCACTTATATGATTATGAAAATCACAAAATCATTAGGGGAAGAGATGTAATATTCAATGAAAAGGTCTTGTATAAGAATCAGCTACAGGAAAAGAAACAGGAAAAAGAAAACAAAGAATACACAGTTCTTGATGAGATCACAGAAAAAGTAAAGGTGCCTAAAAATAATAATAATCAATAGCCACAACAACAACAACCACCACAACAGCAATAGACACCTCAAACACCTAAAAGTGGTGTCATAAGATCCACCAGGATAAGTAGACCCCTTGAATGATACTCTCCTTCATTATAATAGTTATTGTTGACTGATTCTGGTGAACCTGAATGTTATGAAGAAGAAATGTAGGTTGAAACCAGGAAGAAGTGCAAGCTGGCCATGAAAGAAGAGATGGAATCCATAATACATAACCAGACTTGGGATTTAGTCAAGTTTTCTGCAGGTAAAACAAAATTGCAGAATAAATGGGTTTACAGGCCGAAGGAAGAAGATGGAGGAAAATAGAGGTACAAAGCTAGACTTGTGGTGAAGGGGTTTGCACAGAAGAAAGGTATTGACCTTGATGAAATATTTTCCCCTATTGTTAAGATGACTTCAATCATAACTATTTTAATTCTTGTAGTAGCGGAACATTTGTAAAGCCAACATTTCTACATGGATATTTGGAGGACGAGATCTATTTGCAGCAACCACAAGGATATGAGGTCAAAGGGAAGGAAAAATTAGTGTGCAGGTTAAAGAAGAGCTTGTATGGCTTAAAATAGGCTCCAAGGCAGTGGTATCTAAAATTTGATAGGTTTATGTTTGAACAAGGTTATACTAGATGTCACTCTGATCATTGTGTTTATCTGAAAATGAAAAATGATGCCAGTTATATTATATTTTTATTGTATGCAGATGACATGCTTGTTGTAGGGTCTAGCATGCAGGAAATAAATGTGCTCAAAAGAAAATTGGAAAATTCATTTGCAATGAAGGATTTGGCAGCTGCAAAACAAATCCTTGGTATGAGAAAAACTAGAGAAAGGAAAAATCGCAAATTAACATTGTCTCAGAATCAATACATACAAAGGGTGTCGAAAATATTTAATATGCAGAATGCAAAACCAATTAGTACAGCTTTGGCTAGCCATTTCAAACTTAGTAAGTAGATGTGCCCCAAGACCCAAGAAGAAATGGATTTTATGTCTAAAGTCCCATATGCATCAACATTTAGAAGCTTAATGTATGCAATGTTTTGCACAAGGCCTCATATTGCACATGCAGTGGGATTTGTAAGCAGGTACATGAAAAATCCAAGAAAATAACATTGAATGGTAGTGAAATGGATTCTCATATATTTGAGAGGTACCACAAATCAAGAATTTTTCTTTGGTGGTTCAAACATTACTCTACAGGGATATGTTGATGCAGATATGGCAGGTGATAAAGATAACATGAGGAGCACTACAAGGTATGTATTTACTGTAGGTAGAACAATTTTCATTTGGGTTTCAAAAATGCAAAGTTTTGTTGCACTTTCAACAACAGAAGCAGAGTATGTTGCTGCTACAGAGGCTAGTAAAGAAATGATTTGGTTACAAAGGTTTATGGATGAATTGGGTAAGAAGCATGAGACAGTCGGTTATACATTGACAGCCAGAGTGCCATTCATCTTGCAAAGAACTCAACATTTCATTCAAGGACTAAACTCATACAACTCAAGTACCATTTCATACGGTTAGTGTTGGAAGATGGACAATTGACGCTGGAAAAGATACACACTAGCCAGAATCCTGCAGATATGCTAACAAAAATTGTAACCAGGGAGAAACTGAGATTATACTCGGTTTCAATTAGTCTTCAAGTATGATGATGAAGATGAGAAACAACCAAGTCCAAAGTGGAGTAATTTTCCAGCAAATGAATCAGCAGTGGAATTGCTTCAATCAATCTCCAAGTGGGATAGTATTGGGTGTGGAGCCTGATTATCTTCCTTATTTAGATGTATTGTTGTGTTGGACCCCTGTTCTTAGCAGGGTGGCAACGCCACCCATCGTTTCATTGCCTTTAGGGTGGGGCGACGACCTTTTGGAGCGCCCCCCCTGGTGGGGGGTTTTGGGGGCAGCGCCTCCGAAGCTAAAAACAAATGTAAAATTGCCTTGTAAAATATTATAATTTCGTAGTTGATATGGGTTGTTCATTATGTAGATGATATGACAGTAGAAGTTATGTTTGATTTAGGGATTTTTTTCCCTAGAAGGAAACCCCTCTGTTGTATGAGGGTATTGTATCGCGGTTGTGTATTGTGCGCATACTCTAAGCGAGAAATAGCAAGGGGGACTGTGTGAGAGAGAAGAGGATATTACAACGGATCCGCTGTAGGTTGTGCCTCTTCATTTTGCTGGATAATATAAAGGAAGGACTGGTTGTTTCCGTGGACGTATCTCAAGTTGGGTAAACCACATATATCTGTGTCTCTCTTTTTTATATGTTTTATGTGTTTGTGTTTCCGCATATTTTATGTGCTCCATTGCTCTGTAATATATAATTTTCTAACACTACTCACACATGCTTAGTTCACAACAAGGTCTTAAGTGTGCTCTTTTAGGAAAGCTTGAACATGCATGGCACAAGTCCATCAAGGCAATGCTTGTGTGATGTTAAACCTATGTCGACAATCAGTGCGCACTTTCATTGATAATCTCTCACTTTTGGTTACGATTGTCCTTCTATTTCAGTGATTTTTCCCAACTATCACTCTTGTGCACCTTCGCTTTCATGTATGTCACTTTCATGTTTACGATTATCACTTTTTCTTGTTTTCACTGTAATAAGTGTTTTTCTCATTCTGTCTTCGTTCTAGCATGTTTCACTTTCAATGTCATTCACATTTTGCAAGTGTCATTTGCACTTTCTTATTACTATTGTAAATGTCATCTTTTGACATGACAAGCATCGTACATCTCACGAATGTAGTTTGGTTTGTTTCAATGGGTGAGACTGTTGCTAATGAGTTATTCTCATCATGTAGACGTGTATCACACTCATTCCCAAAGTTTCAAGCACTGTCACACAAGTCTCGTCACCATTGTCGCAAAGTGTACCTTTAGTGTCACACTTTGGAAAAGTTGTCTCAATGTCGACGCATTGGGGGTATTATGTTGTTCATGTGTTTTAATTGATCAATGTTGTATCTTCCATTGTTCTAAGTGTGTGATCATAATTAATTTTGATCATTGTTCACTTTGGTCTCACTAATCCCACACTTAGCGAATTTGGACAATTTCTCGCCTGAGCAACTTGACCTCACTCAACCTTCCTGAACTGTGCACTCCATTGTCTTAGTCCTCAAGCTTCAACCTTGCCTCTTGGTACTGCACAATGCATAGTCCCTGCCTTCCAAAACCACACTATGCATTCTTAGTGCTCAGTTCCTACCCTTGAGATCCAGAAATGTGTAATCCCTACCTTCTGTCAGTCTCCTATGCTTAGTGCATAGTCTCATGCATCAAGCCTGACCCTTTACCTCTTGAATTTCGTAACTGTGCAATCGCTTGGCCTTTGTCCCTCCAAAACTACGCATTAGGAAAACTCAATCCTTGAGCCCTCACCCTAACAATTTGAGCCCCTCAACTATGCATATGACTAGCCCTAGACCTCTTGAACTCCACATTGGGCAATCTTAAGGCTTAGTCCTAGCCCCTGACCTCCAGAGCTGCTCAACTGCACAATTCCTGATCCTATCTCCCAACCTATCACTTGGTTACAACTAAGTTAGTGGCTATCATGAAGCATGTTATACTAGGAGTTGTATCATACAGATATCGTCTTGTCATGACTGGAACATATGGGGCTTGAAAACCTCTTTTGTAAATCCATGGTTTACAAAGTAGGAAATGTGATTCCTATTGACACCTAATCCTAAGGGATTGGGTGAAATTGTATATTAGGGTAAAATAGGAAATAAGGAAGTCTAAGAGACATCGGGAAATTAATCCCAAAAGTCTCACCTCCATGTATATATCCATGAGCACCCCCAATCTAATATCACGGTTCATTTGTGGAGTTACCTCCTAGCGTGACATGGTATCAAAGCCAGCTCTATTTATGGCATTCCTGCCCTTGTAACTCCCTCCTACTCCTAGCATACCTGCCTCTCTGCCTGCTCCTAGCAGAACTATCCCGCAGCTGCATTCCAGCTCCTAGAAAAACTGTCACACTGCTACATTCCAGATTCCATTTTTTTTTAGCTCAAGGCCTCACATCACGCATCTGCTCCTCTACAATGTTCGTTGCTCACTGCTTGCTACTCTGGCTTCCATTTCTCTTCGGCCACACAATGCTCTTCGACCTCACAACACTTTGTGTGCTCCCCTCTATGGCACGCAGCACAACTCCCATCTCCCACAACGCCTCCTGCTGTCATCTCCTCCCACTACCAACTCCCACCTCCGCATTGTCTGTCGTCGTCTCCCATAGCTGCTCCCTTCCTCCGCTCTCCCCCACTCCCCTCCTCCCTCACCCCCCCCTCTCCCTCCTCTGCCCTCCCTCTCCCTCCTCTGCCCTCCCTCCACCCTCACCTCCCAGTATTCCACCTCCTCATATTAAACCTCCCAAGTTATGACCTTCCCGAGGTACCACCTCCCCCAAGTTTAACCCTCCCTAGGTACGAGCTCCCTTGGTAAAACCTCTACAAAACACACACACACACACACACACAAGGAGATTTCCATTTGGGAAAACAATAATTGCAAGGCCTATGCCTTGATTCCAGCTTCTTTAAATGAAGAGGTGAGTCGCCATATTACACCATTATCAAATGTCTATGAAGCCATGAGGAAATTAAAAGAACTCTATGACTCACAGTCATAACTTGAAATTGTTTAATCAATGATTAAGTTATTCAGCCTTGAATTGAAAAATGATGACCCTCTTGCTTTAGCATCAGAAGTAAGATCTATCATGCATGACATTAAAAATACTGGTGTAGAAGTTGACATACCTCTCATAGCTTATGTTAAGGCATTATATCCTACTTACTCACACTACCTCGAGTCATTGCAAGAAAGTGGAAACCTCATGAAGATCACCTTTGACTCCCTTGATAAAAAGTTTGCAAAAAGAGAGAAGGATTTTGGAAAGAAGGCAACCCCTCTGTCTTCTGAAGAAGTTGTATGTTTCTTACATAGAGAAAAGAATCATGCTCAAGATTCTTCCAGAGGAAGAGGTGCCCGAAGAGGAATCTGAAGAATAAATTTCAGAGGAAGGGGGGGCAGACAAGCTCAAAGTGAAAAATCTGATCTTCATTGCATACGCTGAAATAAATATTGGCATGATTCATCTACATGTAAGATACCTTGGGACAGAATTGAGTGGCAAATAAATCAAGAAAAAGGTAAAACTCATGACAGAGACAAAGGTAAAGCACTTGAATCCACTCATTATGTTGTAGCACATTGTAACATTAGAGTAATTGAAGATTTGTTTGATGCTTCACTTAATTCTTGGAGAAATGATTGGTTGCTAGATTCAGGAGCAACATGTCACATGAATTTGAGAAAAAAATTTGAAGAATTTACTAAGCAGGTTGATGGAGTAGTATACTTTGCAGACAAATTTAAACTAAAGCCAACAAGGCTTGGAAGAATTAGGCTTAAGTTGTTTGGTATTCTAGACCATCTTCTACATGAGGTTCTATACCTCCCCAAGTTGAGTAGAAACTTGTTGTCCTTGGTCCACATCCGCCAGCAAGGACACTCCATTCACATGTTTGATGGCAAGGTTGAGGTCAGAAAAGCATCAGATCGCTGACTTGCCATGAGAGGAATAGAAGAAGGAAGACTTCTAAAGCTGCAAGGTACCTCTGCCGATGCACAAAAATTTCCATTCAGTTCTCATTATGATGAAGGTACATTCCCATCAAGTATTTTATGGCATGTTAAATTTGGACACTTAAATTATGACAACGTTCGATTGTTTAAGAAAAATGATGTTACTAGATTGCATACAATTCCTAGGAAACTTAAGCAATTTGATGTGTGTATTATAGGAAAGCATAACAAACATTCCTTTCATGATTCACATTCCAGAGCACATGGAAAACTTGAGCTTATTCATTCAGATTTATGTGGCCCCATGTCTATTGCTTCTGCAAATGGAAATAAATATATGATGACAATTATTAATGATTACTCCAAAATGTGTTGGGTTCACTTATTGAAGAACAAATATCACACTTTTCAAACATTCAAGAATTTTCATGCATGTATTGAAAATGATGCACAAACTAATATTGGCTCTTTGAGCACTGATAATGGAAAAGAATACACTTCAAAAGAATTTGAAAACTATCTTCGCCAACATGGGATCAAATATCAAACAACTATGCCCTATAATCCCCAACGTAACGATGTAGCTGAAAGAATGAACAGGACAATTTTAATTATGGTTCGCTCCATGATGTTTTTCAAGAATGTAAAATTGATGTTTTGGGTTGATGCAATTCAATTTGTTGTGTACATAAATAATTGGTGTCCTTCTAACACAATCAGAAATAAAACTCCTTATGAAATTGGCATGGCCACATTCCTTCGGTAAAGCATTTATGGGTCTTTGGTTCCACCTGTTATGCTTTGATACCTAAGGTACAAATAAATATACTTGGTGCCAGAAGTCGAAAATGTATCTTCTCGAGGTATCCCAATACCTCCAAAGGATATCGTCTCTATGATGAAGTCAATAAGAAGTTTGAAGTGTCTAGAGATGTCATATTCCTTGAATCTTCTAAGACTAGCGATGTCGTTGAGCGACAACTTGATCGCTTGGATATATTCACACATGAAAAGTGATTTCAAGAATTTGATAATCAAATTCCACATTTTGAAGGGGGGATTCTTATATCGAATCAATCTGTGGAATCATCTTCTGAAGCACTCTCTCTCCCACATGAAGAACCAACCACAGATGACACCTTGAATGATGTGATTGACAAAATTGGGAGACTGAATCTTGATTCAATCTCAACTTAGTCAAATGAGTAGCCTGGGCCATCTCAGAAAGGTCCCCCAAAATGGCTGACAAAGACACTGGAAAATGTTCATCTCGATGAGGTTGGAAAGACAGGAACAAGAAGTTCCACTGGGAAAAATGGAGGTGATGTAGATTATTATGATTCACTTATTGATATAGATGTTGCTTATAATTGTGAATTGAATTTGTCTATAGATATTGAACTGAATTCCTTCAAAGAAGCCACTTCTCATGATGAATGGAATGAAGCGATGCAAAACGAGTATGGTGCCTTGATAAAGAACGAAACTTGGAAGTTGGTTGATCCTCCATTGGGAACCAAACCAATTGGCTACAAGTGGGTCTACAAGAACAAGCACAAAGAGGATGGCTCACTTGAAAAGCACAAAGCCAGACTTGTGGCAAAATGTTTTGCACAGAAAGAAGGGGTCGATTATGAGGAACTTTCCCCCCCACAACAAAATGGGCCACCATCCAGACACTCTTTGCCTAAGCAGCTCAGAAGGGTTAGAAAGTCCATCAGAGGGATGTAAAAACTGCCTTTTTGAATGAAGATCCATCAATTTAATTTATCACTCTTCGTTGTTATCCTGACTAAAATCTATTTCATTTCATTCCAATAATTTCCCGCTAGTCAACAGATAGTTTCATTTAAATAATTAAATTTATTTGATTTATCTTATTTAATTGGTTAATTTCATTTATTTATTTTAATTTACTAATTTCATTTATTTGATTCATCTTATGTATTTGGTTAAATTCATTTATTTGATTATATTTTAATTCAATAATCTCAATTATTTAACGTTAATAATTTTAATAATTGATTTAATATTTTCAATTATTTCACATTTATTTTAATCCAATATAATAAAAAAAAATTATTAATTTTATTAATTTAATAATTTCAATATCCACATTTTAGTTTAATTTTATTCTTATTAATTTCTATTATTCTACATTTCAATTTCCATTTATTTCAATTAGTTCTTGCCATTAACGGCTAATTTCATTTAAACATTTAAATTATTAAATATATTTGATTTATTTGGTTAAATCCTTTGAATTTATTAATTTGAATATTATTTTTTTATTAATTATTTTAATAATTTTTATTAGTTTAATTAATTTAATTTCAATCTCATTTCCTTCTCTTTGACTAATTTACCTTAATTAAATTATTCAGTTCCCCAAATGGCCAATTTCATTCATCTCTTTCTTATCTTACGTTTATTTTCCCCCCTAGCTAACGGCTAGTTCTCTCCTCCAACCTATATAATATGGTCTAACACTCTTCCTATTACATATCAAGCTTTTTCTCCTGAAGATGGGTGAAGCGTTCACTCGAAACTTCGGGCCCCTCGATAAGAATACACGGGATTCCAGAAGATATCAACAAGATGTTATTGACTGTGGAAACACACACTCTCTAATCGCATTTGATGTTGGAATACTCTCCAGGGTTATGAAAAAACCTTGTGAAGTACATTGATTTGTTGCAAAAAGAGTTCTAAATTACTTGAAAGAGACTCGAATATACATAGGTGGGTGACTTCAGCTTGATTGGATACTCTGATTTAGACTTTGATGGAAACAAATAAACATGGCTATCTACTTCATGTTATACTATGAGCCTTGGATCAGGAGCTGTCTCCTGGAGATCACACAAACAGTGAGTTACAGCAGATTCCACAAATGAGGCAGAATATGTGGCAGTAGCTAAAGTGACAAAGGAAAGTGTGTGGCTCAGGAAAATCCTAGAAGATTTGCAGATGAAACAAATGCATTCAACTCCAATCATGATCGACAACACTTCTTCAATAAATTTGGCCAAGAACCCAAAGTTCCATGATCGAACGAAACACATCAATACAAAATACCATCTGATTCAACATCATGTTGAGGCCAAAACTATCCATATACATCATTCTTACACAAATGAGCAGACTACAGACATCTTCACCAAAGCGCTTGGAAGAGAAAATTTTGAAAAATTCATAACGATGCTTGGACTCACAACATCCCTTCAGATTAAGAGGGGGGGGGGATGTTGATACCTAATCCTAAGGGATTGGGTGAAATTGTGTATTAGTGTAAAATATGAAATAAGGAAGTCTAAGAGACATTGGGAAATGAATCCCAATAGTCTCGCCTCCATGTATATATTCATGAGCACCCTCAATCTAATCTCACGGTTCATTTGTGGAGTTACCTCCTCGCCTGACAATTCCCACTTTTAATATTTTGTATTTACAAGAAGTTAAGTTACCTGATATTGTTTAAATCAACCCTTCTAGTTGTAGTCTATTTCATTAGTCATGATGATGTCAAAGGTAGAGTCACAACCCTTATCTCACTAAGATGGTTGGAAACTATTATCCAAAATGTTTTGGACTTGAAAATTCATGTTGTGTGGGTCTTACTTCATTTTGAAGGTCGTGCATTGCGATTGTCCAACATATAGCATTGAATAATGGTGGAGAAAATGAGGCCTTGTGGCACTATATTCTAAAGAGTTTCCAAAAAAAAATAGTTATTTGTTGGTGACTTAACAATGCAAATAAATAAGAAGATGAAAGCATTTTTCCTAAACATGTGCCCCGGGGGAATAAATGAAGAGGAATAACCTTTATTCTAAGCTCCACCTTTGTGAATTTCAGGGTAAATATTCTCCTGACATATTGTTCATCAACTTTACTCATGAGTGGATGTAGAATTCCATTCTTGTGGAGCAGAGCACAAAGGTTTTGAGTGCATTGATGAATCCAAAGGGCATCATTAATCATCAATAAAGACATTCCTTAAATGCAACCTTATAAACATCCAAGGATCAACTAGAACATTATTCTAGCTAAAGTTTTAGTCAACATTGATAGTGAAATTTTCTCCCTTCATTGAGTTTAGACTATATTCGATGAATGATAATAATTTTGGGTTGTTATATTATTTATGGTGTGATAATTTATATAAATTTTCCACATAACATCTTTCATCAAATGGAGAACAATGAGTGTTATTAACCCCACACCTTTAAAATGATAATAAATCAATAACTACAATCCTCTTTTAGGGGGAACCATCCTTTTTCAATGAGTACAATGTACAAGACGATTTTTTATGATCGTAATACTAAGTATCCTTACTGTATATATAGGATACAAAGGGTACAATTATAATAAAATGGGACCATGAAAAGTTCTAGCCAACACAACAATATAACAATAGAAATGTAATCACTCAATATATAAAGATTAATAAAGGATCTTAGCATTAACATGGGGGTTATATAGGTATTAACATGCCCCTCCCCTTCAAACAAGTGTTGTCCCAAACACTTGACTATTTGCAAGTGTTTCTACATGAAAAAATCATCTTCCCATGTCACTTCTTCCACTGGTAGGTTCTTCCATTTGATGAGGTACTCAGTAACCACTCAATCTCTTAGCTACTTAGTCCTTGTTTATGTGATCATTTTTGGTTCTAGTATGATTTTCCCTTATTAATTGATCTTTGGTAAAATAGTTTGGATTGGGATATTGTCATTGATTACCTTCTTTAAGAAAGAAACATGGAAGATTGGATGTGCACATGAAGATGGAAACAACAATTTGTAAGCCACACTTCCAATTCTCTGCGACATCATATATGGGCCATGATACCTTGGTGCTAATTTATTCTCCTTATTTTGTTGCTTGAGGGACATCTATTTATATGGTTATAACATCGCCAATACCCAATCCCCCACATCAAATTCCCTTTCACTGTGATGTTGATTTGCTTATTGTTTCATCCTATTTTTTGTTATAACCAAGTTGTCCTTCAATAGTTTGAGAACCTCTTGTTGGTGACATATGTGGCCTTTTATTGCTTGATCCTTTATAGTCACTTTCAAGGTTGATGAGATGGATAGACGATGATATCCATAAATTAACATAAATTGTGACTTTTTTTATGAAGTATGGAAGGATGAGTTGTATCACCATTCTGCTAAGGGCAACCATTTAACCCATTGTGTTTTTTTTTCAAATGCAAAGCAACATAAATATTCTTCTAAAAATAAATTCATAATCTTAGTTCACTCATTAGATTGAGGATGTGAGATGAGTTGTCACCTAATTGAGTACCCACATAAGAAAATAAGTCGGTCCAAAACTTTCAAGTGCAAAATGGATCTTTATCACTCACAATAATATTTGGTATTCCGTGTAGCTTTTGGATTGTTTCCATGAATGCTTCTACCACTATAATTTTAAAAGGATTAAAAAAAATAATAATAAAAATGGGCATTTTTTCATTATATATACCACTACCATAGTGATACTCTTTCCTTCATATTTGGGTAAACCTACAATAAAATCCATTGAAACTTCTTTCCAACATTGGCTTCGTATGGCTAATGGTTGAAGGAGCCTCATGGTCTTGATTGTCTCTCCCTTGCTTTGTTGGAATACCACACATTCAACTGCAAACCTTTCCACATTTGCTTTAAGACCTTCCCAAGAAATATTTCTTAATCTTATGGTATGTTTTCAAGAACCCTGAATGTCCTCCTACAAGAGAAGTGTGTAATTCCAAAAGGACCTTCTATTTGAGTTGATAATTCTTACATAAGTGATATTTTTACCACAACAAATGATTCTTCCCTAAAATTTTATCTACTGCACCAAGTTCCTCCTGTAGTTGTTAATCTTGGATACCTTATCATATTTCTTCCATTTTATCTTTGTTTATCCCACCTAGTCAGCTTGTGGAATGGAAATAACACATAATAAACCCTTTGTGTCTTTGTCTTTCCTTGAGAATGCATATGCCACAATATTGTGTTTCCCCTTTTTTTAGATTATTTCAAAGTCATAGCCCAACATCTTTGTAACCCATTTTTTTGCTCTTTTAAATATAATATTTTTTTCTAATAAGTAATTCAAACAATCATGATATCTTTGTACTTGAAAGTGTCTTCCTATTAGGTATGGACACCATTTCTTAACTACATGTAGTATGGCCAACATTTCTTTTTTGTAGATGGCTTCGAGAAAGTTATTTCCTTTAAGTTCACAACTTTGAAAGGAAAGGGGCCTTCCTTATTTTATCAAAACTACACCAATGACATGGTTTGAGGTGTCACACTCCACAGTGAAGGTTTTTGTCAAGTCAGGTGTCGTGAGGGAAGGAGTTGTACACATACCGTATTTAAGTTTTTAAAAAGATCTAGTTGCTTCTTTAGTCCAAGAAAGTGCTTCCTTCTTCAATAATTTTGTTAAAGGTGCTACTATTTGACCATATTTTTAAAAAAATGTGTGGTAATATCCTAACAATCCTAAGAATCCTTTGAGTTTCTTCAACATATTTTGGATTGGCTATCCCCTCGTAGCTTTGATTTTGTTAGGATCAACCTTGACACCCTCGTGGAATACAATATTACCTAAATTGTCCATTCCTTGAACCCCAAAGATAATCTTGGAAGGCTTTGCATATAGTTGTTGCTCTTCCAATAGTGCTATGACCCTATCAACATTTTGTACACGCTCTTCCTAGGATTTGTTATAGATTAGTATGTCATCAAATAACACTAACACAAATTTTATAATGTTGGGTTTGAAAATAAAATTCATTAAGCTTTAAAATGTTGAAGGTGCATTTGTAAGTTCAAATTGCATGACCAAAAACGCACAATGACCTTGATGTGTTCTAAAGGTTATTTTGGGAATGTCTTCACTCATTTTGATTTGATGACATCTAGAATTGAGATCCTACTTTGTAAATAAAATTACTACATTAAACTCATCTAATAATTCTTCAATGATAGTAATACGAAACTTATCTTTGATTGTAATTTTGTTGACATGTATGCAATATGGACACATATGCCATGAACCATCCTTTTTGGTAGCCATCGCCATTTTTGAAGAGAAAAAGCTCTAGATTGGTTGAATAATGCTAGCCTTTAACATTTCTTGAACCATTTCTTCAATATCACTCTTCTATGCATATGGATAGTTGTAAAGCCTAATGTTCAGAGGCACACTTCCAAGTTGTAAATGAATAGCATGGTCATGATCTCGAGAAGGTGGAAGACCATTAGGCATCTATCCAAATACCTTGGAATGATTTTTGATAATTTTTTGGAGATCCAATGGAGCATATGATATATATGTATGAACATCTAATGGACACAATTGTGAAATTACACCTTGGTGTCTATTTTTAGCTATTTCATCATGCTATTAGAGCTTATCACTTTACTTGGTTTCCCTTGGATACCACTAAGCTCAATTTCCTTTCGTTTGAGGAAAATCTTACGAAAATATCATGAAAATTAAATTCCATTGATCCCAATGATTGTAACCATTCAACCCCTGATACAACATCAACACCACCCATTTGGATTGCAATCATGAGAGAACTTACCTGAATAATTTATGGTACCTCCGTTTGCAATCATTGCTTAAAATTATAAGGTAGGATATACAAATAAATTAAGAAATTTTTTTTCCAAATTGTAATTGATAAAGTTATGGTTAATACCTAAATTAATCAATATTATTACCTTTCTCTTTTTGACATATCCTTTTATCTTGAGCATTTGTGGAGTAACGATGTCGGCCAATGCATGATAAGATATTGTTGGGGTAGTCTCTTCTATTTCTAGATCTTGTGATGATTCCACTTCTTGATATTCTTGATATTCACAGTCTAAGTAGAATAAGTTATTCTCACTGCATTTATGTCCCTTACTATATTTGTTGTCATAGTTGAAACATAGTCCATTTTTTTTTCATCCATTTTCTAAGGAGTCAATCTTATTGGTTTAGGAGAGGGAGCATGATTTTCTATATAGTTATTGGTGATCTAATTTCTAGTGGCCATATTTTTACTTTCAACGTTCCTTGCCAAACTGAAATCATTCTCTATGGCTTTACTTTCAAGGAGATACACCTCATGTTGGATGATTTTGTTTTTAAAGTTCCCATAAATAAGTCTAAAAAATTATCCTTTGGACTATTCTATACCCTAAGATTCAATTTTGGATTGTTGAATTCCCTTTAGAACTAGATATCTTTGTTGAAGATTTACCAGTTGACTAAAGAATGCATTTCTCTTCACATCCCCATAATATGTTATCAATCCCTCCATAAAAATTAAACAATATATTATATAATCCATTTTCCTTTCAAAAAGGCATTGATACCATACATGTTAGTCACATTCTAAAAGCATGGATGCAATATTTTCCTTTTGTAAGGCTTCTACTTGGTGTAGATCAAAGTATTGGTCCATTTGGCCATGTTCTAGGATCATTTCCATCAAACTTCCTCATATCGATCTTCGAAATGGCTTAGTTACTTGGTGCTAACTTGAATACCCAGAGATGTGGATCTTGGATTGAAAATCCATGATTATGGTTCTGTGATCCAATAGTTGTGCTCTCCAATTGTGATAAAATACTGCCCATAGGTGATTGAGCTCCAACATTTTTTTTCTACTTATTTTCAAGGTTTCCTTGGATCTCAATATCCATTTTAGGAAGCCTCTCCAAAAGAATCTTTCCCATGGTATTCATGGATCTTTGTATTTCTTCCTTGACATTTTCATTTCTTCCTTGTTTTCATTCATATTCTTTTCCATTTCATCCATAATTTAACTTTTAAAATTTTCTTAATAACTTGATAAATCCACCTTTTTCAACGTACTACCACCCACTTGATTAAATTTATTCTCTAATTGGGAGAACATAAATTCTAAGTCTCTACTTTCTTCATGATTCCAAAATGGTTTTTAGAAGGTTTAATTATCGTAGTAACTTTCTTTGGAGGCATGATGGAAAATAATAATAGTACTCCTATTTATCACAACTTTTAGTCACAAAAAAAAGATGGACATTCTAACCAAATTTTATGTCACTTGTTAGTTACATACTTTAAAACCTTAATTTGGAGATCATCTAAATGCCTGATATATTTCTTGATATATCTTTGATATTTGAGCCCTTTTGAATCTGAAAATTTGGTTTGTAATACCCTCATATATCTTCTTTGCAATTCCATAAGGTTGGCTAGAATTTGATGTCCCAAGCGAAAGCTATGGTAACTTTCCCAAAAGTTGTTTATTTTTTGCCTCTTCCTACAAGGAAACTTATATAGTGTGCCCCATGTCAAATTATTCAAATATAATTATGAAAATGTTACTTAGGTACTTTTTCATGTCTCCTAATATACTTTAAGATTTCATAGTCCAAAAAGTCCCATCAAATAAGTTGTAGCAAAAATACTAAGCTAACTTGTTTGAAACTAATTTCAAGATCCTTCACAAGCCCTAACTTCCACTGAGTTTGTCTCTGAAATTATAATGAAACCAACAATAAATTTTGAACCATGTGTTCACTAGGATCTCGCCTCAATATGGTCCAAGTTTCACTATCCAAAATGCCCCAAAAGAAAAATTATAAACAAAAATCCTAACTGACCTGTGATTTCAGGAGCATGCAAGAACCTTGACTTTCATGGAGCACATCTCCAAAATTGTAGCAAGAAAATATTTGAAATTTGAACCATTTATTCCCCATTATTTATTCTTGATATTCTCCAAGTTTCATCATCTGAAACCTCTGAGAAAAAATTTATAGTGAAAAATCCAAGATGACCTATTTGAACAAGGAAAACCATAAGTTCGTATGCTCTCATACGAAAGTTTATATACATTGCCCCTTAGAAATAATAATTAAACAATGATTACAGTCCTCTTCAAGGGGGGAAACTCCTTCTATAGTGATTACAATGTATAAGACAAGATTTATGATCCCGAGACTCAAATTCCTTTGTGTGTGTGTGTGTGTGTATAACAACAGAAATGTAATCACTCAATATATAGGGATTAATAAGGGGTTTTAGGGTTAACATGGGGCTTATATAGGGCTCAACAATGGAGAGTTTATATGATCTAAATCTCAATTAGATGTTTCCTTTTTGTGGCAACTCCTAGATTTAGTGCTTCATTTTTTTCTCAATTTCTAGGATGGATCTATGGTATAGGACTACAATAGGAAAAGAAGTTTTAGGGATGAATCCTACAAAATGTTGGACCTTGTAATACATAGAAATTAGTGTATTGGAATCCATTTTGCAATGTCCCACACACTTCTCAACCTATAATCAATAACCAATGATGTTCAACTATGGGTTTAGTGTGGTGGATCAATCATTTGATAAGCATCAAAGAATTGGGGTTCTTTTTATGTTTGTCACAAATAATGAATTCGAGAGAATGTATGTGTGTTTACATATATGGGTATAATATGCACTCTACTCTTCCTTTGTAACATTATCAAACATTGTTGGCTCTATTTTTGCAATTAACATTGCCACATTGGGGGATTTACGCTCTAATACTACTCTTTGCCTAAATCTATCTTTATAATTAATTCTTTGCAAGAAGGGTTTTTTGCACATAATAATCATAATCTAATGCGTTGATGACTTACAAAATTGACATTGCTTATTAGATCACTTATGTTTTTGTTGGCATTAATTGTACTACAATCCCTTTGTTTGTCTAGACGTTTGAAATATTGGTAGCGTTATAGTGTTGACTCTTTAGAGTGGATTATTTGTCATCAATGAACTTCTTTTTTTGTTGATTGTAAAAAACACTTGTGTTTCAATTATTGGCATGTAAATTATATTCAATCTTATTTGTGAACTAGTGTGGATACGTGATAGATTTGATGGTGATGAACTTATGCTTGATTTGAATGTACATGTGCAATATGCTTTCATTCTTGAGGATTCAATTATTCTTGATATAATTAAATCCAGAAGACTTTTGACATCACAAACATGTATGTGCAATCTTGTCCAAATAGGTCATGATGCAAACATAATTTTTACAATCCATTTTATTGGTCTTCATAGTGTTTACGGGATGATACTCACTACACATGACCTCTACAATTTTCCCAAAGTTGAGAATTTGTGACCTTTTGATTGTATATTGTGAGATTTCCACTATCTAAATGTGATCAATGCTAACTTGAGCATGATGAATTTGATATTTATCCATGATATTGGAGTTCTTGATTGCAAAATAAGCTTCCAAAATTTTCCACCCATCTATCAAATCCTTCAACATTAATCATTACTTCAAATTATGAGATGACAATTTTCATTTAGAATTTGCATGGGAAATGTCCATCAAATAGATTGGACTCAATACCCATGAAAGGAGGACATGGCAATTCTTTTGAAAAGTGCTATAAAATTGATTGTATTTTCCTTGTGTTATTTTTTCTATAACATCTTCTTTAAGGGGCCTAATAGAGTTGAGGCTAGAGTTGCAAACGAAAAGGTTGGGTGGGAAATCCCTATCATGTGAGATCACTAAGAGTGTAGAAAAAATGTTAAGTAGAGAAGTAATGTCTAATATGTGTCTTGCACTTTAACCTTGTTTAGGTAGGCACTCAACAAGATGAATTATTGTTGGAGTTTCTTTAAAAATTTCCACTATGGTTAAAATCCCACAACTGCATAAAAAATAGTATATTGTGTGAGATTTGGGGCCAATGATATCGATATGTGGCAATTGACCCCCTGAAGCATGTAGGAGTCACAATTTGTGGCAATATTTTAGTGTTAAAGGAACAAAACCATTGTATAAAAATTACAATCACGATATCAATGCATGTGGGGAGTGATTAAATATTCAAAATGTGTGGGTAAGGAGTTATAATGTTTAGTGCAATTACAAATTACCAACAAAAGATTATTAAAGTTTGAATTAGTATGCATTGGATGAGAACATGAAAATAAATAGTAGTTGAGCAATGTGTTGGTGCATAATTATGGGTACATTATTTAATTATTTTTTCACATGCAATTATGCACATTAAATATCTTTGTAATTATCCATTGTGTTAGACTTATAGAGACCAAGTTTATATTTATATGGATATACCTAAAGTTTAAGAAGGATTAGCCCAAAGAATAATTTCATTATTGGCTTCGTGAACTATAAATAAAGGATCGGGGTCCTCATTGTACAAGAAGAGAGATGAAATAAAAAAGATTGAATGTTTCCCATTCAACACTTTTACCACTTATATCCCATGTCATTTGCAAGCTTGTTGTTTTCCGTGATTATGTGTCCGTGTGCATTTTTTGGTATTATTGTGGTTTGGGGTAAACTCTTTTTTTTTTTTTTTTTTTTTTTTTTGTGAATTAGATATTTCTATTAACAACAAAGGCAAATAATTACATCAAGGAGAGCTAGTGCGAGCAACATACAACAACAACCAAACTTTGAAAGATTTAAACATGGCAGAACTTTGGAGTTGATGGTAAATGTAGTTGCATAGAACTTTACAATTGGAGATAGAAACAAAAAACCCCAAAGTGTTGTGTAAGCGGGATTTTACATTGGGGCAGATTGCGGCAACAAAAAGAGTTGCATTGTAGCCTGTTGTTGGTGACCTGGCTGGCCGAGGAGGAACAGAGGGCTCTCGAGAGCCGAAAAAATATTAATAGAGTAGGAGGAAGACATGATCATAGACGAAGCCCCAGCCAAAAAAGAAAAACCTGATAGTGTCGATGGTTACGGCGTTTCCTCAGCCGAATTGGCTTCGAGGATGATTGGCCTCTTTGGTGTGTTGCCTTCGATGGGGGCATTCTAGACAGGCCGACTAGTTGTTGCTCCCCCTGCTTCTCCTTTTACAATTGGCGAAGCCTTAACGCTAGCCATCCTTTTCTTTAGCAGTGCATAGTAAGGTGAGGCTTTGGTAACAAAACGACAACGGTGAACAACTCCCACATTTAGCGTGAACTTCTCCGTGAGAGCATCAAGCTTATTTTCCAAAATGTTGTTGTAATCCTTGTGAGCCTGCATGGCGAGACTCAACATAGTTTTGGTATGCTAATGCAATTCAATTTCCCTGCTGAAAAGGTTCTCCCTAACCCTCGTCAAGTCGGGGTTTGGAATCCAATTGAATTCTTTGTCTACCTCCTCAGTAAAAATGTGCTAGCAGACCAGTCTAGCTTGGTTTTCCAATTCAGCGACCTTGTGACAGGTGTCTGTATTAACCACTACCTCATAGTTCTTGGCAGCTTATCGTGCCGTAAACTTTACCCTAGTGGTGGGAGTTGTGCTTGGAGAAGACCAACGCAAGGAATGAGCTCCCCGACCATGGCCATGACCTCTTCCCCGTTGAGCAGAGGAACGCGTCGAGTGGACATACTTGTGTAGGAATTGGGGTTGCAGGGCGTACAGGGACATTAAGGGCTATGGCCGAAAGGGAGAATGGCAGAGGAAAAAAGCATAGAGAGAATCTTGGGTGGAACACCGAAGCCAAACGCAAAGAATGGGCAGAGGGTTAGGTATTCATAGACGTAGGTTGGAGGGGTTGGGTGAGTAGATGGGGAGTGGGGAGTAATGAGCGTGCAAGCGGGGTGCAGGGGGTGGTTAATATTACAGGTTCTCCCGAGCATGGAGAGGCCTTTTGAGTAGCTCGACATAATGTGCCTTGAGGTCCTTGTACTTCCTCTACCATGATCGTGCAAAGTGGTGGTTGGGATCGTGATTAGAGTCTTGGAGAGGGTGTCGTGTTCACCTCAACACTATCAGGTCTGTCCGGGAAGTCTTATCCCATGATAGTTGCGCACTCATCCTTGAGCTTCCCCTAACTGAGCTTGTCTCAGGCCATCGAGAGGAGCCTTTGGGAGCTCTCCACACCTGCATTGGCTAGCTTGTCATCTAGTTGGTTACCGATTCGCCTGGCAGCCTGGAAGGTTATTCCCTTGGAGTAATTGATGTGAATCTGAATCTTGCTGATAATTTTACTAAGCCTCCAGCTATCGGAGACATGCGTGGTTTTTCTCCCATGTTGGATCTTTCTGCAAACTTGGGTAGCAAGGTAAACTCTGATTCTTGAATAGGTTAAATAAGTGATCTTTTTTTCAACCCAATCACATAGGAATTTCTCAAATCTGCATGTTTTGGTGGATTTTTGAAGTAATATGACTCAATGATTAATTTTAGAGTAGTTAAATTAGCTAGGATCACTTCTCATTTTGTGGGAAACGACTCCAAAGGATTTGGATTTGCTCAATTTCTATATTACACATGGTATTTTGTAAGTTTCATGTTGAAATTTTTGTAAAATTTCATTAAATTTTATTAAAAATTTTCACTTTTTATTTTTATTTTATTTTTTAACTCCTTTTTGTTTTATTGCATGTAACTTTCCCTTATCAAACCTTATTACCAACCTCCTTGGCTCCTCTAAAAAAACCGCCACCAATGGACCTCATACCATATGCAAGCATACCTTGTCTCCAACCTCTTATAGCCCTTATTCGGATTCCCTAACCACTCATTTGAACTAACCTTGTTGCCTCCAACTCACTGTACTTCCCCTCATACCATTTGTTGTACTTACCTTAGTAGTAAATTTCAAACCTATTGATAGCCAATTCACTGGAATCCCTCCACCATTGGCCTTTCGTTCCACATCAACTACCCCCTCACTCCCTACTATCTAACCATCAACCGCATCAGTGTATGTTGCACCACACATCTCCTTGGGATAGTGCTCTCACGCAGTGATCCCTTGTGGATTATGCCCATAATTCTGTTGGTCCAACATCCAACACTATGCACCCTTTGACACTACTACATGGAAAATAATGCTCCCACTACCACCTCAATAGGTTTATCATGTGGCATCACACATGGCTAAAACATAAAACTATCCCATTGTGTCATGTTTGTGCAATCACTTTGCTTAGTCAGTACACAAACTATAGGTACAAATAGATAACACAGTCAACTACACCATAAGTAGCGAATCAAACAATGCTAGGTTGCACTTCAAAATCTCATTTCATATTTGGAGGCAATTTCAAGCCATGATTACTATACCACATGGACTCATATTTTGATGCCATTTTTTTAAAGAGTTTGTATTTTTCAATCTACTAGATAGTGGCACATGTTTTTTTTTTTTTTTGGTTCTTTAGGGAAAAAATCGAACTTTTTATAAACCAAGTCACAAAAAGTTACATAGTAGATGCCATAGCATTCCATATGAAATCATCACCATAAGCTAGGGATGAGACCATAATAAACTCCTTCAGCTAATACTTTAGCAAAGAAAACAGACCATAAGCCATGACTGTAAAAGTGGTTCTCGAAAGGAGAAAAACACATGGCAGCCCATGAGATCAGCAAAAAAACCAAAAACAACCATCATAAATGATGCATCCTTAACACCTTTACAGGGCCTCAAGAAAGAGAAACACCAAGACAAAGGAAAAAAAAAGCCTCTCCGAAGAGAAAACAACCCCATAAATATGTTTGAACCATCTAAAGTAGTGTCAATAGAAAGAGAGAAAAAATACAGTCATATATAATTACATATATGGATTCGTGTTTTGGAGTTTTGAGCCGCAAATATGTACAGAAATTTCTAGGAGATATAACATGACTAGAGAAAAGTAAAAGAAACAACGTAAATATATTTTGTTTAATAGGGTATGGTGTTCGACACACAAACAACCAGGCCCTCTTTCTCCTCTATGGCACACGCGCTTGAAGTGAGTTGTAAACCGACTTTAGACATAAGGTCAACCTCCCGGTTCTATTCCCTGTAGATATGGCATAAGGAAATCAAATTGAAATGAGTTTTAAGAGCCTGTATTTCTTCAAGAATAGGAATTAATAAAAAGTGAAAACATCTCTGAGAGTTGTCAACCCAATTTATGACATTCAAAGAATCCCCAAAATTTTGAATCGACTCGATGCCCAAGTGGATCAACCAACATAGTAGGAGTTTTAATGTTTGGAGCTCAGCAAAATTGTTGGATCCTTCCCCAAGACCAACCGTTGTGGACAGTGTAATATGTTGATTTTTATGCATGATCATCCCAGCTCTGCATGAGCCCTGGGCCGTAGCACCATCGAAATAAGCCCACAGAAGGGAGCGATCAATGACTTCTGTAACTATCCTCCGTTGTGTTTTATGTGTGTTCTCTGGAGAAAGGACATAAAAAATGGCCGCACACTCAGCTACAATAGAGTCTATTATTAGAACAATCTCTTTAAAAATACATTTGTTTCTTGCAACCCAAATGCCCCAAGAAACAATCGGAGGGATATTCTTGAGAGCCAGGTCTGTGAATTCTTCCCACCACCTGTTCCAAGCTTCCCCACACGAGTTCCCACTCCAGGACAA
Source organism: Pinus albicaulis (assembly GCA_034641835.2). NCBI lineage: Eukaryota > Viridiplantae > Streptophyta > Pinopsida > Pinales > Pinaceae > Pinus > Pinus albicaulis. The sequence continues at coordinate 685,738,129 of CM076576.1, read as the reverse complement.
AGTAGTCGTGCAATGAGAAACCATTTTCTCCCAAACACCTTTTGGGAAAGGATAAGTGAGAAATAGGTGGTCAATGGTTTCAAACTCCTTATTATACAGAACACACCTGCCCAGGCCAAATTGAAACCTATTTTGAAGGGTATCCTAGGTGGGGACCTTATGTCTGAGAATGCACCAGAAGAAAATTTTTGATTTTGGCTAGCCAAATAGTTTCCATAGGGGCTTATACCACCACTCTGTCTAACCTTGATCAATCAAGTGAGCATAGCCGAATTTTGGAGAGCATTTGTCGGTTTTGAGAGTACCCAACAGAGGGAATCCTTTGAATCTTTGATGCGAGCCCCCGACCGCTCCAGTTCCATAATATAGTCATGTCATTCTTGTTCACATCGATCCTTGATACCCATCGTATCCACATCCCTCTAGGCCTGAGTCCACATCGAAGTATGTTTCAGATCATTGATTTGGTTCAGTGTTTTTATACCTCGGGCATTGAGATCCTCACGAAATTATTCAGATAGGGAGAATATGTTGTTACATCCAACCCATGGGTCTAAACCAATATGACATCTCTCCCCATTCCTAATTTTCCAAGCTAGTACCTTGTCCACGAGGCCAAGATCAGAAAGGGTGGCCTTCCCAATTGTTGAAACTCGGTAGTGTGATTTCTCCGGTAATCAAATCCAGTCATCGATCGACATGGGATATATATATATATATATATATATATATATATATATATATATATATATTTCATTTTCACCACAGAGGTCCAAATATTTGAAGCAGTGAGGAGTCTCCATCCATACTTGGCAGCCATAGAGGTGGAAAAAAAACAGAGGTTTTTTATGCCCCAACTCCCCCACTCTTTAGGTTTAGCAATCTTATCCCAGGCCAACCAGGGAATAGTCATCTTGGAGTCTTTACCTGACCATAGAAAGTTGTTGCAAATACTTCTGATTTTGTTTAGGATGGCGATCGGGACTCAAGCAAGATAAATCCAATACACCAGAATAGCCATGAGGACCAATTTTATAAGAAACAACCTTTCCGCTCTTGAGAGCCACTTGTGGCTCCAGATGTTTATTCTGTTTTCTATTTTTGAGACCAACGACCACCAATCCTGTTTTCGGTAGGAGTCCGGTTTGAGGGAGAAACCAAGATATTTAATACTTGAGCCAAAAGGGGACTGGGTAAAAGGAAGGATATTGAAAGTCCAAGCCAAATCAGCCGCTTGTATGCCCTCATGAGTGAGTGTGGATTTTTGGAAATTTATGTTCATACCAGTGGCTTTCATAAAAAGGTCTAGAGATCGCTTCAAACTTTGGATCTCCCGCCTATTCCCATTGCAAAATATAAGTATATCATCAATGAAAAGGAGATGAGAAATAGACATATTAGTAGCCACCTCAACCCCTTTGTAATCCCCATTCCTCTTAGCCTGTTTTATTAGTTGGCTAAGGCCTTCTGCTGCCAGAAGAAAAGGAGGGGGATAGAGGACATCCCTGTCTTAACCCACGATTGTTGAGAAAAAAAGGGGGACGCCGCTCCATTAATCAGCACGACAAAAGACACATTTGTAATACAACCCATGATCCAGTTGATAAGATCAATGTGGAAGCCTAGATGAGTAAGGAGTCTAAGATACAACCAATTGATCCGATCATAGGCTTTTGAAATGTCAATCTTAAAAATCATACATTTTTTCTTTGAGAGTTTCACACTGTGAAGAGTTTTCTGAGCCATACCAATAGCTTCATGAATCTGCCTGCCATCCAAGAAACCAAATTGTTCTTTAGAGATAGATTTAGATAAAATGGGCGTCAACCTGTTAGCAATCGTTTTGGCAATAACTTTTTATATACAATTGCATAGAGAAATAGGTCTGAAATCATTAAAAGAGGAAGGAGAGTCCTGTTTAGGGATGAGTGCCAGGAACATTTATTTCAGCGCATCATGGGTAAGACCATTGGCTCTTGATTCTTCCACCATGTTTGTGATAGTGTCCCCCATCAGGTCGAAAAAGTGCTGAAAGAATTCAACCGTCCAACCATTAGGGCCAGGGCTTTTGTCTTTTTCCATGGACTTTATGATATGCTACACTTCCTTCTTCTCCACCAGAGCCATAAGTTCTTTTTCCTCCTCGTCCACATACCTAGGAAAGAGTTGAGCCACCTGAATTATTTCCCTTATCGTGGTCCCCCCCTGGTCCTTATAGATATTCTTGAAATAATTCTTCCCTAAGTAGGAAAGATCTTCAAAAGACTTTGCCTTGTCTCCCTTCAGAGTATCAAGTTCCCATATGGTGTTTGAATTCTTCCTACCCTTTGCATAGTTGTGGAAAAATTTTGTATTTTCGTCACCTGCCTGTAACCATATGGCCCGACTCTTCAGTCTCCAACTAGCCTTCTTATCCTTTAGCAACACCCTTTCTTTATTTCTCGAGAGGCCTCATCAGCAAAACCCCTGTCTATGTCATTATACAAAATCTCCAAGGCCTTGGTGATATCTTGGAGATCTTTTGTATCCCTTTTTTCCTTTTCTTTTTCCCACGAGATGGGTACCCTGTTTAATGATTGTTAGATTGTTAACAAGGGCCTGTGCATGGGATCCATCTCGCTCAGACACCGGTCTCCATGATTCGACCACCAGCTTTTGGAAACCCTCCTCCTTAAGCCAAACTGAGTTGAATTTAAAAGGGGATGCAGGTTTTTTTGACGGCCCTCTCATTTCAAGGATAATTGGAGAATGATCCGACTCACCACCCGTTCCAATCCACTGATGAAAGTTTGCATTCCTTGAGGCGAAGTCATCGCTAAGCAGGAACCAGTCCAATCTTTTAGCAATCATGGCTTCACCCACTCTATTATTCCTCCAGGTCGTAGCCATTTTGATCAAGTTTGGGTCAAAGAGCTTTCCATCCCTAAGTTTCTCGAGGAAGAACTCTGCCAAGGGATCAGTCCTTGCATTTGGTCCCCAAGCCTCCGATCGCCCCAAGGTGAAATATAGGTCGCCCCCGACAATCAGATGGGGGATTTTCATGAAAGATTTATTAAATAAAGAGCTCCAAAAACTAATCCTGTCATTACAGGGACCATATATGTTAACAAGGGTGAGTCTGGAAGCCGGATCCAACGACGACAACTCCACTCCTGTCAACAAGTCCGAGGTCCAACAATTATGTAACTTCACAGAGTTGTTTCTAAGGCCTGTAGTAAGGCCTCCCGATCCTCCCTTCATATCTAAGGTAAAAAAGTCCACCCTGTTAAGAGGGAGGACAAAATTGAGGAAACTAGGTCCCCTGGACCCAACGTTTCTTGGAGAAATAAGACATCGGGTTTGTATTGGGAGCAAAGATTTTTAAATGCTAGTTTTTTGGGTGCACTAGCCAGACCCCTACAATTGAAGGATAAAATAATCATTTTGTAACCAAGGACTGGGATCCCGCTGCTCTAAGCGCCCCTTTGAGGGAAAGTTGTCTACCATCCACAATATCGAGGATGGCTTTGAGTTTGGCTTTGGAAATATCCGACTTTGGCTTTGAGTTTGGCTTTGGAAATATCTGACTTTCTCCCTCTTAACCATTTGAATTTATCTTTGACAGGGCAACCTCCCAATCCACCATGGACTTCTTTCTCTAATTTTTTTTGTTACAGGGTCAAAGGTTATTATAAGGAACAGTGTCAATAGAAAGCTTAGGGATAGTAGTAATAATGTTGTCCATGGCTAAAGACACATTGCTAACACAGAGGGATACAGACTGATCACACCTGGAGGGACCAAGCTTACTCATACAATTCAAAAAAATATATCAAAAGAGTTTAAAGCAGGAGAAGAGGGGCAAGGGGAAGTACCTTCCAAATCCGAGGTTGGATCAGCCGGGGCTGTCTCTGTCTACTCCTGAGTCTGGGCTGAATACGAGTCCTGCATGTCGCCCGCTTCAGTAATGTTCTCTTCCACCCTGTGTGTCTCAGCCTCCTGCTGAACGTTATTGTCCATGTGTGCCATCTCCATCCGAACCTCCATCTCCTCTACATTTGAGGGGGCTTTGAATCTGATCCAAGGGCCATGAGTGGCCCCATTCTCATGTTTCCTGCTCTTTGAGAAGCCCAGGGGACAGTCCCATGCCAAGTGTCCTAACTTATGGAAAGGATGACATCTGAAAGGTAAGTGCTCATATTCTATCAATTGCTCCATCGCATGACCTTCTGCATTAAGAATCATTTTTGGGATCAGACCATCCCTCGATGCTAGTTTAACCAAAATGCGAGCAGTATTCTTGGACCGTGTCTCCAAGACGGACATATCCGCCTCCAGGAAGAATCCTAGGTTATCCCTGATAGCCCAAACACCTCCATAGTCCATAAGTAGGGGGGGCTGGCCGGAAGCTGAACCCATACAGGGGTTTCATCCACCCTTTCTCTGTTAGCATCGAATAGTGGAGTTCATATTTTAAAAATAATGGGAGCAATACCAAATCCCCATTGTCTTGAAAGAACCCATTCCAAAATTGCAGTGTTCTTAAAACTTACCATAAACCAATCCTTAGATAATGCAATTACCTCCACATCTATGTCCGGGGCCTCCACCCAACTACGATTGATCCATTCAGTAATGTATTCAGCCGGGAAAAACTTACCTTTAGCTCTACGAACTAGAATCAACTCTGATGCACTCATCACTTGGTCAAAATGTAAGTCCACACCAAAAACTAGGTTTGGACACTCCTGGATTTCCTTAATAACCTTTCCCTTTTTCCTCTTTAGTCACGATTGACCGTCTGTTTTCACATATAATTTTGAAGATTTGGTGTGTGCCACCAAAGCCTCCTTCTACTTTGAACCTCCCAACGAATCCTTCTTTCCCCCCTAAGAAGGGGTCTCCCCTTCCTGCTGAAAGAGTGGAGCCAGAAAACCCCCATGTCTGCTCCCCAATACCATCCGGCCACTGCCCTTAACTGTGGAGTCCCTAAAAAATCCTTTCTCGACCACTACCCTCCTCCGCCTAAATGGGGAAGCCGCCACTAAAAATTCAATTGTTTTTTTAACAAAGAAGTCCTTTGTGCCCCAATCCAAGTCAATCCTCCCCACGAGATCATTTACAGAAAGGCTCCCCAAAGGAGCCACGTCCTTCCCGACTGATTGAAAATATAGAGGTGAGTGCTCTTTCCAGAGAGAAACGCCACCTTTTATCTCTGGAAACAAATGGACCCCGACCTCCAAAGCTTGAATTGACCCCACATACGATATTCCCCCCACTCCCAACACAACATCCTCCAACCCTCCGGATTTGAACAGAGGTCTAGGCAACTGTTTCTTCTTACCTTTACCAAACGAGGGGATAAGATCGCAGCGGTCCACAACCAACCCTTTTGTGATCAGGAGGGCAATCGCCTTAGGACTAATGGACACCCTTGGCACAAGGGTTTGTTTGATATCACCACCCAGGGAAGCCAGACCGTCCACCGGGTTCCACCTAAGCTTATCTAAGCCCCCCTTATCTGAATGTGACCGAGCCAGAAGGGAGACTCGAGCTAGATTCTGCTTAATGGGTTCCATGTCCCAGACAGAAAGAATGTCTTCCACCGTGGGTTCCACGTCAATAAACTCCCTTTCTTTTCCCATGCGGTCGAGAAGAAAGGACCGACAGGGAAAACCCACCAAAACCAAGAGTGACTAGAGGGTAGACCACAAACCGACAGTTCCACTGGGTCGTGCCCTCAAAAACCACCCCAGGAAAACGATGAGCTTTGTGAAAACCCCTGAACCAAAACAACGAACAACCACACTGGAGAAAAAACAAAAACACCCCAACAGTAACCGATAGGGTAACCGGGAGCAACATAAACAATGTACCGTAAACCAACTTCCAAAGAAACTGACAAAAAACCAGACAACGACAGTCGGACTCGAAAAAATAGCGCACAAGGGAAAGATAAGTGCAACTTACCCACAGTAAACCAAGATATGTTAGGGCAAAGTAGTAAAAAAATGAAGCCTGAGCACGTGAATGCACACCCGCGGAAAAATCAAGTTGTAACGGCTCGCCGTAGCCGTATAGTAGACAGGCACTGGAGAAAACATACAGACCTTCCATGAAAACAGGACTCCCAATGCTTGAAACATGAGCGATAATGGCACATGTTATTTTAGTTTATTTTTCCATTTAATGTAGCGAAAGTTGAGTTTTTGACACATGGGCAAGGCTTATCCTTGTTTTTTCAATTTTCTAGTGGGCATATATTTCTCATTGGGACTTGGCTTTGAGTCTTACTTTTTTAGTTCAGATATTTTTTTCAAGATCTATGTAGTGGTAGAGGTGATTTTATCTAATTCTACATTATGTTTCAAAATTTGCAAAATGGTTGTTTCTAGCCCTAATGAGGTTCCTTTAACAAACACAAACTATTATTTCTAAAAATATTATATGGGAGACCTATTTAGTAGTAAGAGTTTGTATTGAATCACTCCTGTGTTATATATCGTAGCATTGGATAATGAGACATTATTAAGATAGCTAAATCATACTGATGAAGCAAGAGGTCATATTATCATGTTGCTAAATTCCATATTTAGTCCCTCGACACATTGTAGGAAGCATGGTTTAAGTTTGAAAACTCTCTGGGAAACAAATTTGATTTGTGCTCATTAGTTGCAAAAATCAGGTCATGTTCTTGATTCAATATATTTTCACACAATTGAAGAGAAAATCATAAAATTCAACCTCTTATGACTTTAGCATAGTGATTGTGGAATCATTGAGCCAAATGATATTGTAATCATGTATATTCTTTATAGGTTTAAACCTCCTCTTGATATATTTTTCTCCCTGCATCTTATTACACTATATATACATTAGGAACAAATTATTATATTCCTTCCTTTGAGTTATTTTTTGAATAGTTACCACATAATCAAGATAAGTTATTGCATATGGGCGTGCTTGATAGGAGTTTTGGATAGATAGTATTGTTTGCTCGCAACAATAAGGGATATAAACCCTTCAGTAGGTCATTTAAAGGAGAAAACAACCCACAACCAAGTCTCCTATCATGGTTCCTCCTCCTTTAAAGTGTAGAAATTATATGCACTATGCATTCATATGTCCAAGATTCTCCTGATCACACACTATTTGACTTCATGCATAATACTATTCCACCATTGATCATCACATGCAGAAATTAAACACAATTGCAATGCACACATGAAACCATAAAAATTCACACACATTAACACAGTTGTTTTAATGGGAAATCCTGAAGCTAAAAACCCCAACTATCTGTATATAATATATGTCATAGAGATCATGTAAAAATCCTCATACAAAGCTTCTCACAAGCTCTCAGTACAATCCAATCGCTACACACTAATCAGGCCCGATATTGCAAATCCATGCACCGATCTTTGCCAGCCTTTAACCTGCCTCTACTGTGCAATCCCTGCTGAATAATGGCTCATAATGAACTCAAATCCATCCTATATTGACCACGCAATCCTCATTGGCATCTCCATCAATGTGTGGTGCAAACTCATGCAACACTATACTCACAACTGATAGTCACACTTGCTCTTTAACCTACCTCTCCACTAGTCTCTACTGAAACTGTCCATGCACTGTAGTTAACTGATGTATTCTTCAGTTGATTAATGAGTTAATATTTAGTGAAATAATTATTAATTAATTCACACCACTCTCACTAGTGTATCAATCAGTTAGACTAGATACAACTAGCTCAACTGTGTCTAACTGAGTTAAACTGAACACAACTCCACCAACTACTGCTACAACTCCACCAAACTCTGTCACATGAGTTCTAACTGAACTCATCCATGCAATAGCTCCATTAAACCCTCAGGAATAGCATAATTTCTTCTGTAAGCTCCTGTGCCACATCTGTGCACTTAATTGAAGTGCTCCAAGAGAATAAGATAATGTTTAGAGTCCAAATATTATTAAGAGCTAATAATATTCGACATATCTATTTTTAGACTGGAAATCTAAAAATAGATTCGCCTAATATGTTCAAAAACATAAATCCATCTATTTTTCCAACTTGACCAACCATCCACAAATAGCATCCGCAAATCCATAGAATATGATTGGACATTTTCTTAAATAGACATAGTCTAAAAATAGACTTTGCGCCAAAAATCACCTGTGTGGGCCCCACCTAGTTTAGGTGATTATTTTCCAACTAGGATCAGGAATGATGTTTCAAGATGCCTCCTTCACTGTTTCTTGTTGCAATATTCAACATAAAGTCCTAGAAGCAAGTCAAATGAAACGAGGAGAAGCCACCAATGACATCCTTCTTGTAGCAAAGATGGACACCTTGATTCACATTGTTGGTAGAAGATGCATGCATTGGAAGAAACCACGAAGAAGCATGATATTTTGTTAGATTCTTCCTCCTCTTCTATTTCTATTGAACCTCGTGTTCTTTAAGTAATAACATGTTAGCCTAACTATGAGTGGATTTTATACTTTAGGGTCTCTCATCATGTGGCTATCAATAGAGATTTTTATCTACCCTTAGATTTTTGTTGGTGATAATTCTTCATTAGGCATTGCATGAGAAAGAACAATAGATAATCTTAACATGAAAATTACTAATGTCTTTTAAATTCATGTTGTCTCATCTAATTTTATTTCAATATTTCAAATTACCCAGTTGATGGAAAATCCATTGAGTCTTCACCTCACAATGTTGTAATTGGAGATCTAAAGGATCCAACTATTATAGTAACTTTAGGGTGTGTTGATCGCCCTTTGAGGTTGTAGAAATTTGACAACTTTGAACCCTATTCACCTATCATCATCTTTATTGTTTACGCTAATTATTGAGCAAACTTTGGCATGAGTGGTTTGGTCAAATGAATTACTTCTACTTACATAAATTCTCAAAGCATCAAATGGTGCTTGTGTACTCCTGATATTGTGAAATAATGGTGTTTGTCATGCTTGTGCCCTGGGTAAGCATATCAAATATCCATTCCCATTTGGTTAATTATGGCAAGCACAAGCACCACTCGAATTTGTTAACAATGACATAACTAGGCCATTTCTTGCTCCATCTTTTTAGATGCATGGTATATTCTTACTTGCATTGATGACAGACACTTGGTGCACATGAGTTCATTTCATTAATATCAAAAGTGAATTTTTCAATCATTTTGTTGCTTTCAAGGCACTGGTTGAAATTAGTTAATACATCTAATTAATATAATTCATACTAATAATGGCAAACAATATGTTAATAAACACTTCCTTGAATTTTGGTCTAAAAATGGCATTTAAATTTAACATACTATGCCCTACACCCACAACAAAATGGAGTAATTGATTGTAAAAATTGAACACTTAAAGAAATGGTTAAATCAAAGAATTGAGTTATGTCGTTTTAGGTAGAAGAATCAATTATGTTATTTATGTCTTGGACAACATTCCTACTAGAGTAGTAATGAATGTATATCTAGAAGAAGGTTTGGCTAAGATCAAGCTCAATGCAAGTTTTTTAAGTGTTTGGCTATGGAGCATGTGATTATTTTCCGAGTGAAAAATGTAAATACATGCAACATAAAAGTGACCAATGTATATTTATTCGTTGTGTCGAAGATCTTAAGCTTATAGGTTTTTTATACCTCACACTTTAGAGGTTATCTTCGAATAAATGTTTAAATTAATTAACATTCCTCAGCTTATGTGCTTGCATCTTATTATTTTCCACTTCTATCTTCGTCTTTTTCTACTTCTTTAGGATTTGTATATATTTAGGATGATGATCCTTCTTCTTTAGATAATAAGAATATAACATAGCTTTCAACTCCTCCTCCAATTCGATTTGATGTCCTTGCACCTCAGAAGTTTCGAAGGTGCAAGGACAATACACAAGTTTTTCCACAAATATAATTAAAATTCAACCCACATATATGAATTCACTCTTTAGAAACCCTCCCTTGTTTGACAGCCCAACAAGTCACGTTATGGTCTAAAACAAGCTCCCCGAGCTTGGTAGGAAAAGATGAATAGTTTCCTTCTTGGTTCCAGTTTCTCCAAGTGTTAACCTGATCATAATACTTACACCAAACATGTAAATGGTGACCTCTCTATCCTTGTTCTCTATATTGACGACCTACTTATCGCTATGAATAGTCACCATCAAATCAAGTATATGAAGTCTAGTCATATGACACAATTTGAGATGTCTAACATCAGACTCCTCCATTATTTCCTCGATCTTCAAGTCCAACAATTTTATGAGGTAATGTTTGTTTTCAAACTAAACACACCTTAACCTTCTTTACTAGTTTCGCATCAAAGACAACATGTTTTCCCCTTTTATTTATTAGTTAGGTGTCAATTTTTTTGTCAAAATTTTAATCCCAAAAGTTTACCCTAATTTGTATAGAGAGTTGGTAGGAAGTCTTCTTTACTTGATCCATACCCAACAAAATATTTCCTTCACTATTCATTTAGTCTCTCATTTAATGCAAGATCCTTGTTAAGAGTCATTGGAAGGAAACAAAGCATATTCTTCACTACATTGGGTGTACTTATTAGTTTGACATTCAATATACTTGGGGGCTCCTCTTCCTTAGTCAGGTTTACAAATTTAGATTTGGTAGGTGGTTTTGATGATTGGAAGTCTACTTTTGGTCACACTTTCAACCTTGGTTTGAGTCCTATCACTAGGTTGAGAAAAAAGTAGCATGTCAGAACTCTTTATTCTACAAAGGAAAACTATCAATGTTTTGTGAATGTTGATCGAGAAGTGTTTTTGGATTTGCCATTTTCTCATAGAGTCTAGTTTTACTGAGGATAAATGTACAATACTTTGATAGGATAGTCAAAGTGCCATCCAAATTGCATGCAATATAGTTGAGAACTAGTGTACCAAGCACGTCGAAGTCCATGTGCACTACATATGGTAACTTCTTCGTGATCAAGTTTTTGACTTGCAATTTTATCATTTAGAATATCATGTTGCAAATATTTTCACCAATCCACTCATTGAAGTCAATTTTATTCACCTTTAATCCTTATTAGGGGTGAAGGTGGAGGAAGGATAGGAATTGGCCATAATAGATAAGAAGGGGGAGGAGATCATACTCATAATCCATCGGACCCAGAAGTGGAAAAAACCAAAGGCTAGGAGGACTTTGCGGATGTAAATCCAACTGAGTTTGTCAAAGGCTTTGGAGAGATCAATCTTGAGGAGCATACCTGGTTTTTTCAGAATCTTCAGGGAATGGATGACATCAAGAGTCAGAATGATGCCATCCATGATCTGCCTACCTTCCACATAGCCCGTTTGCTCCGGGGAGATCGGCATAGGGAGGAGAGACTTCAGTCTGTTAGCAATGACTTTGGAAATAAATTTGTAAATGACATTACAGAGATCTATGGGACTGTACTTACTAGGGGTTTTTTCTTGTTCTTCCTTGGGGTTCAAGGTAAGAAAGGTGGAATTGAGAGCTAGAAGTACCCAATGGGTGATGCAATATTCTTCAATTAGATCCAGAACTTCCTTCCTTATGACATCTCAAAATAAGTGAAAAAAATTGGAGGTGAAGCCATCCGGGCCTGGAGCTTTACCTTCCTTGAGTTGAAAGACCACTTGTTCAACTTCCCGTAAGGTTATGGGTTTTAACAACATCTGATTGTGTTCTTCTATAACTAACTTTGGAATGTGTTGAGTGACATTCTCTATGGCTGCTTGACGGTGATCATTGGGTTCTTTGAGAATATCCTTGAAGTAGTCCAATAGTTCTTGTTCGATGTCCTCATGGGTTTCCATACGATCTCCATTTTGATCTTTGAGTATAGAGATTTTGTTGTGCATTCTATGATGGATGGTGGATCAGTGGAAATTTTTTGTGTTTCTCTCTCCTTCCTTGAGCCAACAGACCCTCAATTTTTGTTTCCAGAGGATTTCTTCCTGATGCATTTTTTTTTCCAGATGTTCAGTTAGAGAGGCTTCCTGGGTACCAAGATCTTCGGTCCTTCCATTGACAATGATTGATTGCTAAAGATAGACCATTTTTTGATCAATTTCTGTTTGGTTAGTGAAGATATTGCTAAGGAGGTCTAATTCCAAAGTTTTAATTTTCTTTTGAGCATTTTGAGCTTTTACTGGAACTGATACATATTTGACCCGTCAGAGGGAGTAAGATTGTACCACCAATCAGAGATGAGATCTTTGAATCTCGGATGAGTAAGCCAAAATTACTCGAAGCGGAACGACTTGTGGGTTTCAAGGCCTAGTCTGGCCCATCGCAGTTGAATAGGCCAGTGGTCCGAGCCAAAAGCGGGTGGTATGGTGGTGATGAGAACTCCTCCAAGGTGAATGGAGTTGTCTGGGATTAGAAATCAGCCGAGGCGAGAAGCTATTTGATGCGTTCCTCCACGACGGTTGTTCCAAGTGAAGATGCCATTGGAGGTTGAGAGATAAATTAGTTAGTTTCTTTGAATGAAATCTTTAAATCTGGTACTTTCCACCTCAAGACGAGGTCTCCACCCAGCACCTATAGAGGATGAGTGTGTTGGATATTGAGTTACTTAATCAATTTTTTGCATTTCTTCCCGGGGGAAATAGACATTGGTGAGTTGTCCATGAATGTTGGTCCCCAAGGGGTGGAAGGTGGCTTGTGTGAAGTTTCGAGAGGCATGGAAGTTCTCCAAAGTGACAATTTGAGGATTCCAGATGATTTCCAATCCGCCTGAAGCTCCCCAAGCATCCACAACTGGATTGAAAGCCTCTCCAAAGTATAGGAAGAATCGTATACAGGGTGGTACTATAGCATTTGGTTTCCTGCATAAAAAATTTTGTGGGGTTTTCTTCAACTATCCTTTTCTTCATTAGGAAATGCTTGGAGGGGTTATTCATCCCTCTTATATTCTAAGAGATAAACTTCATTGAGAACTGTGGGTGATGATGGTGTATAACCTAGTTAGCTTTGGGTATCTTCCAGATTCTACAAGTTTTTTGTGAAACCAACTCCAAAAATAGAAGAAAAGAGATATCAACGCCTTAGAAATAAGCCACTTCGAGGGGGAAACCTCTAATACATTACATGAATGAACAATTCTTGGATGATACAAATGACAAAACCTCCTTTATATATATAGGAGTCCATGGGACCACAATGTAATCCTAGTGGGGCCACAATGTAATCCTAGCCGACCTAACAATAATAATTTAAGGGTAGAATAATTACAATATGGGGTTACAAGGGTACAACAATAAGAATAAGTGGGTTACACTAACAAAAATAAGGGACTATACTAGTAATATAGGGACCTAACATGCTCCTCTCCTTCAAAAAAGTGTTGTCCTCAACGCTTGAGTAGCTCCGGGTGCTTTTGTATAAAATTCTCATCCTCCCATGTAGAATCTTCAAGTTGGTGCTCTTTCCATTTGAAACATTTGATGAGATACTCCTAAATTTGAACGCATTTTCGCATATTTTTTCTTGTTTCCATGATCGCTTTCCGGTGTCTCCAATATGGTTTTTCCCTCATCAAGTTCGGCAATATTGTTTTAGTTCAAGTTTGTCCCCATACCCTTTTAAGTAAGGAAACATGAAAACCGGATGCACTTGCTAAGAAGCAAGAAGCTCCACTGTATGCTATATAACCAATCTTTTTGCAACACCTTGTAAGTGACCATATAGTACTTTGGAAATAATTTATTATCCTTCTTAGCTTGCTTGAGGGACATTTGTTTGTATGGTTGTAGCTGTAAAAATACCCAGTCTCCCACATCAAAACTTCTCTCACTGCGATGTTGATCTGCCTGTTGTTTCATTCGATTTTGTGTCATATTTAGGTTATCCTTTAAGAGTTGGAGAACTTCCTGTTGATGCTCAAAGTGATCCTCCATTGCTAGAACGCTAGAATTTTCCCTTAAAGAAGATGTGATGGACAGTGGATGATATCCATAAAGTGCCATAAATGGGGTCATTTTTGTTGCAGTATGGAAGGAAGTGTTATACCACCATTCAGCGAGAGGTAACCACTTGACCCATTGTGCTTGCTTATCAGATACAAAACAACGAAGATATCCTTCCAAAGATTTATTCACTATCTTTGTTTGACCATCAGATTGAGGATGATAAGATGAGCTATGAGCTAGTTGAGTACCCAAACAACAAAATAATTCCATCCAAAAATTTCCTGTAAAAATGGGATCTCTGTCACTTACAATAATCTTCGGGTTTCCATGTAGATTTTGAATTGTTTCCATAATTGTCGTAGCAATTGTACTTGCTTTAAAAGGATGAGATAATGCACAAAAGTGTGCATACTTTGTAAGTCTATCAACTACCACCATGATGACACTCCTTCCTTCGGACTTAGGTAAACCTGTGATAAAATCCATTGAAATCTCCTCCCAATGTTGACTTGGAATGGATAAAGGTTGTAGAAGACCCAAGGTCTTGATTGTCTCAACTTTATTTTGTTGGAAAACCAAACATTCCGCCACAAACTTTTGAATATCAGATTTAAGGCCATCCCAAAAAAAATATTTCTTCACCCTGTGGTAAGTTTTTTAAAATCTTGAGTGTTCTCCTAAAGGAGAAGTGTGCAATTCCAAAAGAATCTTTTGTTTTAGTTGGGAATTCTTACAAATACATAAGCAATATGTGTACCATAAGGAATCATTTTTCCAACTAAATGTATCAGATGTACTAGGATCTTGCTGCAACTTTTGAATGAGTGTCCACACTTCTTCGTCCTTCTTCCATTCATCCCTTGCTTCAGTTATCCAATTTGGTTGGATAATAGAAATGGCACAAAGAAATGTTTCCACCTCTTCATTCTTTCTTGAGAGTGCATCTGCAACAACATTTAGCTTCTCTTTTTTGTAGATTATTTCAAAGTCATAACCCAACATCTTTGTGACCCATTTTTGTTGCTCTTCTCAAGATAGTCTTTGTTCCAAAAAGTGTTTAAGACTATCATGATCAGTTTTTACCTTGAAGTGTCTTCCCCTTAGGTAAGGTCACCATTTCCTTAGTGCATGTAGTATTTCCAACATTTTCTTCTCATAAATAGCTTTTTGTAAATAATTTCCTTTGACTGGACGACTTTCAAAATAAATGGGTCTTCCTTTTTGCATCTAAAAAACACTAATTCCATTTCTTGAGGCATCACATTCCACAATAAAGGTTTTTGTGAAGTTCAGCGTAGCTAAGACTGGTGCTAGGCACACTTCCTCTTTAAGATGTTCAAAGGCCTTAGTTGCTTTAAGAGTTCATGAAAATCCATCTTTCTTCAATAATGTTGTTAGGGGTGTTGCTATTCTCCAATAATTCTTAACAAACTTGCGATAATACCCTATTAACCCGAGAAATCCATGCAACTGCTTTTGGTTGTGGGGAATTTCCATTCCTTAATGGTTTTAATTTTGTTAGGGTCTGCCTTAACACCCACGTGAGATACAATATGACCCAGATATTCCACCTCTTGTACTCCAAAGAAACATTGAATGTTTTTGCATATAATTATTTTTCCTCCAATAGTTTGAGCACCCTGTCAACATGTTGAACATGATCCTTCCAAGACCCGTTGTAGATTAGTATATCATCAAAAAATACTAACACAAATTTTCTAAGGAAGGCCTGTTTAAAATTGGAATTCATCGACCCTTGAAATGTAGAAGGTGCATTGGTAAGGCCAAAAGGTATGACCAAAAATTCATGATGACCCTCATGAGTTCGAAAATGTTGTTTTCAGAATATCTTTAGTCTTCATTCTAATTTGATGTGTCTTGAACAAAGATCCAACTTGGTAAAATAAATTGCCCCATGTAATTCATCCGATAATTCATAAATCACATGAATGGGAAATTTATCTTTAATAGTGAGCTTATTGAGCTCCCTATAATCCGGACACATGCGCCATGATCCATCTTTCTTGTGCAATTAATACCACATTCTGGGTAGAGAAAGAACTTTGACTAGGTTGAATTATACTAGCCTTTACATTTGGTTAATCATACTGCCTAATTTCTGCTTCTTTGGACATATAAGGACATTCTAAGGCCCGATGTTTGAGGAACACTTTGGAATCAAATGAATAAGATGATCATGATCACAAATAGGTGGGAGTTTTTTGGGACCATTATCAAACACCTTGAATGATTGTCCAGATCTTTTTGGAGATCCGGGAGAACAGATGATTTTGATGTTGAACTTAGGAGCATAATTGTGCAATTACGCTTCGTTGTTCTTTCTTCGTGTTGCTGACATTAGAGCTTATTATCTTTTTGCTTCATAGTGCCTTAATTACACTTTTCCTCCAGTATCCAAGAAAAGCCTTCTGAAATTAAAAGCTACCGTCTCCAAAGATTGTAACCATTGTACTCCTATTACAACATCAACACCTCCTATAGGAATGGAAAGCATTGGAATATTCAATACATATTCCCCCATGTTTAGCTTGATATTATGGCAATTTCCAGAGAAATTTATAGTTCCTCCATTTGCAACCATCACTTGACCTTCTGGTGTTGGGTATAGGAAACAATTCAATTCCTTGGCTACCTTACAATGAATAAAATTATGGGTACTACTCGAATCAATAAACACTATTACCTTCTTCTTCTTGATATGTCCTTCTACCTTGAGAGTTGGAGGAGTGGTAATTCCTGCCATTGCACTACATGATATGGTCGGACTCATTTCTTCTTCTTCTAGGGTTGGTTTCTGGTGTATATCCTCTTATTTTGAAGTTTCTTGTTCATTTTATTCCTCCTCTTCACAATCTATGTAAAATAATTCTTATTCTCATAATTTATGACCTTTATGTATTTGTTTATCACAACCGTATAAAAGCCCTTTTGCTCTTTTTTCTTCCAATTGTTGTGGTTTCAACCTTGTAGGTTGTGGAAGTCTAGGAGTAGCAACACTTCCATCTTTATAGATGTGAGTGGTAGGCTTCCTTGTTGCCATAATTTTACATTCAATTTTTTCTTGCCAACCTGAATGCCTTCTCCAATGAATCAGGTTCCCAAACGTGAACTTCATGTTGGATGTTATCCTTTAAAGTCCCTATGAAGACATCAATCTTGTGTTCCTCTGGAATATTAGTTACCCATATATTCAATTTTTGGAAGTCCTCAATGTGCTCCACCACTGAACCCCTTTGTTTGAGATTTATCAATTGGCTAAAGAAGGTGTTTCTCTTTGTATCCTCATAATGTGTTATCATTTCCTTCGTAAAAATTGACCAAGTGACAATTTTTTTATGGGAGCAAAGCCATTGATACCATACAAATGTATTTTGTTCTAAATGTAAAGTTGCAATGCATACCTTTTGTGTGTGTTTTGCACATTATTGAGATCAAAATATTGCTCCATCTATAGTATCCATGTTACGAGATCCTTGCCATCAAATTTCCTCTTATCCATCTTTGGAATATGGTGGTTCTTAAATCCAACATTAAAGTTTATGAAATCATGATTAACATTTGTTTTGTCCTCAGCATGAATTTCTTCTACTATATTTTCGCCATTAGGAATCATTTCTTGTATCAACTTTGACAAACCTTCCATGTCTTCCTTCAAACCTTCCATTTTTTCTTCCATACCATCCTTCAAACCTTCCATTTTTTATTCCATACCATTCTTCAAATCATCCATTGTAGTTTCCATACCTTTCTTCAAACCATCCATATTAGCTTCCATGCTTTTCTTCAAAACATCCATTTCATTTTCTGTTTCTCTTTGCGAGAGCGAAATTTGGTGCATTTGCTCTTGTAATTTTGTTATGTCGTGTTGCATTTATTCATCTTCATGAGCCATAGTAGAGCCTTCTGAAGGCTTAATGGGTGTTGAATTAATTTTAGGGGGCATTTTAGAACCCAATACTGATATCTATTCTACAATATGCCATTGGAATCATTTCAAATTGATTCTTCAAACAAGACTTATGCAATTCAGAAACAAATACACACCTTTTTCTTGCTTTTGAGGAGCTCGATATTGAAATTGAATTATCTCTGTGATTTCAGATCTTCAATATCTAAAATTTGGCCTTGATGTAGCTCTCTAAATCCTCTTTCAAATGCCATAGGTATAACCTGATTTGGATTCTTCAAGGCAAAGTTATGTCCAATCTCCCACAATGACCTAATTATGGACTAGTTCAGTAGAGCGAACTTGTACGACTTGCCACGTGTCATTGTTTGCTCCTTCGACTCTAAAATTGGTAGAAAAGAAACTAAAGTCCGTGTACTTCCAGCCACTTTTTATAGAATTCCAATCTGATGCTCAGAGAGATAGTTATGAAGATTTTCCCACGATCACCTCTTTGAGATGAAATTCAGGAGCCTGAAAAATCCCTAACTCCCACAGATCATATCTTCGAAAATATTGCGAGCCAAGCTCTAAAATTTTGCGACGATGTTATCCAGGATTTCTGCTTCGTGCTCTAAAAAATTCAGCTTCTAAACCTTTGTAGAAAAAAAATAAGTTATAGTGAAAATGCCAAGATGACCTGTTTGGAGTAGCGAAACCCTAGAATCCAAAGCTCTGATACCAAATCTTCTGAAACCAACTCCAAAAATAGAAGAAAAGAGATATCAACACCTTATAAATAAGCCACTTTGAGGGGGAAACCTCTAATACATTACGTGAATTAACAATTCTTGGATGATACAAATGACAAAACCTCCTTTCTATATATAGGAGTCCATGGGGCCACAATGTAATCCTAGTCGACCTAACAATAATAATGTAAGGGCACAATAATAACAATACGGGGGTTACAGGGGTACAATAATAACAATAAGGGGGTTACACTAACAACAATAAGGGACTATACTAGTAATATAGAGACCTAACAAAGTTTCCCCCCAAGGATGACAAGGAGCTACAAATTAGTTTGCCTACCTCTTTTCTTGGATTCTTTCAGAACTTTTTTTTTTGTATCAAGCATTGTACCACCTCGTATGCCTAAAGTGGATAGTTGTTGAGCTCGAGAAAGGACTTATTCCAACTACAAGATCTGTTGATTTGGGATTGATAGGTAGTCTGGTCGTTGGCAGGCGTCTTCTAGGCCTAACATTTCAAGGTTTCCATAATCAATGCTTTCTGGTTCCTCATTCATTACTGCAGGTATCTCAGGTTCTGTGCCTTTTCCTTTGCTAAAGATAACGTCCGAAGGGTTAGAGGGTTGAGGTTGATCAGAGATTTCTGGGAGAGTTGGGGGTCTAAGGGGAGCAAGAGGAGTTGATTTTTCTTACGAGCGCGACTCGGAGGAGTTGGGGATGGTGGGAGATTTGGTGTTCAGATTGGTGAGAGTGTCAAAGCTGTTGGTTGAGGGAGGCGTGGTAACATGGACTGAGGGAGGCTTGGTCGCATGGGTTGTGACAGACTTCATGGTCTGTCTTCTTCGTTCAGTGACTTTGGTGAATCCATCTGAGTCTTTTGCTTCAAAATATTTATTAGTGGTGGAACTTTGATTGAGAGGGAAATCTTTGAAGAGATGCCCATGCGTGTGGAATTTCCTGCATCTGAAGGGCACATGTTCATAATCCACAATTTGTGCCCATTCAAAATCATCATGGAGAAGACTTACCTCATTAGGAAGGGTTTTAGCTACGTGCATGTAGACGCAAATCCTAGCATAGGCAGTGTACTTGATGCTTCTTGTTTCATCCACAACTTTGATGAATTCCCCTGGGGTGTTGCCGATCTCCTTCAGGGTTAAGTCATCCCAGTAATCCTGTGAAAGAGAGTAAAATTGCACCCGGACCAGCGCCCAACTGAAGTCTACTTTGTCAGGGTTGAATCTTTCAACCCAATTTCAGAGGAAGAGTCCTGCAGAGTTGAAGAAATAGGGACCTCCATCCATGATCCTGTTCTTGTCTTCAGTGCATGTGAAAATAATATTGAAGAAGCCCTTTGATCCCTGCTGGAGGTTGATATAGCCTTTGGGCTTCCACTTGGAGGCGATCCAACCGAGAAGGGCCTTTTTGGTGGGCCATAAGCCCATGAACTTTCCCGTTAAGGCGTGATCTTTCATGTATTGGATTTTCCTGTTGATTCGATGCATAGGAAGCCGGATCTTTGGTCGTTCCACAACTTTTGGTATGCATGTCGAGGAGGTAACTGTTGCTAGAGTAGTCGCATCAACAACCTTGTTGGTCAGAGGGGTAGACGTCGCTGCGGGGTCTGACTGCGGGGTAGAGGGCTGCTGACGGGAGATGTCAGATTCCGTAGCCACACTATTGATAGGAGGGCCAGAGGGAGGGGGGGGATCCACAGCCCCCCTGCTAGGATCCACCATGGAGAGGACGCTCAACCAAGTTGGATTAATGGGGCCGGGCAGGCGTCATGAGAAGTGCGAGTACATAAAAAAAGATGCAGGCTCGAGGGCCGCTGTAACCCTATGTCTTTGCGAGGGTGATTCCAAGTTGCAGAGCCTTATCATCCTATAAGTGATATTCGTTCACATAACAACATTAAGTTGTTAGCTTACATGGAATAGATGAGGTGATCCATCACTATGGCTACAAAAGGATCTTGCTTTAGCATAAATGTTTGGTTGCTAGTGTTAAAACAAAACTTGGTCACTAGTGCTACAACATAATTTGGTCATTGGTGCTAAATTAAACTCACTTGCCAATGCAAGAAAAACTTGTGTGGATTGGCTCCTGTTCAGGCTCATTCTTGTTAAGATTGGCATAGATTCTCGAAATTTGGAATGGATTATGGCCTGTGTGTTTAACATTTGGTATGATGTTCTTGTCAATGGATAACCTACTAATTGTTTTTCGTGGAGGTCGTGGGCTTCATCAGGGATGTGCATTATCTCCACTACTATTTATATTGATCATGGATGGTATTAGCAGGAATATTTTCGAGGTTCGAGATCTTGATATTTTTAGAGGGTTTCATGTCTCTTCCTCGATTTATATCACTCATCTCTTCTTTGTGGATGACATCCTTACTTTTGGGGAATGTGATCGTGATCAATGGGAGGTTATACATTATATATTCACCAGGTATGGAGTGACATCAAGTCTTATTATCAATGATCATAATTCCTTCTTGTATCATTTGGAGGGGGAACTGGAGGTCTTCACACACATTGCTAACATTTTTCAGATTCAACTTAGGCATTTAAAGCATGGATTCTCATACTTGGGATTCAGATTGAAGCCAAACTATTACAGGGGTGGAGATTGGAATTGGCTCCTCTCTTGTTTTGATCAGAAGCTATGTATGTGGGTTTACTGGTTCTTATCTCTTGGTGGTTGACTTACTCTCATCACCTCAATCTTGCCACAGATGGCCACACACTAGATGCATTTATTTATCATTCCTTCTCATATTATTGCTAAGATCCAGACTAAGATGTCTCGTCTTTTGTGGGCAGATGGTGTAACAGGTAGAAAGTATCATCTGGTTGCTTGGGACACCTTGTCCAGGCCAAAACACACTGGGGGATGGGGTATATTGGATACCCGATGTTTTGGTTTTTCTCTTCTCATTAAGTCAATGTAGCGAGTCCGTTCTCAAAATGGTATATGGAATAACATAATATCTGCAAAATATTTACATGGCCTACAATTTTCGAGTTGGATCAGATCACCCGAGTATATCCTAGGAAAGGGCTCATACATCTGGAGGAGTTTTCACAAGGTTTAGAGTCTTCTACTCAAGCAGATCAAATAGGCATTTGGAAAGGGAAATGATATTATGATTGATTTTGACTTTATTGCTGGCATCCTGACTCAGTCACATCTTTCTAAGGACATTGTTTCATCTTTACACAACAAAGGTATCTTCACATTGGCCCACACCATCGATAGCTGGGATGGAAACATGCCGAGATGGAAGGATGCTGCTAAACTACATTTTACTGGAGAATCTGCATGTGAATGGAACCTTTTTACTGTGGCTTTACGTAAGGCTGGTGTGAGGAGACGTGGACTCACGGACGAGATCATCTGGGAAGGTCCCACCTGGGGAGGGGCTTTCATTGTTAAAGACATATACATATGCTTACAATCTCCCTCACCGGAATTGGATCAGACCTGGTTCATGCAATTATGGGGGATGCACATGCATTTGAAGATTACATTATTTGCTTAGCTTACTTGGCATAACATAGTTCTTACGTGGGACAATTTATGTCACAGGGGTTTTTTGGGGCCTAGATTATGCTCGCTCTATAGATCTGATGGGGAGTCTGTGGTACATCTATTTCTCAGCCAGTCATTTGATATTCAGGTATGGGATCATATCTTCTCTCATCTGCACTATCCTGTCACTCGTTTTTCAGTCCATCCTTCACTGTTTTCTTTGGGCTATCAAATGCCAGATTGATTCTCGCATTCCATTTTTTACTATCTGGGAAATTTGGAAAACTAGGAATAGTGTCATTATTGAGGGATCTTCTGCTCATCCATTATGTACCCTGTCTAAGATCCTGTCTTGGACTGATGCTATGCCCCCTTGAATGCTTCATTCTCGAGATATGCCTAAGCGTTTGCAGCATAAAATTATCAAAATGTTGGTAGGATTTTTTGATGACGTGACAAAATATGGTGTCTATGGTTGTGGTGCTATTTTATACATGGATGTTAATGATAAATTCACTTTGACTTGGTCTGGAGCAGAGGGAAATAACACTCGGGCGGAGCTGCTGGCTCTCTGTGGCATGCTTTGGTTTGCCAGGAGGCTGGATATTGATCCCATACACATATATGGTGATTCTCATATCATTGTACATGCTTTCAATGGTCGAAACTCCTTCGACCCACCACACCTTCGATATTGGCATAGAAGGACAGAGGACCTTCTTAGGACTTTTCAATCGACTTCCATTGATCATATATTCAGGGATCAGAACTCAGAGGCATATTTTCAGTCTAAACGTGGCATGCAGATGGAAGAGGGTCTCCTATTTTTTTGTTCATTCCATCGCTAGTCGGGAGGTTGATAGGGGCCGCATATATATTCCATATCACTTTATTTTTACTTCCCTTTTTATCTCTACTCACTATCTATACATGTTTTTGATGGAATTTGGATTGCTCCTATTTTCTTAGATGCAAGACACACAATCTCTTTTTCCTACTTGTTTTCTTACCACTGTCCCATAGACAACCTGTAGTATATGAAGATACAGTACTCCGTTGTTGGATATATCTATATCTTTTCTTATCATCTTCTCATGGAGATTGATATGACAATCATTTCTTCTCCACTAGATCATGTATATATTACATGAATATGATGGAATATGATTCAAACACATGTAAACTGTTTTTATACATCATAATGAAACAATTTAATTTTTTCTTTGAAAAGAAAAAAAGTGTGAATCAATGCAAGCACACCATATCTAATTCTTTTTCCCATATCACTATAATAAGTATCCAATAGTAAAATTCTCAATCATGGCATCCAAACAATAACTAGATTGAATATTAACCACTTTCCAAAAGTACAAAATTAGAATAGTTATTAACTATTTATAAAATAAACTTCACAAAAATATTCTTAAAATACACATATAACAATTTACAATTTCAATTGTATTATTAAACCATGCATTTATTCATTAATAAAATATACAAAATAAAAATAATAATATAATAAATAATATAAAAACAATAAAAATATAATATTTCACATTAAAATAAAAAACTAACTATTAATGACAATCATAATACAGTTTTCATTATGGTTACTATGTCCAAAGAGGTCGTACAAGTCTTATGTTCAGATTCTTAATAATTGTTATCCAAACAAGATGCGGTTATTCTTCATATATAAATGCAAAGAGCCATTATTCCTTTAGAAAAGATCTTATGAGAACCCTTAGTGGCAGAGAAAATGCCAAAAGCTTCTAGCTTAGCGATTCACACCAAAACAGAGAGAACAATATAGCTTTCGAACGCCCTCATCGAAAGTCTGTTTGGCACAACTATTTTGTGTTTGGTGTATGTCTAGCTATTGAAATAATCTACGAACCCATTGAAGTGCCCTCACTTTCTCCAACCCCACTTCAACCAACAATTCGATCCCTTGTTTATTTTGAAGGTTCAAAATTCTCCCTCTTTTTAATATTCGCATCCTTCAAGAAGGCCACTGCAGAAGACGCAAGAAAAGCAAAGCAGAACAGATATATATCTATGCACAGACCGCCGGGTGTTCAATATTGCAAGATTGGCGTTGAGAAATTAGACAGAGATATACACACGTATTCGATATAGCATGAGGTTGATACATGAGTTCTGTAAAAGAGATGGCGTCATCATCATCATGGACAGACAATGCCAGTGGATCTCGGGCCTCCCAAACATCACACCCTTCACGTAAAAGACGCATGTAAGTCAATCCATAAAAACCCACTTCTTCTGTTTCTTGTATTGGATTTTTATCAATGTGTTGTGGCTTGCCAGCAATCTCTATTGCAAGCATTTTTCTTGCATAACAGACAACCGTGAATAGTTCAAATATTGATTGATTTTGTTTACGATTGACATGAGATGCGCTACTGCCTCCCCACTTATACGCCGGTTGGTCCCATAAACCCCGTTTTCCCTTTGCTCAAATGAATAATTATTATTGTTTTCTTTCCCATTTTTCAGAGACGTTATATACATACACACAGACCACTATTCTGCCTGATTCGGCATTAGGTCTTGTTTGTCAATTGGGAATGGTTCACTCCCTAGTCACACAGTATTCTCATGTCGTGTTAAATTCTCACTGTGCCAAGAGACCAATCTAAGGCAATTTTCTATCCTTGTTGCCGTTACAAACCTGTTTGGAATACCTGGCTGGTTATCAGAACGGTCACATTATACTTCCTGTGGCGAAAATGACGTACCAGAACATCCGAAGATTTGCCAAACGAAAGAATAACACAAAAATTAAGGAGTTCTTGATCCTAGATTATGTATAACGTGGCTCAGCAAATTTGAATTCCTTACGAAAAGATTGTGATGCTTTAGTTTAGGGAGTTAGATCTCATGCTCTTGCCCTACTTTCTTAGGTAGGCAGGGGACATGCTATTTTGATGTGATGATGACCTTTCACATCCTCTATGATGGGAAGACAATCACATTCCTTCAGGCTTCCAGTAATATCAGTATCAGTTCTCTTAAACAAAAAAGGCACTGTGATTGTGAATCCATGTACACTGAGAGAACTGAAAGATAGATTAATCAGGAAGAAGCGGTAATTGGTGACAAACGGTCAAATATTATTGACTTACATGATAATCTGAATGGTTTTTATAAATGCCAGCTTCACAATAAAGAAATCTCATACTGGCATGCCCTCTAAGGTAGATAAATCTATATTAATGTATCCCCTCTTTAAATGCAGAAGGTCTTGACCTTGCTTTTCATTTGGAAGGAAAGTGAAACATTCTGGATCTCATACACAATGAATGAAATCTCTTGGGGCTTTAAAGTTTTTTAAATATACCACCTTTTGCCAAACCCTACCCTGGCTAACTGATCAGATGACAAATGATCTCTTTAACAATGCAATTGACTTGTGGGGCATTAATGTATTCAAATATACTACATTTTGCTAACCCCTCGCCTGGTTAACTGATCGGATGGCAGATGACCTTGTTGACAATACAATAGCTTTCCATTAGTTACAAATGAGAGTATTAGCTGATAGTACAAGATAATCATAGTGGATTATGCTTATTAAACTGGAACCTGAAGCCTTAATCAAATGGAGGGTTGGTTGGCCTTTTCTGAAATAAGACCTTCATAGAATGCAAAGAGCAATCGATGATGTCTCGAGTGTGCTGAAGGGAGACATGCTGCAGAAGGAAAACTACTCTACACTGCAACCATACAAAGAAGGTTCAAGGAAATACTTGTTCTTCGCAATGGAATTTCTTTATGTGGGATACTGCAGGCATATGTTGTGTAATTGATGTCTATTTAAGACCCTGTTTTATTCACTTCTTCAATGCATGATCAAGGTTCAAAATGTATATACTGTGGCATTTTATTCCTGACCGACTTATAAATATAGCACATTTTTGTACCTTAGAAAAAATGAGAAACTTTTGGGGGCTCTGTTTATGTAGGCATTGTGGGGTTCATTTTTGGCAAGGAAGAACCTAAATTCAATGCTACAGAATGCCTGTGGTGCATTGAATATGTGATACTCGCCTTTCATTGGCATATTGATATCCTCCCAACATATCGGCAAAATATGGAATGGACAAGGTGACTGATAAAATGAAGTGATGAGATATTCCAATGATGTCTGCCTCTGTTGTGTCCATGCTTCTTGGTATGGCATTGAGTTTACTCTCTAACTAGGTGAAAAAGCATGTTAGGTAAGCTAACTGACCTCAGTCTAGTAATTTTAACATCTCATACAGTCAACTACATGGTTGTCTATTACCAAATTTAATCAATGTTGTTTTGCACTACAAAAAATAAGATTTACTAAAAATAAATTCGACGCTCATCTTTGATCAGGAAGTTCATGAATGAAACATTCTATTTATATAGCATACTAATTTTGGCATTGCAACAATGCTTTGAAAAAATTGACAAAAAAGACAAATCAAAGACAAACAACTTCTCTTGTAACCATATTTTGCGTTAGTTTTTGTAGCATCAGAGGTGTTCTAGTCTCGAAACTTTGTGGAGAGGCTGTTGAAATTTGGTACCGGAGGACAGGTGGTTCCCTAAGGCTTTGATCTTTGGCCTAGGGAAAAGTGTCCAAAAGAATTTAATTTTTCTCCTAAAGTAACTTTATAATTTTTTATAAAGTTAAATCTAATTTAAAAGTGACTTAAGTGATAAAGTTACTAAAGTGACTTTATAAAGTTATAAAGTCAAATCTAATTTTAAAGTGACTTTAAGTGATAAAGTTAATAAAGTTAAAGTGACTTTAAATAAAGTCAATATAAAATTAGAAAGGAAAAAGTGACTTTGGAAATAAAAGACTAAGTGGGTCTTTATTAAAGTGGGGTGAATTAAAAAATGAAAAGTGAGATTTAAATGAGCATTTAATCTCAGCCCTAGATCTCAATCTATCTCAGCCATTGGATTTAGGGATTCCTCAAAAGTCACTTAGGGTTAGGTTAAAGGAGGAAAAGGAGGAAAAGGTCATTCATTCTTTCATGAGCAGATTGGGAGAAGGAGAGCAAGAGAGCAAGGGAGATTTCTGAGCAGTGAGGAGAAGGAGGCAGCAGTTTGGCACACATTCCAAGGCCATATTACAGCAAGACCGTACAGCAGAGTTTGCACACAGTTCAAGGCAGATTTGGCACGATTTCCAAGGCAGAATCCGTACAGCAGCTTGTGGCACGTTTTCCAAGGCAGCCGTACCATTTTCTGGGCACAGATTTCGAGGGAGAAGCTGCTGTTTTTTGCTGCACGCTTTTCTAGACAGGCCGTACAGCCTGTAGCTGATTGCTGGCACAAAAATCGAGGCAGATTTCCGTACAGTAGCATTTAATACAGCTGCACGCATTCCAAGGAGGCCATACAGCAGCATTTATTGCTGTTCTGCACACAAAAAGAGGAGGCCGTACAGCAGAAATTAATGCTGTAATTTCTGGGCACGTTTTTCAAGGAAATACGCACAGCATTTATTGCTGGTTCAGTTTTACTGTCTGCACGTTTTCCGAGGCGGTGGTTAAGCACGGAAAGAGATAAGTTGTAAAAGTTTACTTGCTGATTTTTTCTGAATATTTCTCTCTCTGTAAAAAAGCATTTTTCAGAAATAAGGAGCTCTCAAACTGGTTTTCCCCAAGAGTTGTAGGGGGTTTTTCCAGGGTCACCTTGACCAAAAATACTGAGTTATGATGTGTTGAATGACTGTTTGTTACTGCTGTTATTTTATTTCTGCATTTACAGCATTCTGAAAAAATTTCCAGAATTTGTGTTTTCAGAAAAAATTATTTTCCAGTTATTAAATGTATGGATATGGGAAAGGGCATTTAATTATTTTGGAGTAATAAGGTGAAAACTGAAAACCGGGGTGGGAATCTAGAATTTTCTACATGGTATCAGAGCTTGAGTGCTGAAAGAGCAGTTTGGGACAGCAAGGAAGAAAATTACAGCTTGCTGATTTTTCACTCAGAAAATTCCAGCAAGCTGATTTTTCACAAACAGCAGATTTTTACCTTTACTACAGCAGTGCTATTTTTCAGTTTTAGGACAGCAGGATGTCATTGGGACTGAGGGTGGAGGATAGGTTGGATGGTCATTCCAACTACAGCATTTGGAAAGAGAGAATGCAGAGTATCTTTGAGGAGGCAGAAGTCTGGGACATTATGGTACATACCACACAGAACCCTGTGAATGTGCCTACTGATGCTACTCAGTTGGCAGCATATAATAAAAAGAACAACAAGGGTAAGAGGCTGATTCTAGACGGAATCAAAGACCATTGCATTCCTCATGTGAGAGGAAAGAGAAATGTTCATGAGATGTGGACAACATTGTCCAATCTCTACCAGAGTACCAATGAGAACCGGAAAATGGTCCTGAAGGAGAAGATGAAGACCATTAAGATGGGCAATGATAGTGCAGCTGGATATCTCACAAAGATTACTAATGTGAGAGATGAGTTGGCAGCGATTGGAGAGGCCATTCCACCCACCGAGTTGGTGCGGATTGCAGTGAATGGTCTCCCCCGTTCATGGATGAACTTTGCTGATGGAGTTTGTGCACGTGAGACCCTTCCCACATGGGAGAGGTTTTGGGATGATTGCATTCAGACAGAGATCAGGAAAGGTCAGCTTGGGGCAGCCAAGCCAGTTGAGCAAGATGAGGATGTAGCACTGTTGGCAGGACGCAAGAAAGGCAAAGGGAAGAAGCAGGCTTCCACAAGCAATGGTGGGGGCAAAGGAAAAGGTAAAGGTAAACAGGATAACACACAGAAGGACTATTCCAAAGTGAAGTGTTGGAATTTTCAGAAGATGGGACACTATGCAGTTGTGTGTCCGGAGAAGAAGAAGAAGAAGGGGAAGAACCAGAGCATGGCAGCTTCAGCAGAGGTTGAGGACTTTGTAGATCGCTTTGACCGGGAGTTTGGGTTCATTGCATGTGAGTCTTCTAGTGCAGGATTACCTGCCACACAGGTTCAGAGGGAGCATGCATTTCCCTCGATTAGCGGAGCATCTTCGGGTATCTGGTATGTGGACAGTGGGGCTTCACGTCACATGAGAGGAGTCCGTGAGTACTTCTCAGAGCTTTCAGAGAGTGGCACTGATGTAGAGGTAGTACTCGGTGATGACAGAGTTGTTAGAGCAGTCGGTGTGGGAACATTGACATTTCAGAGGGAGTCCAAACCTCCCTTGAAGGTGTCAGATGTTCTTTATGTGCCAGGGATGAGAAAGAACCTCATATCCGTCTCAGCTTTGGAGGACAGAGGATATGAGATACTATTCAGGGGAGGACAGGTGTTGATGTATCCCAGGGGCACTCCAGCTGATTCAGCTAGAGTGATAGGTGTACGCCATGCAAAGGTGTACAAGTTTGCATTTCAGTCCCTTTTGGCATTGAGCAGTAGTACCGACAGCAGAGCTAGTAGTTCTGAGCAGTGTGAGATTTGGCACCGCAGGATGGGGCACATGCATCATGGAGCCTTGAGGACTTTGCGGGAGATCACTACAGGTGTGCCAGAGTTCAGTACTGATCACTTTGATACTTGCAGAGGATGTGCGATGGGCAAGTTTGCCAAATCCCCTTTTCCCAGCAGTGACAGCAGAGCGACTGGGATACTTGATTTGATTCATTCCGATGTGAGCGGTCTGATGTCTCATGTTTCCTTGAGTGGATATGAGTACTATGTGTTATTCATTGATGATCACTCCAGGAGGACCTGGATTTATTTCTTGAAGACCAAGAGTGAGGTCTTCAAGCGGTTTCAGGAGTTCAGAGCTCTTGTGGAGACACAGACAGGTCGGAAGATCAAGTCCCTGAGGTCGGACAATGGAGGAGAGCACACCCTTGGAGAGTTTGTTGACTATTGTGCGGAGGCAGGCATTAGGAGGGAGCTCACTGTTCCTTACAACCCCCAGCAGAACGGGGTTGCGGAGAGGAAGAACAGATCCATCGGAGGGGCTGCCAAAGCCATGTTGCATGATCAGGGGTTGCCATTGTTTTTGTGGGCAGAGGCCTGCAACATAGCTGTTTACTTGCAGAACAGGAGTCCGCATCGTGCCTTGGGGCACATGACTCCGGAGGAGGCTTTTTCTGGGAAGAAGCCCGATATTGGTCATCTTCGTATCTTTGGGTGCATTACATACTCCTACATACCCAAGGAGAAGAGGACCAAACTAGAGCCCACCGCAGAGAAGGGTATCTTTGTGGGCTACAGTGAGACCTCCAAGGCCTTTCGGATTTACATTCCTGCGTAGAGGAAAGTTGTTGTCAGGCGAGATGTGAAGTTCGAGGAGGACAGGCCCTTTAGAGGCCGCTGAGCAGCACCCGGACCGCCCGGCACCCCCCCAAAGAAGCCAGAGCCATTGGGCAGATCCGTGCG
The DNA here is from genome assembly GCA_034641835.2 of Pinus albicaulis. NCBI lineage: Eukaryota > Viridiplantae > Streptophyta > Pinopsida > Pinales > Pinaceae > Pinus > Pinus albicaulis. The sequence continues at coordinate 685,707,623 of CM076576.1, read as the reverse complement.
TGGACTGCAGAGGATCCGCAGGTACACCATGACGGCGGTCCGTCGTTGGGGAGTGGCTCGGCAGAAATGAGGGGGTGGCGGCGGGGGCGCACGCAGCGCCCGTCGCAGGCGTTCATCGGGTAGTCCACCGATGGACAGCTCACACACGCACCCTCGCATCTGCTGTGTCTGTGTGCGTGTGAGGACAAATAGGCCGTACGGGGGGCCGAGAGTTCGCCCCGATGTTGAGGAGGAGGAGTTTTATTCTCCAGCGGGAGAAGTGTGCTCAGGGAAGAGGAAGCCCAAGTGGCTTCAGGACACCTTGAGAGATGCCACATCTGTTGCTGAGCCTAAGAGGCCGGTCAGAGAGAGCAGACCACCTGAGAGGTTTTGTAGCTATATAGCAATGGCTACCAGCATCCTTGACTCTGAGCCTTCTAGCTATGAGGAGGCAGCTAGCCAGCAGGTCTGGAGAGAGGCCATGCAGGAGGAGTATTCTTCTCTCATGAAGAATGATGTTTGGGAGGTGGTGCCGAGGCCTGAGGGCAAATCCGTGGTTACTTCCAGATGGCTTTACAAGGTAAAGCATGCTGCAGATGGCAGCATTGAGAAATTCAAAGCGAAGTTTGTGGCTAGAGGGTTCTCCCAGGTAGAGGGAGTTGATTATGAGGAGACCTTCGCTCCCGTGGCTCGATATACTTCGATCCGCTCCATTATATCGATAGCAGCAGAGATGGGTTGGAAGATCCACCAGATGGATGTGAAGACCGCATTTCTCAATGGCTTCATACAAGAGGAGGTGTACATTGAGCAGCCACAGGGCTTTGAGGTGCATGGGAAGGAGTCCCATGTGTGTAGACTGAAGAAGGCCCTTTATGGCCTGAAGCAAGCTCCCAGAGCTTGGTACTCCAGGATAGATACATACTTGCAGGAGATGGGTTTCACAAAGAGTGAGGCAGATCCGAACTTATACTTCATTGTGATAGGTGATGAGCCTCTCATTTTGGTGCTGTATGTGGATGACTTGGTTATTATGGGTGCAGAGAGACTCATAGAGCACTGCAAGAGAGATCTTGCGTTGGAGTTTGAGATGAAGGACATCGGCTTGATGCATTACTTTTTGGGTTTGGAGGTGTGGCAGGAGGAGGGGCATTTCTTCTTAGGGCAGGGGAAGTATATTGTGGACATCCTTGGCAGATTCCACATGGAGGATTGTAGACCCATGTCGACACCGATGATCACCAATTGGAAGAAGCTTCATGCTTCGGATTCCAAGTTGGTGGATCCCACATTGTACAGACAGCTGATTGGTTCCTTGATGTATTTGGTCAACACTAGACCAGATATTTGTTTTGCAGTCAACACGATGAGTCAGTTTATGTGTGAGCCTAGGAAGGTTCACTGGGTGGCTGCAAAACACATTTTGCGGTACTTGCAGGGGACAGTGGATTATGGTCCGGACTACAGGCAGGGGGATGGAGTGAGATTGGCAGGTTACACTGATTCTGATTGGGCAGGTTGTGCTTCTGATAGGAAGAGCACTTCAAGGTGTTGTTTTGGGTTGGGTTCGGCAGTGGTGTCATGGTTCAGCCGAAAGCAGCAGTCAGTAGCATTGAGTTCAGCGGAAGCAGAGTATATGGCAGCCAGTCTAGCTAGTTGTGAGGCCATCTGGCTTCGCAAGATGTTGTTTGGCTTATTTGGTCAGCCGTTGAGACCTTCAGTGATTTACTGTGATAATCAGAGTTGCATTAAACTCACAGAGAATCCAGTATTTCATGACAGGTCAAAGCATATCGGGATCAAATATCACTTCATCAGAGACTATGTTCAGAAAGGAGCTGTGAAGCTTGAGTATATTCCCACTGATGAGCAGGTTGCAGATATTCTTACCAAAGCCTTACCACGGGCAAGCATGTCTACTTCAGAGACAAGATGGGTGTGGTGAGGAACACCTTCCTCGGTAAGAGGGAGTGTTGAAATTTGGTTACCGGAGGACAGGTGGTTCCCTAAGGCTTTGATCTTTGGCCTAGGGAAAAGTGTCCAAAAGAATTTAATTTTTTCTCCTAAAGTAACTTTATAATTTTTTATAAAGTTAAATCTAATTTAAAAGTGACTTAAGTGATAAAGTTACTAAAGTGACTTTATAAAGTTATAAAGTCAAATCTAATTTTAAAATGACTTTAAGTGATAAAGTTACTAAAGTTAAAGTGACTTTAAATAAAGTCAATGTAAAATTAGAAAGGAAAAAGTGACTTTGGAAATAAAAGACTAAGTGGGCCTTTATTAAAGTGGGGTGAATTAAAAAATGAAAAGTGAGATTTAAATGAGCATTTAATCTCAGCCCTAGATCTCAATCTATCTCAGCCATTGGATTTAGGGATTCCCCAAAAGTCACTTAGGGTTAGGTTAAAGGAAGAAAAGGAGGAAAAGGTCATTCATTCTTTCATGAGCAGATTGGGAGAAGGAGAGCAAGAGAGCAAGGGAGATTTCTGAGCAGTGAGGAGAAGGAGGCAGCAGTTTGGCGCACATTCCAAGGCCATATTTCAGCAAGACCGTACAGCAGTTTTGTACACAGCCCAAGGCGCATTTAATGAGCTTCTCTTAAGGTGTAGACCTCAAAGCACTTGTGGTATCGTTTTGGAAGGCAAAATGTATCATTTTTCTCGGGGGTACGCATTTCGAGGGAGAGCCATGCTGGGCCGCATCGCTTTCAGGATGTGCCGTACGCCCCGTAGCCGATTGCCGCACAAAAATCGAGGTGATTTCCGTACAAAGAAGATTTAATACACTGCACGTATTCCAAGGAGGCCGCATGTACAAAGATGAAGGCCGTGTTTCCGCACGCAAAAAAAGAGGAGTGTCGCATGTTGTACCACGTCGGCATCGCGCTTTTCAAGGAAATACGCACATCATTTATTGCTGGTTCAGTTTTACTGTCTGCACGTTTTCCGAGGCGGTGGTTAAGCACGTAAAGAGATAAGTTGTAAAAGTTTACTTGCTGATTTTTCTGAATATTTCTCTCTCTGTAAAAAGCATTTTTCAGAGATAAAAAGGAGCTCTCAAACTGGTTTTCCCCAAGAGTTGTAGGGGGTTTTTCCAGGGTCACCTTGACCAAAAATACTGAGTTATGATGTGTTGAATGACTGTTTGTTACCGCTGTTATTTTATTTCTGCATTTACAGCATTCTGAAAAAATTTCCAGAATTTGTGTTTTCAGCAAAATTTATTTTCCAGTTATTAAATGTATGGATATGGGAAAGGGCATTTAATTATTTTGGAGTAATAAGGTGAAAACTGAAAACCGGGGTGGGAAATAGAATTTTCTACAGAGGCTAAAACACATGAGCTCTCCATAACCCATAAATTGTTTTTGGAAATTTCATCTAGAAGTACCTCAGTTAGATTATTAGCATATTTTTAATTATTTCCTAAGCCTATACTTAGGAAAAGGGGTTAAATAATTATAATTAATTGAGATAAGGTGTGAATCATCTAGAAACTCACACGGATTGACCCCGATATGATCTTGGCTGTTGGAGGTCCAACAAAGGATTATAAGAAGAAGTCGATGGGTAGAGGGAGGATACACTTGTGAGAACCACAGAGAGTTTTATTTCCTTGGAGAGTTCGATTTTCCAGAGAGCCAACAGTGCTGGAAGAGTTCGAGCTTCAATAGGGAAGCAAAGACAGAGAGGGGCAGAGACAATGAGGTCAGAGGAAGTTTTCTAGATCCGGTGAAGTGCATTGTAGAGAAAGGCTGAAATTTATCCAGGAAGCTGCACAAAAGCAACACAGGGGCTTCATTGGGCAGTTCGATTTGCTGAGGAAGGAAGATGTTTTCAGCCCCAGAGGTTGGACAGAAGTTCCAGAGTGCCGGAGAAGTGTTTTCCCAGTCAACAGCAAGCAGGACGACTTGATTTGCAGATGATTTAGGTAGCACGTGTGGCAGGAAGCTTTAGGTTGACGTAGAGCTTGCGCAGGCCCAGTTGGATGGCTTGCTTTTCAGTGGCAGTCAAGTGCCGTGATTGCTCAGAGCGAGGGTAATTTCCCTCTAGATATTTTTGCCAGTATTTTCTTTTAAGGATTGTCAGTTTTGGCATCCAGGTTGTACTCCAAATTTCTCATTGTTGCATAATAATAATAAAACCCTCAGCTGCTGCACCAATTTTCCTTAGTTGGGTTTTTCTGGGGACATTTGTTGAAAAATAACTGTGTTAATTTTTATGTGTGCGCTAGAATTTTCTCAGTTTCCAGCGCTATTTTCTTCTGCAGTTTTATTTGTGAAGGTTGCAGTGTGATTTATTCAGTATTTTTCGTAGCAAATAAATTGTTAAATTAATTAACAAATAGAAGAATAATTTCCAGTTGCTACAATAGGATTTCAGACTTGAAATTTTCACATTTGTATAGAGAGGTGAAGCATGAGGACAGAAACTAGGGTAAACCAGATTATATAGAAGTTTGAGGCTTTGTTTATGATATACTGATTTAAGAGTTCTCTCTCTCTCTCTCTCTATATATATATATATATATATTTGTGAAATACAATTCTCGGGGAAACCCATTGGGCACTTTCCCCTCATTCTGAGGATGGTACCTAGGGTAAACTGGATTATACAGATGCTTGAGGTTTGCCAACAATATACTCATTTAAAAGTTCAACATGTTACTTGCGAGAATTGAACTTGGGTAGGTTCAACATGTTACTTGCGGGAATTGAACTTGGGTAGGAAGGATAATACTCCTTGTCATGTTGCCACGGGCTAGACTCAAAACATAGTCCTTATTCCCTTGAATGTTATGATAATCTTTTCTTTAATCAGATTAAAATTCGTAAAACAAATATCTTACTAGAGTATTTGCACAAAGTAGAGGATTGTTCTGATGTGATTACAACAAAATATTTGTTTAAATGCTTTCCAATATTTGGTTTGTGCCTTTAATAATCACCTAGAATAATACAAGAAAGTTTTATTATATTATCTAGAATGTGCATGCAATAACCCAAATGATTGTCATCTTCAATCCCTTTGTTAACCACCTCCGTAACTTGAAATTGACTTACAGCCTCGCCGAGGCTTTGGTTAACTATTTATAACTTTAGGTCAAATACCATTAACACTCCTAATATATTATAACCCCTTCCCTAGATGTTTGATGCAGTAATTTAATACACGTGACTTGTCTTTTTGTATGGGCCAAAGCCCCAACTGTAGTTTAATAACGTATGGTAAGGTGTGTCATGCTAGTAAATCATGGAATCTTGGAACATAGCACATTGGTCCAACCATTCTAAAGTATATGAGCTCATCAATAATCGCTCATGTCCTCAATTTAAGCTTTAGAACCATCTCGGGTTTGAAATTGGAAGGTGTTTCAAAGGTTTTTTTAGAAATATATTTATTAGTAAGATTATTGATGCTTGTATTTACTTTCATTTTGCTTAGCTTCATTATTAACTATTTGATTATCTAGCCATGCACTACTTTGGTTTCCATCACTATGAGCTTGTAGATAATTTTTTATTTTTATTTTTTATGGCTAGTTGTAAACGTTTGGTGATTATCTACTGTTAATCTTATTTTGCCCTTAACCATGTACCCTGGTCCCTAACTTTATGTTTGCAACATTATACAAGTTAATCATAAAACCTAAATGTTAATTTTGTTAAATCTCCTAATACTAGCCTAGATTTATTTTCTCACAATAATTTTTATTCCTAGAAATTTATTTTATTATCCAAATAAATTCTGAATTGTTGAAAAATAAAATCACTGGTATTTTAACTTCTAAAAATTTATGTGTGCAACAAAAATAAAATTAGAGAGAGATCAATCCACATTACAATAAATAAACACCCATATTTCTCCTTCATTAATTAATCTCAGGAAAATCAGGGTTTCGACCCATAGAGAAATTACAAGGAAACATGCATTGACTGGGACTTGTAACTTGGTCCATTTGGAAGAATTCAACCCACTAGATATTAGCCTTTGAAGGAAATTAGCCTGGGGATTTTTGGCCCACCTCTTGCCAACGTCTTCCCCTCAAACAACCTCTGTGCCTCAAGAAATTCGGCCCTGGAAAATTGGCCTCTCCAACAATTCAACCTCCTTCTCGCTTCAACAATTTGACCCTGCAATCTCCAGCAATTCAACTGCTTAAAAATTCTCTTGAATCCACCCACACTCTTTCTCCTCGATGCTACAGTCTAGCTAAGACTCTCGCTCTAGAGAAAGTCACTTTCTCCTCTTGTGTGTCTTTACCTCTCCTTAAGCTTATTTTATAATTTTCATCAAGCCCAAATCCTTACCCCTAATCTCCCTTCTAAAAGATGCAGGAGATCAATGATTGAGATCATTTCTAAGTCACTTAAATAATTTAATTATTTATCCTTAGAAATTAACTTAATAGTCCATAATAATTAATTGACTTTAATTATTGTACTTTTCTTCAGTTAGACGTAGGAAAGAAGATATAAATCACGTACTCCATCAAGTAAGCACCTAAAGAGGCAATAAATCATCTTCTACATGCTTAGACACCAAGCCTATGCAAGAGACCTTTCGAAGCTACCATAAGCTTCAACACTCCCTCTTAGCAAGGAAGGGATTCTCCACTACCTTGAGCTTGTCTCTGTACTTCACAAACTTCCCTTTCACTAGAGGCTTAGTGAGATTATCTACCACCTTCTCCTCCGTGGAAATGTATTGCTACCTCACAGTGCCTCTATGGACTCTGCCTCTGATGAAGTGATATTTGATCTCGATGTGCTTGGACCGATCATGAAACACAAGATTCACGGAGAGCTTAATGCAACTCTGATTGTCATAGTGAATCACTGTTGGCCCCATCTCCAAACTAAATAACCTTGCAAGCATCTTGTAAAGCCATACTACCTCACAACTTGCCATACTCGCTGCCATGTACTCTACCTTTGCTGAACTAAGTGCCACTGATTGCGACATCCTATTGTACTACGAGTTCATGGTTGATTCCAAAGCTAAAACAACACCGAGATATGGATTTTCCGCCCACAACACTCCCAACCCAATAAGAGTCTATGTACCCCTACAACTCTGACAATCCTCTAACGGATTTCTTCTTGTCAGAGGATAAAGCTTTATTTTAATCTTAGTCGTCGATTCAAGATTAGATCACGACCGTTGGTTTCCCAACCAGAAAAGTATAAAGGAAAGGCTTGGGGTTAGTTGGAGAACACACACATGGAGGCAGAGCACTGAGACTAAGTTGGAATTCTAGGGCATGGTTTGCTAAGAATTTCCAGAAGTGTTTCAGCTGCAACGAGGGGTAGTATTGGCAAGCGGGATGATTTGATCCCAGGCCAAGAGTGCAGCAAGAGGCAGAGAAGCAACAGATTGAGCAACGCAGAGGGGGCAGCAGCTACGCAACAGTTACACAACGCAAAGGCTATGCAGGCCCATAAAGAGCAGTGTAGAGGCAACAGGAGGCCAACAGGGCTGACGCAGGCCCATCCAGGGCAGCGCAGGGACAATGTACCCCAGTCTAGGGTGACATAGGCCCCTCCTGAGCAGCGCAGAGGCTGATGCAGGCTAGCAGAGCTGATGCAAAGGGCTTCAGAGAAGTGATGGGGTTTCTGAAGACAGAAAAGGGCTGAGTTCTGTAAATTCCGTTTGAGGGTGTGAATCAGTCAATTTCTCCGTCTTCGGAACAGAGGTATTGCTGCAGATTGTTTAATTCTTTGTCAGGTTAACGAGATCGGTGCCCAGATTTGTTGTACTTAGAATCTACTTAATAATAAAAACCGTCCAGCACCCAGAAGACCGATTTTCCCGCATTGGGTTTTTCAGGGGACAGTTGTCCAGAAAATCTTGTGTGTTACTTTGTCTATGTGCATGTATTGAGTTTAGATCTGTATCTGTGTAGGCTATTAACATGTTTACTTCGATGTTAATACTGAATATTTAACAGTAGGGTTTTTGCATAAATAATTTTAAGAAATTTTCACATTCTTCAACCTGCATACATGAGATTCTCTCCCATGCATCTCAAAGCCTTGAGGTTGCTCAATATACACCTCCTCTTCAATTAACTCGTTGAGCAAAGTAGTCTTCACATCCATTTGATGTATCCCCCACCCCATCTCAGAAGCAATGGACATGACTACTCTAATGGATGCATATCTGGCAACAAGTGTGTATGTCTCCTCGTAATCCACTTTCTCATGCTGAGAGAACCCTCTTGCCATGAACCGCTTTGTACTTCTCGACATTGCCATCGACTGCATGTTTGATCTTGAAGATCCATTGAGAAGTGACCAAAAACTTTCCCTTTGGCCTCGACACTATATCCCACACATGATTCCTCGTGATGGAGCTATACTCCTCCACCATGGCATCTCTCTAGACTTGCTCATTTGCACCTTCTCAAAAGTGGAAGGTTCGGCCTCACTGATGCTACTCGACAAGGCCAAATAATTAGAAAATCTCATTGGTGGTCTACTTTGCCTGTAAATGCTGTTGGGTGCCTCCACATGCTCCTCATCATCTCTCAAGGTTTGCTTGACCCAACTTGGCCTCCTCCAGGCTCCTCGTAGAGCTCGAAGGAACATCCCGCTCCTCTAGATCTTTGGGTTGTGCCCATGCTACTGGTGATTCTGATCCACGCTCAACATTAGGAGCCTCTTGCTCCTGATCCTCTACCCCTGCTGGCTCTCTATCATGAGATCTCCTAAAGGTCTTGCTTTCATTGAATATGACATCTCGATTGATGATAACTCTCCTCTATCCTGGAATGTGACTTGATAGGCCTTTGAGACCTCACTGTAGCCCACAAATATGCCCCTTTATGACAAGGGCTCCAACTTAGTCCTTTATTCCATAGGAGTGTGAACATAAACTAGGCTACCAAATATGCGCAGATTACTTACCTCTGGCTTTACTCTTGTGAACATCTTCTCAGGAGTTATATCCTCCAACACTCTGTGAGGACTCATATTATGTAGATACACAATTGTATTGAAAGCCTTTTCCCACAAAAACATAAGCAATTCCTGGTCATAAATCATTGCCCTCATTGGCTCCATTATGGTCTTGTTTTTCCTCTAGGAAACCCCATTCCGTTGAGGGTTGTAAGATATCATGAGCCCCTTTTTGATTCCTTCTGTCTTGCAAAAATCTTGGAACTCATTGGAGGTGTACTCGTCCCCATTATCTGATCTCAATACCTTAATCTTCTTTTCGGTCTAGTTCTCCACAAGAGCTTTAAACTCTTGAAACGGACCATAGACCTCACCTTTGGTCTTCAAAAAGTAGACCTAAGCCTTCCTGGAAAAATCATCTATGAATGTCGCAAAGTACAATGACCTTGTGATTGATTCCATTGACATAGGACCACAAATGTCTGAATGCACCAAATCCAACACACCCTTGGACTTGGTCTCGCTGTGAGGAAATGCAGCCTTAGCTTGCTTACCAAGCGCACACCCATTCCACGGTCCCTCTTGCTCCACCTTGATCTCCATAAAACTTGTAACCATTCTCTGTACATAGGAAGAGCCTTGTAGTGTAGGTGTCGCATCCTCTTGTGCCAAAGCTCACTCTAGCTGTCACTCTCATGTACGAGAGCCTTCATCGACTGTCCTCTCAACAGATAGAGATTCTTCTACCCTCTTACTGGTATCAACTCCTTTTGGCCCAATAGCCACTTCACCTCCCATGAAGTTGACCTCTAGTCCTCTGTCCTCTATTGTATCTCAAGAAACAATCCCTTGGCTGTGGTACGGAATCAGTGCTCAAGACATTTTGTAAATGTATGTCACAATTATAATATCAAATGGCCTATGCTTAACACCTTTGGAATCTAATTATTTAATACACTCAATAATCTGATATAATGAAAGCCTTCACAATGCCATAAACTGCTGATATCCGAATGAAATGAAAAGAAGACCTGTAAAGGAAACTTAAAGTGATATGTTGAGAAACAAAATCTATCACTTTTAAGTTTAAGAGGGAATTCATGGAGAGGGAGGAAACTCGAAATAATATGCTGCAAACATAGAATCTATTACTTTAAAGTTTCATCAGGATTTTGTGAAGAAAGAAGAGATGAGGTGAAGGAGCGCAAATTAAGGTTGTTTAACTCTTACTCACAGATGTAATTAAGAGATCGACTGCTACATTACTTCACTTCATTCAAAGAGGAATAAACAGAGAGTGAAACTGGAAAGACATATCAACATCAACAGCTACAGGAAACTTGATCTTCTTTCATTTATTTCTCAGAAAATTCAGTACCAAATTAACAATCCTCCAGAGGTCCAAAACTCGGAACCCATTTTCTTTATTTCTACCTACTTAAATACATCACAGTGGTTCGTAACTCTTGAACTTCTTGAAACTATTCAACTACCTAAACTGTTAAGATTACTTCTGCAATCATACTTGAGAAAACAAATTAAAATTGGAAATATTGTTCATTTTGCTGAATTTGATGTTGCTAATGCGTCCCCTCGAAGTGCTGAGGTGTCCTTTTTGGTTATGATGCAACGGCTACACAGCTCTGTAACGACGCCTTAGTGCCCGACTTGACCGAGCTGTCATGCTCTCAATAGGGCCGCTATACGCTCTTCTACCCGACTCTGCCTATGCCCCTGTGCTTCAAACGCTGTCAATCATATCACCTGCTACCCGACTCTGCCTCTTCTCCTTTGATCTGCATCGGGTTAGTTACTCGAGTTTTTCTGCTGCGTTCTGCCTATTTCTTCATAAAATGGCGCATAACCGCATAAGCTTGGACTTGAAATCCCTTAGATTTCATCTTGGAACCACATGGCGTCCGTGCCAACATCGCACTTTGTATTTCGCCGTCTTTAACTTTTTCTTAGGGTTTATCTTTTAAAACTTGCGATGTGCGCTATGCGATCGGGTCCCAGCTAGCATCGCACATCGCACTTCGGCGACCTTATCACTTACCTCCCGCGGTGATCCTTTAAAACTTGCGATTCATGATTTGCGATTTAATCTCCGCCGTCTATCTCTCCGCTCCAGTTCTGCGCTTTGATCCTGACCATCCGTTTTTCCCTTTGCGCCTCCTCCATAACTCTTAAGTGTTGAAGGGAAATGCGCCCTTTCTCCGCCTTTGGGAAATTAGTTTGTTTGCTCCACAGTGTAACCCTCCTGAGCTTATCTGGTGTTTTGCCGCGCTGGTCCCTCCTGAGCTTGCGAATGAGCCCGACTCGACCTTGTTCGGCGTGCAATGTTCTGAGCGTGCCCATCGGTTCGACTCTTGAACTGTTCTGCACGTGCATGAGCCTGACTCGACCCACCTTCACATCTCATCACGTAATGTTAATGTACCAATATATAAATCAAAATTCTTCTATGACACAAAATTTTACATTTTCTATCATATATGCTTTTTTGGTGTTTTGAAAAATATTTCAAAGGTAAATGCAAATGAGCCACAACACCTGGCTCCACCTGGGGATAGTGTTTTTTTCCACGGAAGCGCTAAGAACCGCAGATTAGTGCCTTATCCATTGGGCATGGAGTCAAATATTGCTTGGTGACATATGTACAATGAGCAATCCGGTATTTACAATGGTGGAATGCTGACTTTTAATGCTGGAAATAATGCTTCAGATACTGTCCGTTCATAGGCAGCTGTACTGTCTCTCCATCTAGATCTTCCAAAATGAATGTGTTATTTGACCTTGCCTCAGAGATCTTGTATGGACCATACCAGAGAGGGTTAAATTTACCATGCTTCCCCTTTTCTTTTCGTCTGGTGTCCCATCTTAGTACCAAATCTACAGCTTGAAAGAGAACTTCTTTTTCTTTTCTGTCAAATATAGAATTCATCTTTTCCTGATAAGTAATCAAGTTATCCCTGACTTTGTTTCTGTTTTCGCTTGATTCAATTATTTTGTTCAATTTTCTTACCAAAGCATTTCGTTCTTCCTGAGCTTCTTGAAGGAAAGAAATCACTGGTTTGGCCAGCTGAGTAGGAAATAGTGCTTGAGTTCCTTAAACCAGTTCATAGGGAGACTTCCCATTAGATCTCTTGGTAGTGACTTGAATTGCCCAGAGGGCAAACTTCAACTTCATATCCCAATCCTTCTGATTCTCGGTGATTGTTTTCTTCAAGATTCTGACCAATGTCTTATTTGAAGACTCTGCCAATCCATTCCCTTGGGGATGATACGTTGTGGAATGTGATAAAATCACATTCTATGTTTGACATAAATTAATGAAACGAGCAGAGTTGAATACCTGAGCATTATCAGTCACAATTTTGACTGGACATTCGAATCTGCTGAAAATGTTTTCCTCCAGAAACTTCATCACCACTTGGTCATCCGCCTTCTTAGTGGGTATTGCTTCAATCCATTTTGTAAAATAATCAGTGGCAGTCAGAATCGAACTGTCCACTTGATGGCGGATTGATCTCTCCAATAAAATCCAATCCCCATTGCCTGAAAGGTTTTTCAATAAACACTAGGATGAAAGGTAATGGACCAAGTTTTTTCTTTTTAGCAAACAACTGACACTTCTGACAACTTCTGACCAGTCTATAAACATCTGCAAACAGGGTTGGCCAATAGAAGCCCGACTTAAGAATTTTATGAGCAGACCTTCCAACTATAATGTCCTCCACACAGACTTTCATGATATTGTTTGTTGACTTAAATAGATTCTCCTTTGGTCAAACATAACAGCAAAATACCAGCAGGATCTTTCCAGTATAGCTTCGCTTCTATGATAACATATGACTGAGACTTGAGCTTGAGAGCTCTGTATTTTGTTCTATTCAGTGAAGTTGGATAGGAAAAGAAACACATGTAATGCACAATATCTTTATACCAACCAGAGCACAAAAATTTGTATTGGATACCTGTTTTGAACTTGCTTTGACCCTCTTCATTTATAACTGCATCCACTGGTGCCAACAGATTAATTCCCAAGGCTTGAAAATTTGTCTCTGTCAACAACTTCGCTAACCCCGTCCCTTGACTAGCTTGGTGGGTTTGATGTCCAAATCATACTCTTGGATTTTTGCTATCCACTTCCCCCTTTTTCCTTCAACATCACTTTGGACCAGCTCGTCCTTCATAGCAGAATTAGGAACATAAGCAGTTATTTGGGACTGGAACACATAAGTTCTGAAGGCTTTCAGTGCTTTGACCAAAGCATATACTTGTTTCTCTAGAATATTGTATTTGAGCTCAACGTCTCTGAGAACTTTGCTGAAAAATGCAACTGGCTGCTCCTTATTGTCTTTATTTTCTGCAACAACACAACAACAATAGTAGTGGGGGATGCAAATGAGAATACCTGAAAGGCTTTTTGATAGTCTGTGCTAATCAAAACCGGGGCTTCCTGCAATGCTTCCTTTATTCTAGCAAATGCATCTCTTGCTTCCTTATCCCATTTCACTTCTGCATTTTTCTTCAACATATCTGTTATGCTTCTCACGATCTCAACATAATTGGGCACAAACCTCCTCAGAAAGTTTATTTTTCCCAGGGATCTCTAGATATCCTTCTTGCTTCTGGGTAAAGGAATAGTCTGAATGGTTTCCACCCTTGCTGGGTCAATCTTTACTCCTTGTTTAGAAATTATGTGACCCAATAATTTACCTTCTTCTAAGGCAAATAAAGTTTTCTTGGGATTTAATGACATACCAAACTTTTTGCACTTTTGAAAAGTATTTTGCAAATGATCCAAGTGTTCATCATCAGACCCCGAGAAAACAATTACATCATCCAGATATATAACTACAAACCTGTCACCAACAAAGGCTATGTCCATGGCCCTCTGAAATGTTGCACCTGCGTTCATAAGGCCAAATGGCATCCTTGCATACATGAAGGTGCCCCAGGGCGTAGTGAAAGCAGTTTTCTTCTAATCTTCTTTTTCTACTGCTACTTGATTATACCCAGAAAATCCGTTAACCATAGACAACTTGTGAGCTCCTGTCACCTTCTGTAAGACATAATCCATTTTCGGCAAAGGATAATTATCTTTTAGAGATGCTCGGTTCAAGTTCCTGAAGTCTACACACAGTCTTATCTCTCCATTCTTCTTTCTTACAGGGACCAGATTAGAAACCCAATATGCAATAGTTTCTTCACTTCTTTTTCGATTGGACCTAACAACAATGGATTGATCTGTTTGAGCTTCTGTCTGTATGGTTTGAGTCCTTCCTTCAATGGAATCTTATGCTGAATAATGCTTTTGTCATATGTTTTCAGGTCTTCATACGACCAGGCAAACACATCCATATATTTCTTAAAAAGATCAATGTATCTTTCTTTGTAGTTTTTGGGAACCCCTTTGAACAATTTTACTATTTTGGGTTCATGCTGAGTTCCCAAATTACAATCTTCCATCTCTTCTTCTTGATGTGTTTTCTTTGAATCAACAGTGACACCATTAGCATCGAATAATCTTTCAAGGGGAACCAACCCTTTGGGGAGCACATTATCTTTCAATAGGATAAGCTTCTGTTCACCTATTGACTGTTTAAGGTTTCTTATTTCTGCTTTCTGCTCTGTTTGTTCTTCCTCTTGGTCTATCTCAGCGTCTTCAAAGTTTCCAATCATGGTTAGGAACTGACTTATTTGTTCATCATCGTCAAACACCTACCAATGTTTCACATTATCAGGGATAAAAGGTCTATGCCTAATTTAATCTCATACCTTAACCTTGGATTTATTGGAGGTTTGAAGGTGTTGGTTGCAACTGCTAAAGAATCGGCCAATCTATTCTCCTCCCTCGGAATATATTAAGATTGAATGCTTCAAAATAATTTTCTACCAGATCCCACACTTCATTCCTATATGATCTCAATCTCGGATGCTTGGTTTGACAATGATTTTTAATGTGCCTTATTATCAATTTAGAGTCACCAAAAATTGAAATACATTGAACTCCCATCTGTTTAGCAACTTGAAGGCTTGAGATTAAGGCCTCATACTCAGCCATATTGTTTGTTGAATCAAATTCTAGTTTAAAAGAGAAAGGCATGAGGTTACCTTCTGGTGATATCAGCGAGAATCTAGCAATTGCACCCTCCTTGGAGTAGGCACCATCAAAGTAGCACTTACAAATCTTCCTTAAGTGCAGCTCATTATTTACAAGTGCCAAAGAGATCTGCTTCCCTGTGTCTTCAGCAAATTCCACATCTTCATGCAGCATGAAACAAGAAAGGTCTTCTGTTTCTTGACTATAAATGGGGAAATTCCTGCATCTTTCTTGGAGGTAGTCTTCACAAACCTTGTTTCCCTGTACAACCTCCTTTCTTCCCCATTAAAATCTGAATGATAGCATAAGTGAAATCTAATTTTAGTACACTTCCCAACTTTGCTCCGCAAGATCTTGACAGGAGCATTCCAAACTTGGCTAGGATTTCAGCAACCACTACATCCATGACTATACTCTTTGCTGGGATTTGTGCCAACGAAACTGCTACATCTTTAATTAACCCAACACATTTCACCCTTTTGGAATCAAATGAATATAGATCCCTATAAGGTTTGGTAATCTGCAAGTTAAGTTCCTTCATAACAGACGATGGCATGAGATTATGGGACGCTCTTGAGTCCAACATGCAATTATGTAGAGTATAATCATGAAGCAACAGAGAAATATAGAAGGGTGGAACAGAGGGATCTATTTCTTCTACACGAGGACCAAAGGTGACCACTGGCTTTTCTTCTTGTAAGTTCACTGTGTCACTTATGTCTTCCACCTGTGTGAGATTAATAAATTTTGAAATTTCTTTCTTGTAAGCTGGTATTTTGGCTAATTCTAGAAGAGGCACCTGAATTTTGACCTTCTCCAACTCTTTTGTCAAATTGAAAGCATGAATTTGCTTAACGTTCTTTTCAGGTTCTTCTTCACTCTTTCTAGAATTTGTTGCTTGCTCGGGTACAGGAACAACTCTCTCCAAGATATTAGTGTCAACTGATTTGTTTTGGGAAGATTCACCCTGTTGCACATTTGTTCTATTAAGTGAATTTACAGGTTGTTTCTTATTACTGACCTATTTCGTAGGGTCCTTTTGTAGTGGAGTCGCCATTGGAGGAGGAATGGAACCTTGTTGTTCACCTTCATTATCCTGCACTCTAGATCTCTTTCTAGACCTCAAATCATACTTTTTATGTAACTCAGCTTGCATGAAATCTGTGAATTGTCTTCAGTATTCATCCATTTCATCTTGATCAAAAGAAACATCAGCTTCAACATATTCTCCCTCGCAATCTTCCTCTTCATCCTCTTCTATTGCATACATATCAAATACCTAATCCTCGACCTCCCTTTGTTCATCTTTTGCTGGCTCTCCGGGTGCTGCTTCTGTATACAATGGAGCTTGAACCTAGTCTTGATCTCTTCTTCCCTTTGCAAGATTTGTAGGGGATGTCTTTTGAATTGAGGGTTAAACCCCCCTCGGTTTTGTTGTACTTGTCTTTGGGAGTTTTTATTTTCCAATTCCATCTTAGCTAGCTTATTTGTCATATTTTTTATCACCTTTGTCATATCTTCAATTCTTAGATCTCGTGATGATTCTTCTTTTGCCTTCCCCTTCTCTTGGACTGGCTGTTTCCCTTTCGACTGCAGTCATATTAGCTTCAATCTCTAAAGCATCTGTCTGTATCTGCTCAAGAGTAGGGGCTCTTCTCTCTCTCAATGTAAAGCTAAAATCATCTTCAAAAGCCCCAACAAAAACTACCTTTGCTCCTACAGGGGGGGGGGGCCTTCATCTCTATAGGTAAACTATTGTACAATTTGTTGAATCTTTTTACAAACTCAGAAATGTTTTCATTAGGCTTTCTTTTAATTGCATTAAACTCTGTCAATGAGTAACCATGATCTCTCTTCTCTCCCCATCTCTGAGTGAATTGAGTTTCTAACTCTTCCCAGTCATTTATGGAATCATTTGGTAAACCTTTGAACCATTTCCTCGCCTCTCCACTTAGAGACTGCACAAATAGTCTCATCACAACATCAAGACGTTCTACATTTAAATTCTCAGCAAAAGTGCAAAACAAGGGTAAATGTTGTTCTGCAGTTACTTCATCTTCTTCAGTGAAACGAGGAAGTAATTTGAGGTATTCTTGAGGCATGGCATTCGTTGGTTGCAGAAGATTTAGTGGTGCATATCTATCCATTAAGAAAGTTGGTGCTGCTATATTGACAACTTGTTTAAATGCTCCTTGGGTGGTTGAGGTTGATGAACCTGCTGTGAATGTGAATGAAGGTGGAGGCAAAACTGATATGGGGGTGGGTTGATGGACAATAGCAAAGGGACCAACAACTATATTTGGTTGAGCTTAAGTGGAGGTAAAAGAAATAGACTCGAAAGAATGTTCTTCTAAATGAGGTTCTCAGAAATTCAGTACCAAATTAACAATCCTCCAGAGGTCCAAAACTCGGAACCCCTTTTCTTTATTTTTATCTACTTAAGTACATTACAATGGTTCGTAACTCCTGAACTTCTTGAAACTATTCGACTACCTAAACTGTTAAGATTACTTCTGCAATCATACTTGAGAAAACAAATTAAAACTGGAAATATTATTCGTTTTGCTGAATCTGATGTTGCTGATGCGTCCTCCCAAAGTGCCGAGGTGTCCTTTTTGGTTATGATGCAACGGCTGCACACCTCTGTAACGATGCCTCAGTGCCCGACTTGACCCAGCTGTCATGCTCCCAATAGGGCTGCTATACGCTCTTCTGCCCGACTCTGCCTATGCCCTTGTGCTTCAAACGCTGTCAATCCCGACTCTGCCTCTTCTCCTTTGATTTGTGTCGGGTCACTTACCCGAGTTTTTTTGCCGCATTCTGCCTATTTCTTCATAAAATGGCGCATTACCGCATAAGCCCAGACTTGAAATCCTTTAGATTTCATCTTGGGACCACATCGTGTCCGTGCCAACATCGCACTTCGCATTTCGCCGTCTTTAACTTTTCCTTAGCGTTTATCTTTTAAAACTTGCGATGTGCGCTATGCGATTGGGTCCCACCTATCATCACACATCACACTTTGGCGACCTTATCACTTACCTCCCGTGGTGATCCTTTAAAACTTGCGATTCATGATTTGCGATTTAATCTTCGCCGTCTATCCCTCCTCTTTAGTTCTGCGCTTTGATCTCGACCATCCGTTTTTCCCTTTGTGTCTCCTCCAAAACTCTTAAGTGTTTAAGGGAAATGCTCCCTTTCTCCGCCTTTGGGAAATTAGTTTGTTTGCCCGATAGTGTAACCCTCCTGAGCTTATCCGGTGTTCTGCTGCGCTGGTCCCTCCTGAGCTTGCGAATGAGCCCGACTCGACCCTGTTCGGCGTGCAATGTTCTGAGCGTGCCCATCGGTCCGGCTCTTGAACTGTTCTGCACGTGAATGAACCTGACTCGACCCACCTTCACATCTCATCACGTAATGTTATTGTACTAATATATAAATCAAAATTCTTCTATGACACACAAAATTTTACATTTTCTATCATATATGCTTTTTTGGTGTTTTGAAAAATATTTCAAAGGTAAATGCAAATGAGCCACAACATCCTCCATGGCCGAAACTGATAGGAGATTCTTCTCCAAACCCGATACAAACAATACTTCATTCACCTCCATAATACCTCTTGAGTCCATCTGAAACTCAGTGCTACCAATGCCCTATACTGCATACTTGGTATATCTCTAGGCTCCTTTGTCATGTTGGTGAAAATGTCTCGAGATCCCGTCATGTGATGAGATGCTCCAATGTCCACAAACCAAGTTACCAAACACCTCTCATGACGGTTCCAGAAAGGCATGACATCAAGGCAACGTTCTTCTTGAATTTTTCAGCCAATTCGCCCATTTGTGCTGTGGTTGCCTTGGCTGTCTTTCCCTTGCCCTTCTTCCTATTTGGACATTGACTAGGAAAATGTCCGAACTTGTGACATTCAAAGCACTTGACTTTCCCCAAGTCCTTCTTTTTACCCTGTGAAGATCCACCTCCACTCTGGTTCTGCATAGCCTTCCCTTTGCCTTTTTTCACTTTTGTAGCAAGAACAAACTCCTCTTTCTCCTCACCACTCCTTAGCTGCCCTCCGATTAATGAATTCTCCCACCTCCTTTTGGATGAAACATCCTTCAGCTGACTTCAATCAGGAAGCTGTTGCCTAGCCAGGATCCCATCCTCAAAGGTGGTTCAATGCTTGGCGAATCCTTTCAGGGCTACTTTCATAATATTTGAATCAATCATAATGTCCCCAACAGTTGAGAGCTCATCA
Organism: Pinus albicaulis; assembly: GCA_034641835.2. Taxonomy (NCBI): domain Eukaryota; kingdom Viridiplantae; phylum Streptophyta; class Pinopsida; order Pinales; family Pinaceae; genus Pinus; species Pinus albicaulis. Next base: position 685,688,378 of record CM076576.1, on the reverse strand, counting down.
TGAGTTTGCCGGATCCATGTGAGGCAAGATGTTACAGTCTCAGACTTGTTCATCTTGATGTTGTTTAATTTTCCCGCAACACCATCCTCTTGTATTCGTTTGTACTCTGATAAAGATCAATTAGGGCTACCCACTTCTGATGTGCTATGTCCTTCCTTATTATGTGAGGAATTATATGATCCCTCACACCATCAAAGATAATACCCATCACTTTCACATCCTTTTGATTGTGCTTGACCGCTTGGTTTGGATCTGAAGGAATTTGGATGTCTATATGCAAAATATTCCACAAACTATTCATTTTTAAACTATGGTTATCTGCTCCTTATAGGGACTAAAGTTAATGTCCCCGTCCAACCTGTCTTCGTATCTCAAACTACTTAGTGATGCTATCTCACAAATCGATTTGGTAACTTGGCCACAAAACCCCAACTGCAAAATTTAAAATAATTCTATTGTTGTAAAAAGAAGAAATTCGTTGTTGCAAATCCTGTGATCTCGAATCTCTCGTTCAGAGTTTTCTAGAGCTTTGATACCATGTTAAATCTCCTAATACTAGCCCAGATTTATTTTCTTGCAACAATTTGTATTCCCATAAATTTATTTTATTTAGCCAAATAAATTCTGAATTGTTGAAGAATAAAGTCATTGTTATTTTAACTTCTAGAAATTTATGTAGTGGAAATAAAATTAGAGAGAGATCAATCACACATTACAACAAATAAACCCCCACAACAATTCTCCTTCATTAATTAATCTCAGGAAAATCAGGGTTTTGACCCAAAAAGAAATTACAAAGAAATATGCATTGATTGGAACATGTAACTCGGTCCCATTGGAAGAATTCGACCCTAGGAAATTCGGTCCACCTCTCATGAGCAACGCGGCCCTTTGTCTTCCCCTCGAACAACCTTTGTGCCTTAGCAAATTCGACCTCTCCAACAATTCAACCTCCTCGCTTCAATAGTTCGGTCTTGCAATCTGTAGCAATTCGGCCTCTTGTAAATGCTTTCGAATCCACTTGCACTCTTCCTCCTCTGCACTATAGTCTAGCTAAGCCTCTCGCTCTAGAGAAAATCGCTTGCTCCACTTGTGTGTCTTCACCTCTCCCTTAGGCTTATTTTATAATCTTCATCAAGCCCAAATCCCTAACCCTAATCTCTCTTCTAGAAGATGTATGAGATCAATAATTGAGATCATTTCTAAGTCACTAAAATAAGTTAATTATTTGTCCTTAGAAATTGACTTAATAGTCCAAAATTTTAATTGACTTTAATTATTGTACTTTTCCTAAGTTAGACTTAGGAAAGAGGATATAAATCACTTACTCCATCAACTAAGCACCTAAAGAGGCAAGAAATCATCTTTTACAAGCTAAGACACCAAGCCTATGTAGAAGACCTTTCGAAACTACCATAAACTTCAACAAATTTTAGAGGGTACAAGATTATAATTTAGACATGTTAATCATACTTACAACTCAAGTTACAAAACACATTTGACATGCCATTTCAATATTCATCTTCCTCTCCGTAACAAGTATTCTATGATTTTGTTAATGGCTTGACTTTGGTTGTTGGACTTTACATCATTGGCTTGCCCCAAATCTTGGCATGTAAGTACTGTATCCGCAGCAAGAGTTACTCTAAAGGCCTAATTGAGAGCCACAAGGCCATCTTACTGAAGGTGGAGCATGCATAGGTTTGATTCTCCAAGATTACTATTTTGCATGTTTTACCTATCTTTCTTAGTTAAAAGTTGAAGTTGTACTACAAGATTCTTTTTTTGGGTCGATAGGAATAGTGTCCCTATCCTAAATGATATGTACCATCTCCTCTAGGGAAATAACTATTTTATGCGACAGACCCAAAAACTTTTCTTTAGGAGAAATTATTCTTCAGCTAGGTTTACAAATCAAATTTGTATAGAAATCTGTGCCAAGTACATCTCCAAATACTAGTCAAAACCTGGTGAAAGTAGTAGCAGGTCAATGCTGGTAAAACTAGCCAGAATTCATACAGTCAGCGTGTGGTCAAACTTTGGTTCTGGGGCTCCTCGGTCAAATTTTGGCCCTGCGGTTCCTGTGGTCAAATTTGGCCCTGCTTCTCTTGCGGTCAACTGCGATTGACTGAGGTCAAATTTCTGTCAAACAGAGAGATTTTTCTCCTCTTTTTCCATAGAAATCGATGTTGTGAGATGAGTGAATGAATGACCCTCCAAGAAGTCGAACTGGCTTGCATTTATAGTTGTCCAGGAGGGTCGAATAGCTGCTTCTTCTAGGTCGACGTGGATGACAAAATTTACTTTTTGACAGAAACAAAATGATTTTTCCTTTTCTTACAAATAGTCCAAATGGGACGTTGACTCAATAATATTTCTTTGACTCATGGCAAATTTTCTCGTGACTCAAATAACCCTGCAAACATGAAGAACATGCTTTGACTAGAAAATAAAATAATAATAATAATATTTTCTTTCTCTTCTTTTTGCTTTTACATGAAATACATATTGATGCATGTACAATGATAATTATGAAGACCAAACCTAGTTACATTTTCAACATATACAACTATGCACTTTACAGGAGTCTTTGAGCTAATCCACCGGAACCAAAATTTCTTCAAAGATAGGCTATCCACTGCAACCAAAATGCCTTCAAAGATTCCAAAGATCTGCAAACCTCAAATACTCATGAAACATCTGCAAACATCAAACACACATCTGTGACTGTTTAATATCAATGACAGCCATCAAGTTCCCCCTGAGCTTGATACTCCTTTGACATCAATGGCTCCTCCTTTGACATCAATGATAACACTTTGCCCAACAACTTTGCCTCGGGATATATGAGCAACCTCAATATGTAGGTAAATGTTCCAAAAGGTGAATCTTTGCCACATGTACAAAGTTACAAACCACTCTCCAAATGTGTGAACTTAACCATCAAAGATGCCTTAAACGATGTGAACATCCTCAAAACATGTGAAAGAAAAACAAGTCACCAAAAAACACATGTCCTGGTGCAATGCTGCTGAAAGAATGCGGATTGGTTTTTTGCATTTTCTGGTTTTAACAGGAGGGACTACAAGTACAATATGAAAGTCTCTTGACAATTTGTCCCGGTGCAATGCTGCTGAAAGAATGCAGATTTTTTTTTGCATTTTCTGGTTTTAACGGGAGGGACTACAAGTACAATATGAAAGACTCTTGACAATTTGTACTTTATGCTCATTACATATATGTACGGATCTGATGGCTCTCCTCGGGATAGTTTGTAAGCTCAAAATTTGGCCTAACGATGTAACTTGTATGTACTATGATGTACTCTCTTTTGTTCATTAATGATATATAAGATGATACATTTTCTATATATATATAGAAAATGTATCATCTTATATATCATTAATGAACAAAAGAGAGTACATCATAGTACATACAAGTTACATCGTTAGGCCAAATTTTGAGCTTACAAACTATCCCGAGGAGAGCCATCAGATCCGTGTTAACTTCTTTCTGTATTACGATGCAAATGTATATTATTCTGTTTAAGCTTGCAATTTGAAAAATTAGGCCTGGTATTTGGTTGAACTGCTATGTCTTAGCATAGCGTTCCCTCTATAAACATAACAATTGTGATGTCATTCTTACATGTAAGGTTCACATGAATAATAAAGACTATGTTTGCATTTGTTCATGATGTAACAAAGGAGGCAATGGCCTCATTTATTACCTTTGATGGGCACAACGGAATTATTGATTAATAAGATATTATCATTTCATAATTTTTGACATATTGATATGGGGTATCTCAATCTTCATAGAGGGAGGAATGTTTCATCGCTGGTAGCATGGAGGGAAATATCACCTCGTGTAAAGCGGCCTCTAAAGAGATTATGGGATGAAGCGGGAACCTGTGGACCAAGATTTGGAGCGGTGGATGCAAAACTCAGCCTCATTGCGTGGTAATCTCGTATGTCAGTTGATGAAAATAATTTATTATATCTCTTTTTGCATCCATTTGTTGTGCTTTTTATGTGTCAAACATATCTAAATTGAACATCTCTGCATTTATCCTTTGATTTTTCTTGTTGTAGTAATTGGAATATATCTTCTTGTAATCAAAACACATCTTTGAACTTTGGCCATAATTTGTCTCATCTGCCAGGAGATATTTGAAGCAAAATGTTATGCAGGTGATTGGTTTTTGTAATAGATGTAGAAGCAGGATTCTATGTGTTTAGCCATCAGTAGTATAAATGCCTTGGTCATAAATGAAATCTTCATATTAGGATTGCCAGTGTGCAAAAATGAATGAAAGTAGATTAATGTCCACAAGTGATGAAAATAGGTTGATAAAGATGGACTTCTGGTCATTGCCTCAGATTTCTACAGTGGTGATATTTTGATTGGAAATGAGGGCTCAGAGCCATCTGATGCAAATTTCTACCTCAAGTTAAGGCAAATTGATGCAGAAGAGGATTTGCATAAAAATCCATTTAAAATATATTTTGATGGTTCTCAGAAAAAAGTTATTACCTGAGGATTAAATACACTGTGAGCACTTTGGTCATCCAAGATCCCCCATGTGCAGGAAGGACTAGTTTTCTTTCTAAACTGATATGTATAGCTGCCATAAGAGGTGAAAAATGCTGGTGACATCACTTTTAAATCCATCTGTAGACAACATGGTGGAAAGACATGCTGATACAGGGCTAAATATTGTGTGAGTTGGAACCCCTGTACCTGTATCTCCAACTGTTGCTTCCAAATGCAGGTAATAAGGTCACATTCAAGAAAATAAAGTTGTAATCAAAAGGAAACTAAGGGGGGGTGCATTATTAATCCTTTCGAAGTGCTTTTTTTGGACTGCTATGCATGCCATCTTTGGACAGGGGAAAAACTCCTTGATTAAAACTTTTCATATGGTTTACCGTTTATTATTTACTAATTGGAGGTGATGATTTTGGGTAGTTTTGAGTGGGTTGTGGAAGATATGACAGATAACATTAAAGTGCTTTCCAAAGGTTCCTTTGGATGCTATTTATTTTTTGGGATGTAACTCATCTTATTTTCAGTTGGGGGCGCTTTATCTCATCCAACTTGATTTTATGAAGCTTTCTTTGTCTTATTTTTGGCTTATTGAAGATTCTGTTTTTATGGTTATTTTGGGTAAAGGGAAAGTAGCCTTAGCATGCTTTCCAAGCATGCACCTTTTGCATATCCCTTGTTGGTCAATCTGTAAGACCCGTGACTATCTCCCTTAGAATAGCGACACCCTGTGATGCAAATGCCCCATCCTATTGTGCCATAACTCGCACAAGCTATCACTGTTATGATTTAGCGATTGAACAGGTTAAACATTGCAACCTGTAAATATTACCTTCTCTAACCCCTATAACCTGAGCTGTATGTGGGCTATATTCCTTTGGCCTGATGAATATTTGCTATCCTTGTGCTCAACTGCACAACCCTTCTCATCCATAATTAAAAGTAAAAGTAAGTTCTTTCTAATATTGAGAACAAACAAGACATCATCAAAATATAGAGTTACATGACTTGAGCTCGAAGGGAGTAATGCCAGCTTCTGCTACTGAGTACTTGACATCATCATGAAGCTCGACTTGTACTATTGATTAGACTAGAAAACAATTGCTGGGTTGATGTCAAACGACAAGAAGCCCCACTGTCCACATACCACACATTCATAGGTATTGTGTTGGTGGAAATGCAAGATACCATTGAAAAATCCTTCTCAAACTTGGCAACAAACTCTCTCATTTGAGTTTTTGCAGAGGCTGCTACCTACTTTCGCTGCTTCTTCCCTTTACTCTTCTTGTTATCTAGATTTTGTGATTCATAATTACTGTGCTTATGACAAATAAAGCACTTGATTTTACTTAAGTCAATTTTTGGGCGCGAGTCTGTAATATTCTAACTAGAGAAATATAGTGAAATTTCAAAACATGAACTAGCTACAACAAACAAATAAACATGCAATCTAAAAACTCTACAAGAACAACAAATTTAGAACACTGTTGAGCAAAAATAATAGAGCCAAGCCATTTTATTGAATATCCAGTGAGAAGTTGAGAGAAAAATATAGTGGAATGTGTGCACTCGAGCTTGCTAAAGCAAGCACACAAAACCCATGTGAATAAGAAGAAAAGTCCACTCTAAAATGGCATACTGACTGTACGCTCTGCCAAGAAATTTACTGCTGCTGCTGTTGGAGGAAAACTGATATTTGAGGCCTCAAATCTGCTCCAAAAATTCTGAAAAATTAGGACAATTCTCTCCAGCCCTGGACCAATAAAACCCATAAAGATTTTGGGCTAATTCCAACCTTCTGGAATTACCCAAAAATCCAGTGAAATCACCCACTACCTAGCTCTGTGTCCCACCAGAAAATTTACAGCTGCTCCACCCAAAATTTTCCACAAAAATAATTGAGAAACCATTGAAAGAAGCATTGAAATGATAAAGTAAAATTCCAGCTATTTCCCGGCAAGAGGTTGCAGCAACAACTTCTACAAAACGACCCAGAAAACCCCCTCGTAGGCACTAAGGAAGGATAATTCGGCCGACACAAATGCAACAGTCTCGGGCTCTGAAAATCCACAAGGAAAGTCGTCCTCCTCCATGCAAAATTCTTGCAAATTCTTGAGGCAAATTTCCCTGATAATCTCCTCCTCCAAGAAACTCAATTTCTGCTACTTTGTCCTCCTAAAAAGTTCGCTCAACCTGATGCAGAGATGAAATGGCTCACAAAATGTAGGAAAAGAAGTATCCAATCAACTTCAAATTTCTTTCCTAGGGTGACACTCTAGTTCACCGAAAGAGAGTTGAGATTCTCCGCTTGGAAATCCTTGTGCTAAGCAACATTGACTGACTTAGCTCAACTGCTCAAGCAAACCTTTCAATTCAGAAATGAAATGCCAAAACCAGAATGACCAAAATGAGGCTCTAGCCTTCCTTTTATTGTTGCTTTCCGTTCGTCATACCTTGGTTCAATTTCTCTCACTATGCTTCAATAACATGGTTTGATTCTTCCTATGGTTTGATTTCCCTTTTTGGTAATTTCAACAACTTAACTTCACTTTAAATTTTCTTCTTTTCTGAAGTCCCAACCATTGCCTTTTCTCCAAAATTTATTTAATTATCTCCACAACTTATTTCTCCTAATTTTATTTATCTAGATATATATTAATCGACAAAATTGCAAAATTGGGAATTTCCTTGTCAAAATTTTTAATTGGGGACATGACAGTCCTCCCCTCCCAAATGTTGCTTGTCCTCAAGTAACTGTAGTGCTGGATGCTGCAAAATCTGTTCTCCCTCCCAAGTGGCATCCTCTTCAGGCGAATCCTTCCACTTGACAAGGAATTCTCTAATGGTCTCGCTCCTCAGCTTCCTCTCCCTCTCCACTAAAATAGCCTCTGGCGTCAAAATCAAATGCCCCTCATCATCCAATGGTAGTAACTCAGTGGCAGCCGTCCCACGTTGTCCCAAAGCCTTTTTCAGGCAAGAGACATGAAACACATTATGCACCTTGCTTCCTGTTGGAATCTCCAACTCATAAGCTACCCTCTAACTCGTTGGATCACCCTGTATGGCACATAGAAGCGAGGTTGGAGCTTTTCATCCCTCTTCTTCTTTAATCTAGAATGTTTGTAGGGGTGCAATCTCAGGAAAACCAAATCTCCCACCTCAAAATGTCGCTCTACACTGCCCTTGACTGCATATAAATTTTGCTGGTTCTGTGCCATCTGCAAGTTATCCTTGAGTGCCCTAAGGATATCTTGGCTCTCCTGTATCCAATCTTTGGCCACTGGAACTCTGCTATCTCCAAAATCCATATCAACAAAAGGCAGTGCATCACAACCATATAAATCACGAAAGGGTTTCATACCATTTCACCCATGCTCTCTGTTGTCCAGTCACATAGTTGCACAAATATTCCTACAATCACTTATTCACTATCTCCTTTTGTCCATCTGTCTGAGGGTGGTAGCTAGTGCTGAGAGTTAGCTCCATGCGCACAAGGCGAAATAACTCCTGCCAAGATCATCTCATTAATCTGGTATCCTTGTCGCTGAAAATGGTCTTAAGCAGCCCATGCAGCCTAAACACCTCCCGGAAAAACAACACGACCACCTGTGAAGCTGAGTATTGAGCTAGAATGGTGAAAAGTGTGCAAACTTTGTCAGCCTGTCAACAACCAAATAAATGCAATCTCTCCCTTATATTGTTATCAATCTTGTGATAAAATCCATCGATATGCTCTCCCACTTCCTCTTGTGAAAATTTCTGAATCCTTATTAAAGAAACCCTACTGCTAACTATTGATTTACTTCTCCTACTTGATTTATTACACAAGTTATTTAACTGAATATTAAAAAAAACTTCGAAGTAAACACAAATAGTAGCCTACACAAATACAGATCATCTACTGAGCATCACGCACATATGACAAATGACATAGATTTTTTGGACAAATGTCCCCGAAAAAACCCAGTTCGGGAAAACCGATACAATAGCTCTAGAGGGTTTTATTATTTTGTAGAATCTGAATACAACATTCTGCGCACTAGAAACTATTTGCCCTACAGAGAAAATACACGACAACTGTACCTTATCACTCGGAGACAGAAAATATGGTTGAATCACACCCTCAATCAGGAATTACAGATAATGAGCCCTTTCTGGCCCACTGGAACCCCAACGCAGCTCTTTTTGCAACTGCGTCAGCCCCTCTAGCCTAGTGCAGCCTCTGCGTAGCTCAGGCTGCCCCTACGCCACTTTGAAGGCCTCTGCGCTGCCTCTGCGTCACCCTCTGAGTGGCCTCTGTGTCGACTTGGTTGGGCTGCGTCCCTCCTGATGGCCTCTACGTTGCCTGGTACGATGCTGCCTCTCTACTGCTATATTCTCGGCCTTGGGTCAGATCATCCCTTGCTGATCTTTTCCCCTCACAGCACTACAAAATCACTTCGAAATCCTCAGCAAACCCCGCCCCAGAATTTCGACTTAGCTTTAGTGCATCCTCTGTGTGTGTGTTCTCCAACTGACCCCAAAGCTTTCCTTTATATTTTCTCATTGGCAAACCAATGGCCGTGATCTAATCTCTAATTGACGACTAAGATTAAAAGAATGCTTGATCCACGTCACTTAGAACATTCTCATCACATGTGTAAATTAAATCACTTTATTTTTTTAATTTCTCTAAGCTAGACTTAGGGTCCCCATTAAAATTGTTGCATTGTGCTGCTAACTGCTGCACTGCAACTCAGTTGCTGAGAATTAAGCAACTGAAGGAACACTACCCAGTCACCGACAGACAAATTAGTCGGTCTGCATGATTGCATCTCATCACTAAAGCTCCTCGACTACTGTGCTGCACTCTCTCTGAAGCCATTGCGCTGTTGCTTCTCTGCACTATGTAAGTACTGCCCCTCTACGCTGGGGCTGCCTCTGCACTGCGCTGCTCTCATCTACAACGTCCCAGCTTTGCTTCTGCTTCACTGTGATCTTCTGCACCCACTGATCCAGTCATCTTATTACTATCTTAAGGCTCCATAGCTCGTATGTGATCCAAGAGTCTGGGCACCTCAAGGATCCTGCCTGCCCATCTATAGCTGCTCTACAGCTCAATATCGCCCCACCTCTTCTCTTGAGGCACATGAGCACTCATAGCCACATCATCCTCACTACCACTATCCCCTCTAGCTGTTGCTGCCTTGTAATTAGAAGATTCCTTGTCCTTCCTCTTAGGACAAGTGCTGGCGAAGTGTCCAAGTTCGCCACATTTAAAGCACCAAACCTTTGATAGGTCCTTCTTTTTCTTCCCTTGCTGCCGCTGTCCCTTTGATGCAAGGGTTGCGTCTCCTCCTCCTCCTCCTTTTCTTTGCTACTTCCGCTACTGAATTCCCTCTTGGTCATCCGCTGAATCTCCTCCTGCCAAAGGATAGCCCACATGGCACCCCAATTAGGGAGTTGTGCTCTCACTCATCAGTGACTGCATTCAGGGCAGTCCTTACCAAGAGCCCTTCATTCGGAGTTGCCCCCATGGCAATTAGCTGATTCCGGATAGTCTGCAATCTGGAGAGGAATGGATCGATCTCTTCCCCCTTATGCATCTGGAACATCCTCATTTGGTTCTCTAGAAGAATCTTACGTTGGATGACGCTGCCTTGATACAGCGTGGTCAAAGCTGTCCACACCTCATTTCTCGTTTTTTTCTCGGCAATATGTAGGACCACGTGGTCCTTCCCCCCATCCATGATCAAGCGCTTTGTCTGCCCTTGATTCTCGTTAAGTTTCTTTAGAGCGTCCGCATTGGTCGGCATAGCCAAGAATTTTTCCGCGTGGTCTCTGATGCAGTACTTCTCCAGGACTGATAGGATTCTAGCCTTCCAGATCGCTAAGTTGGACACACCGTCCAACCTATCCTCATCACGCAGTCCGTATGGGGCCATCTAGCTCAAATCTGTCGAAGCGGGTAATCCTCTCCCTTCTATTGCTGTTGCACTCAACAGAAGACCGGATCTGGGTTTCTTGGAGATAGAAACCCTCTGGAGTAGTTGCTCCCTTTGACAATTGATTTCCCTCTTGAAAATCCTTCGCCAAATCTCCTGAATCAGACCTCTACGATCACCGTCCTGATCGAATCTTAGATTTGTTTGTCACAAATCTGCTGAGTCCCGCTTTTGTCACCTTTGCTAGGCATTGTTCTGCACCAATAGAACCTGTGCCACACCAGCAACTTCTGAAGATCAGACGCTGCACTTCCAGCCACGAAAAACTGCACAGTAACTCACCAAATCGGATTGCGTCACCCTCTTGGTGCTGCGTCAGCCTCTGCATGAGCAGACTAGCTTAGCGTCCCTCTCCTGGTGCTACGTCAGCCTCTGCGTGAGCAAACTGGCTTTGCGTCACCTCTTTGGAGCTGCGTCAGCCTCTGCATGAGCATACTGACACTGCGTCACTCTTGCAGGGTATGTTGCCCCTCTGGTGTTGCGCTGCCTTCTTCCGGATCAGTGCTACTTCAACTGCCCTTCCTGCATCTAATATCTTGAACCACTTTGCTAATGGTTCAGCTTGATCTGCAATGCTCTGATACCATGTGAAAATTTCTGAATCCTTATTACAGAAACCCTATTGCTAACTATTGATTTTCTTCTCCTACTTGATTTATTACTCAAGTTATTTAATTGAATATTCAGAAAACTTCAAAGTAAACACAAATAGCAGCCTACACAAATACAGATCATTTACTGAACATCACCCACATATGACAAATGACACACAGATTTTTCGGACAAATGTACCTGGAAAAACCTAATGCGGGAAAACTGGTGCAACAACTCTAGAGGGTTTTATTATTATGCAGAATCTGAATACAACATTCTGGGCACTAGAAATGGTTTGCCCTACAGAGAAAATACACGACAACTATATCTTATCACTCAGAGACAGAAAATATGGCTGAATCACACCCTCAATCGGGAATTATAGATAACCAGGCCTTTCTGGCCCACTGGAACCCAATGCAGCTCTTCCTGCAACTGCTTCAACCCCTCTAGCCCACCACAGCCTCTGCGCGACACAGGCTGCCCCTGCGTCACTCTGAAGGCCTCTGCGCTGCCTCTGCGTCACCCTCTGCGTCCCTCTTGTTGGCCTCTGCACTGGCTGGTACGATGCTGCCTCTCTGCTGATGTATTCTCGGCCTTGGATCAGATCATCCCTTGCCGATCTCTGCCCCTCAATGCACTGCAAACTTACTTCAAAATCCTTAGCAAACCCCGCCCCAGAATTTCGACTTAGCTTCAGTGCGTCAGCTGTGTGTGTGTGTTCTCCAACTGACCCCAAGCCTTTCCTTTATAATTTTCTCATTGGCAAACCAACGCCCATGATCTAATCTCTAATCGACGCCTAAGATTAAAAGAATGCTTGATCCACGTCACTTAGAACATTCTCATCACATGTGTAAATTAATTCACTTTAATTTTTTAATTTCTCTAAGTTAGACTTAGTATCCCCATTAAAATAATTAATTATTTGAATAACTGTTACACTAGATGGAATTTTTCTCCAAACACTTTCAGGGTCTTGGAGATCTCATGTGTTCCAGCCCCTCCACATAGTTTCGGAGATAGAGCACATCTGATGCTACCCCAAAATCTCAACACCTCTCAGGAATAGGAAGAGGTTGTAGCAATCTAGTCGGGTGTGTGTGCTCTCCCTTGTTCCTTTGACATTTATCGGACTCCCTAACATGCTTCAAAACATCCTCCTTAAGACCATTCCAAGTCAAGCGCTCGCTAATGGCCCTGTATAGAATCCCTGATGCTTTACCAAATGGTGAGTCATGAGTTGCGTGCAAGATATTCTCCCTCAACTGTGAACTTGGTACCAAATAAATCCTGTCTTTGTTGTAGATAGCATCATCCATCACTCGGTACCTGTCATCCCCATGAGTACCATCGAGAATCTCTCATACCTGCCCATCCTTGGAGTACTCCTCCAAAAGCCATGCCTTCCATTCTTATGTGATATCCATCAATGAGAGTGTCGCGGGCCTTCGTGATAATGCGTCAACTACTACGTTCTGCTTTCCCTTGACATGCTCAATCTCAAAACCATATGCTTGGATCTTACTGACCCATTTCTGCTGCCTCTCTTGCAAGTTCTGCTGCTCCAAGAAAATTTGAAGATTGTTGTGATCAATCTTAACCTTGAATCTGTTCCCCACCAAGTATTGACGAAACTTAGCCAACACATGCATGACTATTAGCATCTCTTTATCATATATGGGATACAACCTCTCATGTGGTTGAAGTTTTCTGCTCTCAAAGGCTATGGGGTGACCTCCCTGTGACAAAACTGCTCCAATGCTTTCCCCCGATGCATCGCACTCCAAGACAAATGGGAGTGAAAAATCTGAGAGGGCCAATACAAGACAACTGCTCATCACACATTTGAGGCGCTCAAAAGCCTCCTGCGCCCCATCAGTCCACTCAAAAGCCCGTTTCTTCGTCAAATTTGTGAGGAGCGCTACTAGCTAGGAAAACCCCTTCACAAACCTCCTGTAATAAGTATAGAAGCCCATGAATCCCCTTAACTCTATCACATTCCTGGGCGTAGGCCAATCCAAGATGGCCCGAATCTTCTTTTGATGCACCCGTACTCCATCCTCCCCAATCCCATGTCCAAGATATAACATCTCCTTCAATCCGAACTCACACTTGCACATTTTTGCATAAAACTGCTGTTGCTCTAGTATGAGTAAGACCTCCTTCAAGTGTTGGAGGTGCTCCTCCCAAGTCTTATTGTATATCAAGATGTCATCAAAGAATACCAAAACATACCATTGCAACTGCCTGTAGAACACATGGTTCATACAAGATTGAAACGTGGCTGGTGAATTGGTTAGCCTGAAGGGCATCACCAAGAACTCAAAGTGTCTGTAGTGGCAACGAAAGGCGGTCTTGGGAATGTCCTTCTCCCTCACTCGGATCTGGTGGTACCCCAAACACAAATCTATCTTAGAGAAGTACTTGGCTCGTCTAAGCTCATCCATCAACTCATTAATGCGTGGAATAGGATACCCGTTCTTCATTGTCTTCTTGTTGAGGGCCCTGTAGTTTGTACACATGCGAAGGGTCCCATTCCCATTCTTCTTGTTCACCAACAATACTGAAGAAGCGAAAGGGCTCGAGCTAGACCTGATATATCTCAATCTCAACAACTCCTGTATAGCTCTCTCAATGTCATCTGGGTATGCCTTGGGATGCCTATAGGGAGTGGTGATGATTGTGTGTACCCCCTCCTCTAGCTCAATGGTGTGCTTGAACCCTTTGTCCGGCGGCCTGCATGGTGGAATCTCTCCAAATATTGTCGGATGCCTCTCCAAAAGAGCCAATATGTCTGGATGTATCTGTTGCTTCAGTCCCCCTGTCTCCGAGATCCTCAACTCTACAACCCACTCTATGTCACCACGCCTCAAGTTAGCCTCCATCCCGTGCGCTAATATTGTTTGAGGTGGGTATGAATGCATGCCTCTCAATGCTACCAACTTCCCGTTTGGGCCAACGAACTCCATCTCCAAATTCTTCCAATATGTAGTAGCGTGCCCTAAAGAATACAACCATTGCACTCCCAACACTACATTGGTGTCTGGAACGTCCACCACGAAGAAGTGATCTGTCATCGAGTACTTCTCCATGGTCAATGTCATGCGAGGAACATACCTCGTACACTGCATAGTCCTATCACCAGGTACCAAAACTAAAAATCCCTCAAAAGCATTTGTCTGTATGCCTCTCCTCTCCACCAGCTGTGCATCAATAAAATTGTGGGTTGCCCCACTGTCCACCAATACGTACATTTGCTCTCTCTACACGGTGCCCCTAATCCGCAATGTGAAATACTTCAGAACTCCCCGAAGTGAAGCAATAACTTCTCCAGTAAGCAAGAAAGCTCCTCCGCTAGGTGGGGGCAGTGGGCCACCTCCTCTCGAGCTTTGAGGTACGCCCTCTCCTGCCTCTACCTGTTGATTGGCATCCTCCTCCTCCTCCTTTGGCTCACTATCTGAAAATACCTCTTTGTAGTGGGCCTTGCCCTTGGTACACTGATGCCCCAATGCCCATGTCTCTTGACAAGTAAAGCATAATTTTCTCCTTTGGGTCCGTCCTGGGCTGATCATCCAACTGCCCTTTCCCTATCCACTCCTTCTGAGGAGGCATGATGTCTTTTCCCTTCTGAGGGAAAGTAAGTTTAGTAGGTGCTGGTGCCCTCATCTTTGGAACGACGTCCAACATGTCTTGTGCCCAGCTAATGGCATCCTGCAGTGATGTTGGCCTATAAGCTCGCACCCACCCTCGTAGCGCCCTTGCCAAACCCTCAATAAACAACATGATCAACCTCACCTTCGAAATATCTGAGACCATCATTGCTAGTCTCTGAAACCCTGCTATGTAAGCCTTTGCGCTACTAGTCTGCTTCAGGTTAGCCAGCTCCTTGAAGTGCAACTTTGGATCCTTCCTATCAAATCTTTCCACCAGCGTGCGAGTAAAGTCATTATAGAATGTGATGGACACGTGCTCAAGAGTAATCGATCCGTGATACCACCACTCCTGTGCATCACCCTCCAAATGTAATTAAGCAAATCTGATGGCATCTGTCTCCCGCATAGGATTCAGATTAAGGTAGTGTCTAGTTCCTGAATCCATGACCTCGCAGAACTCTTGGCTGACCCATCAAGCCCCAACAATGTCACCTTCCTTGCTAGCTTCTGATTATCCCAATTGTGATTCTGCTGCCCTCCTCTGGAAGTCCATACTCCGGGCCAATACTTCTCCTTCAAATGGCAATAGTCTACAAAAGTAAGTATCCTCTTAACTCTAGGATCCAACGCCTCATACTTATCAACACAACCTGTGAATGATCTAATCAACTCGGTGAATGCATCAACTCCTCTATCTCACTCTGTTTCCTTAGTGAAGCGAGGCATAGTTGTCGGTCTAGTAGTCTAACCATATGCATGGTTCGTGCGTGGAGGCACATGGCTCCCTTCTCCTTTTTCTAGAACCTCCTTCTACTTCATTGCTTCCTCCTCCACCACCTTGAGGTCCTCCCTGCATATTCTGCATTTGTAGTGCTATCGTCTGCCTCATCATTTCCATCATTTATTGATTCGATCTGGCCAACTCCTTCAGTAGTGGGTCACACCCACCCTGCCTAGGCTACTCATCACCATTGTCCCCCATGTAGTCTCTGGCGTTCTCAAACTCTGTATCAGAAAGATGCTCACACTCGTCTTCTCTACCACAGCCCCTTCTTCTACCTCTTCCACTGCCTCTAGGACGATAATCAACTCCACCAAATGGCCCTGTCATGACATGCTCTCGAGCCCACAACTGGCCAAGAACATGCTCTGACACCATTGTAATATTCTAACTAGAGAAATACAGTGAAATATCAAAACATGAACTAGCTACAATAAACAAATAAACATGTAATCTGAAAACTCCACAAGAACAACAAATTTAGAACACTGTTGAGCAGAAACAATAGAGCTAAGCCATTTTATTTAATATCCAATGAGAAACTGAGTGCAAAATATAGTGGAATGTGTGCATTTGGGATTGCTAAAGCAAACACGCAAAACCCAGGTGAGAATGAAAAAAACTCCACACTGAAATGGCACACTGGTTGTACGCTCTGCGCACAAATTTACTGTTGCTGCTGCTGGAGGTGAATGTTGAACCCTTAGTTAAACTGAGAGGGGGGGGGGGTGAATTAGTTTAATGCATTCAGGGTCTTGTAAAACTTTCTTTTACACTTATTTACATCTTCATTTTGTGATCAACCTAATGTACAATGGAACAACAATCTTAATTGGTGAGCAGCAGGTAATAAGCAGATTAAATACAAAAAATCAACATATAATCATCATGCACATAGACAACAGATATAAGTGAAAACAAGGGAGAAAACCACATCTTATTATTGTTGTGATGCAAAGGCAAGCTCCAACTCCCTCTCACCACTGATTTTCTGTAGGCTCCAACCTACAGGAGGCTACTACCTCAATTTTGCAAGCTACAACTTGCAAGGAAGCTCCAACTCCCATCTATTTTCTGCAGGCTGCAACCTACAGGAGGCTCCTACCTCAGCCAGCTACAACTGGACATCTATCATGCTACAACTTGGTATGGAAGGACCAACTTCTTCACACAATGCTGAAACAACATGCTGATATACCTGGATATTAGCCCCGTTATATTCCTTCTTCACTGCTGTCCTCCATCCTTCATATCTGCCTTATATTATCTCTGGATCTTCACAGCTTCTCTGTCTGCTCCTTCTTCTTCTTACACTCTTTAACCTTATGCTACTCACTCTCTCTAACCTCCTTAAGCATATTACTGTAACATCATTTATAGAGATCCCCTCATAGTGGTTTGCATTCCATATGGGAGTATGAAATGAACAGGTATGACTCTTTGCATTTCACCTTCTCATTTTCTCGCTCAACACTACAGGATGTTACAATACTATGTACTCAATTCAGTATTACAGGGGAGATTTTTGATTTGCCTTCGGAGACTTGCCTTTGCATCACATACAGTAAAAATAATTAACTCATTTACATTGACAGTTACAGCAAATATGTTTCGCTTAACCCTTTTAGCTCTTGGCTCGTTGTGTATTTGTCTTTTTGTTGCTGTCACTGTCTTTTCAGTTTCTGCTACATAATTACCCTGTTTCATCTGTCATCTGTGTCTTTTGTGTTGCATTCACCCACACTTTGCATATAAATTTAATTATACGTATCCATATGCACATCACCCATAACCTTAACACCGATTTGTCACATATTCTAAAGACGGAATTCTTTCACACTTTACCTTGGCTTTTATCCTTTGATTGACATTATTCATCATGGCATGTTAATAATACCATAATCTATGACTTTGGTTAAGACCCATCATAACCAAATATATTAACACCATGCATTCCGCTCTATAATCATATAACCTTTAATATATAAAACATTTGTAAAGGTTTATATTTCCGCCAGTCTTGCATGTATACAGATGCTCGTTCAATAGGCCTGCATATATATAAATATTCGAGCCACAGCTTTACGAACTCACCTTTTCGCCTTCCTTGTAGCTTTGCACTTTTCAAAAACCTATGGTTATAAACCATGATAAATATCCTCTCTATATAATTTGAATTATGCTTTGGTTAAAAATAATTACCAACTTATATATGTTGGGTCCCACAACAATTGTCAATGCATCTTTGCCCGTGATCTATCCGCTTTCCATCCAACGGCAGTCGCATTCCATCAAACACGATGTTTAACGTTTTAAACCTATGCTATTTTAAACGTGCCTTTTTCACTGTCGGGTCCACACCTTTTGTTAACCTTTGCACAACTTATGATGCGAACATCGTCAGATCTTTGCCTCCTTTGATCGGACGGCTATCGCGTAAAATTAAGCCCAGCAACTTATCCTTCCAAACTAATGCGAAATAGGTGGTATTGCTTTGCGACGTGTTGCTTCCGGAGGTCTATTGCGTTCATTTCAATTTTTACCACTTACCACTTTGGATGCACGCGAATACCACCGCCGGTTCGTGAAACCACTCACACCTTGGTTTAATTGTATTTATGAGTTTACTTTGGTTAAAACCCAAAGCACCAAAATAATATTATATTCGGGTCCCACAGCATATACAACTTACATATTCATTTGTGCAGTCCAATCTCCATCGTCCATTTAACTACTCCAGATCCGACGAACATCGCTCGATATCGCGCTCCAAATAGCACAATGGGTAAAACTTTAGAACTTACGCGAAATTAGTGGTTTTTAATTGCCACGTGTCGGCCCACGACCACTATTGTGTTCACTCCTGCAATTACCGCTTACCATCTTTGAGCTATGCGAAAACCACCGGTTGGTTTTCAAAACCATCCACTGTTCTCTTTTACTCCATCGTTCTGTTTTCATTTAACTCGGGTTTCTAAACAGAACTATGGTTCCAACTTGAAAGAATTCCACCACGGCTACGCCATACATCTTTTGTTTTAATGATATCAACCAATCTTCAAACCCTCTCTGGCATTCATTCCACACATGGCTTTAACCTCTATTGTTCATTGTCTGTGGTTTTATAATCGTTTATAAATACAATAAAGCCCCCAAATGTGACTTCAAACTTTGGATCTCCTTCACTGTGTATACACAACAAAATGTGTAATATCTCCTTGAAATGCTTTATATGAAGTCGGCCAATTGTGAAATACATCCAGGTAGATTTTATACCTCAATTTGGAAGTCTAAGCAATTTCTTTAATGGCATCGATCCATTCTGTGATCGATGCTAATTTCTCAACATTTACAAGTCACACAGAATCAATAAAGGAATAATTGACCTTTTAAGAATACACAGTCTCATACCTTCAATAATCCCATAGCTCAAAAATGACGGAAATTCTTCTTCCATTTTTGTCTAATTTGCTCGTAGGCTTACAAAACAAAAACCTAAACCCTCCTTTCTGTCTAAACCCTCCTCTTGTAGCCTCTGCCACTTTACTTTCTTTCTCTATGACAATTTCATCTGAATCTGATCTGCTCCCTTGTCTTGGTGTTGCTCCTTTGTGCTCCTTTGCCATCAATGACAATATTTCCAACAGTCTCCCCCTTTGGCATTGATGGCAATACTCCAATGCTTCCTCCAGGACTTCGTCTGCTTGCTTTTCAGAAGACCCTTTCTTCTTTTGCTTGCTTTTCCTCCCCCTTTGACATCAATGGCAAAGGGTTGCACATTTCCCAATGTAGTTTCGATATTTTCATTTCCTCTGATCTTGAGGACTTGTTCCATGCACTGCTCCATTGTTCTAGCTCTTTTATTACAATTTATTGACTGCTCTCCCCCTGGAGTGATGCTTTTTTGTCTGATATTGACTTTCACTTGTCTTCTGCACTGATCCTGTTTCTTGTATGCAGCCCTTATTATTTTTTTGTTTTTTTTTTCAATCATATCAGAGAGTAACATCTGCAGACACTACCCCTAGTTTGTCTCTTAGATATTCGAATGGTTCTTTAGCAAGAGGTTTTGTGAATATGTCTGCTATTTGTTCCTTTGTTGGTACGTATTCCAACTTCACCAATTTCTGTGCTACTTGTTCTCTGAGGAAGTGGTACTTTATTGGGGTGTGCTTTGTTTTTGAATGAAGTACAAGATTTTTTGATATACTTATTGCACTTGTATTGTCACATTTGATAGAAATGGGTTCATCAATGCTTACCTTCATGTCTTGGAGAGTTTGTTTCATGCACATTACTTGTGTGCAACATGCAGTTGCTGCTATGTATTCTGCTTTTGCTGTAGATAGAGAGATAGAAGTTTGCTTCTTGCTTAGCCATGCCACCAGACTTTTTCCCAAATAAAATGCACCTCCACTTGTGCTTTTCCTGTCATCCACATAGCTGGCCCAATCTGCATCTGTGTATGTTGTCAATGTGAAGCTTTTTCCTTTTGGATACCATAGGCCATAATGTGAAGTTCCTTGTAGATATCTAAATATTCTCTTGATTGCAAGTAAATGATTTTGTTTTGGTGTTGCTTGATATCTTGCCACAAGTCCTACTGCCAACATAATGTCTGGTCTAGAAGCAGTTAGGTATAGGAGACTTCCTATCATGGATCTGTAAATTTTTTGATCTACATCTGTTGATCCATCATTAGCACATAGTTTGCATTCAGTGATCATGGGAGTTGACACAGGTTTGCAGTCTTCCATTTGAAACCTTTTCAACATTTCTCTTAAGTATTTTTCTTGCAAAATGAATATTCTTGTGTTCTTTTGTTGAATTTGAAGTCCTAAATAGAAGGTGAGCTCTCGAATCATTGACAACTCAAACTCTGATTTCATTTCTTCAGCGAATCCTTTTGCTAACTCATCTTTGTTGCTACCAAACATGATGTCATCTACATACACTACTACAATTAAGAGTTCATTTTCATTAGCCTTTATGTACAAATCGCTGTCTACTCCTCCATTCTTGAATCCTTGTTTTTGCAAGTATTTGTCCAGCCTTGAATACCATGCACGAGGAGCTTGTTTCAGACCATATAAGGCTTTCTTTAATCTGCACACATTCATGTTTATCTGTTAATGAGAATCCTTCAGGTTGTTCCATGTAGACTTCTTCCTCTAAGTCTCCATTCAGGAAGGCAGACTTCACATCCATTTGGTATACCCTGAAATCATGATAGCATGCAAAGACCAAAAACATTATGATTGCTTCCATTCTGGCTACAGGGGCAAAGGTTTCATCATAGTTAAGTCCTTCAATTTGAGAATACCCCTTGCATACAAGTCTGGCTTTATTTCTGATTACCTACCCTTGTTCATTCATCTTATTCTTGAATATCCATTTTGTGCCAATGAAATTTTTCCCAGTGGGTCTTGGAATTAACTCCCAGGTATTGTTCTTCTCAATTTGGTCTAGTTCTTCATTCATAGCATTTACCCAGTTTTTGTCTTTGCTGGCTTCTTCGAACTTCTTTGGCTCTATTTGAGATAGCATGGCTAAGTATACTTCTTCTGTCTGTTCAACAAGCTGTCTTCTTGTTTGGACTCCCACACTCTTGTCCCCAATGATTTGATCTTCTGGATGGTTCTTTTGAGTGTATCTTGAGGGACCTTTTGAGTTTAATTCAGTATCTTCTGTTGTCTTGCTATGTTCATCATTATCTTGGTTCTCAGCGTCATGATCATCTGGAGGATTGGCGCAACTTGTGTTTCTTGTTCTGTTTGGTAGATCTTCGTCAACTCTTACATCAGTGCTTTCCACAATTTTGTGCAGTCTCTTGTTGGAACACCTGTAACCCTTACTCTTGGATGCATATCCTAAAAATATTCCTTCATCAGCTCTTGCATCAAACTTTCCCAGTTTTTCATCATTATTTTTTATGAAACACTTGCTTCCAAAGACTCTAAAGTGCTTGATTGATGCTGGTTTACTATGCCATAATTCGTAAGGAGTCTTATCACAATTTGGTCTTAGATGAGCTTTGTTGAGAATGTGAACAACTGTGTGTACTGCTTCTGCCCAATAGGTTTGGGGAATGTTACTTTCTTGCATCATGGCTCTGGCAATCTGTTGTACTGACCTGTTTTGTCTTTCTGCCACTCCATTTTGTTGAGGTGTACCTGCAATTGTAAATTGTTGTTTTATCCCATGTTCATTGCATAGATCTGCAAAATCATAGTCTCTGAATTCACCTCCTCTGTCTGATTTGATGCATTTTAGCTTGCATCCTGTTTGATTTTCTGCCAATGCCTTGAATATCTTGAATTTCTCAATTGCTTCAGATTTATATTTGAGAAATGCCACCCACGTCAGTTTGGTAAAATCATCTATTATTAGCATGAAATAAGATTCTCCACCTTGTGCATTAGTTCTTGAAGGTCCACACATGTCCATGTGAACAAGCTGAAGAGGCCTACTTGTAGATAGCTTCTCTTTGGTCTTGAAAGATGTGCGGGTCTACTTGCCCAGTTGGCAGGATTTACATATGGTATTTGGAGGCTTCTTTATTGCAAGCGTATCTCTGACTGCATTCTTCTTGCTCATACTGATGATGTGGTCAAAGTTCAGGTGTCCCAATCTTCTATGCCATAACCAAGATTCATCAAGTTTGCTTATGTGGCATGCTTCATTCTCTTCTTTCACTATATAGACATTACTTTCTATTCTAACACCTTTGATCAAGGTCTTTCCTGTGGTGCTCGATCTTACCTTACAATCTTGGGCTATGAAAAGGACCTCACAGCCTTTATCACACATTTGACTGATGCTTAGCAGATTTGCTTTCAGCCCATCCACAAATAGTACATCTTGAGCCTCTCCTCTTCCATTATTCAGACTGGCTGAGCCTTTTCCTTTGATTTTCCCTGCTTTATCATTTCCGAATGTAGCATTTCCAGATTTCTTTTCATCAAAGGTTACAAACTTGCTTCAATCTCCAGTCATATGCTTTGAGCAACCATTGTCCATATACCATTGACTTTTCTGATCTTGAACTATTAGAGCCAGGTCACACTTATTCAACTTCTTTTTCCACTGCATGCTACTATTTGTTTGGTACCTTTCCTGAGAAGATGGACCACAGTCTTTGAGAGGACATTTGTGAGACTTGTGCCTGATTTGATGGCAGACAAAGCATTTGATTATATTTCTAAATGGATTATGAGTGAATTCTCCATTGTTCATAAATTTCCTTGAGTTTTCATACATCAGTCTTTGTCCATACTTTCTGCACTCCAAGACTTTATGACCGAACCCCTTACAAAAAAAACAATACCCATGGAAACGATTAGTGTACCTGGTGAAAGGTTGTCCTCTCCATTTGTTTGATTGAGGTAGTATTTCCATTTTCTGCATCCTTTGCTGGTTGGACTCAATTTTCTTTGTCTGACAGTATGCTGCAGTATGTCCCAGTTTGTGGCAGGCAAAACAAGTGATATATCTCATAGGAGGAAAGAATCTCCTTTGACAATTTCCGAATTTATTCAATTCATATTCAGGAGTGTAAGAGCCTTTTTCAGCTGATTGTTTCTTTATTTCATTCTTTGTTATTTGAGGTTCCTGCTTGTTTCTGTTTACTTCATTGCAGGTCATGTTTTTGCTGGCATCTACTTCTATAGGAACCTTTTGAGCTGCTTCATTATCATTTATAGCTTTTACAAAAATGATATTCTGGTTATCGTCTACCTTGGATTTGCTGGTTTCTCCTTTGTAGCCTATCCCAGCCTTTATGTGAGGAGATCTTTGAGCATTTAGAATTTTATCCAACTGTTCAGAGCTTGTCATTCGAGGAGTGTTCATTGACAATTCCCTTTGGGTGTTTTTTAGTTTCTTTCTCAGGCATACCATTTCTTCTTCCAATTTCTCTTGCTCTTGATGTTTATCTTTAATTTGCTTTAGCGGAGTGTCTTCCACCTTTTTGGCTTCTTCAAGTTCTACTTTCAATTGAATGAGGTCTTCTGAATTTGGTACTTCTTTTACATATTTGAGGAGAATGTCTTTCTGTTTTCTGCACTTGAGTTTAAGTTTGTCTATTTCCTCCAGGGCACTTCTTAACAATGTTGCGAACATCGTCATTGGGATAAAATCGGCAAGGGTTCGGAAAACCAAAAAATCGTAAGAATCGGGAAAATATCGGTAAAAAATCGGCAAACATCGCCAAAATTAGGATACCATAAAAATATCTTTAAAAATCGGCAAACATCGGCTAGGCCAAAAAATCGTGATTTCGAGATATAATCGGGATGTTATCGAGATGTTTGCAACACTGCTTCTTAGCTCTCCCTCAAGATCTACCTCACCTTCTTCCTCATCTTCTAGAAGGAATCCTTCAGACTCTTCCTTGGCCATCAACACAAATTCAGAGGTTCCTTCTTCATTTGAGGATTCATCTGAGTTTTCAGATGCACTGCTATCTTGCTGAGCATAAAGGGATTTTCTATCGAATCTCTTCCCTTTCTGCCAGTTATTAGTTTTGGTTTTCTCTGTCTCTTGAGTCCGATTCTTTGTTTTCTTGTAAGGACACTCCCAACTCTTCCACAGTTAAAGCATCTAAATGGAAGTTTACCTTTATACTTACCTGAGCCTCTATCCAATCTTCTGACAAATTTGGCCTCTTCTTCATCAGAGCAGGAGCATGTATCTTCCTTTTCTTCTTTACTCTTCTTAGCCTTAGAGGCTGCCTCCCTCACATTTGACTTCTTCCGTGGAAGTCTCATCTCATAGGCTGTTAAGTTTCGAAGTAATTGGTTCATGGTCAAAGTTTCCCAATCAGCTGTTTCTTCTATGGCAGAAACCTTGGGATTAAAACTGGATGGTAAAGATCTCAATATCTTTTGAACAATTACACATTCTCTAATGGTTTCTCCTAGAGCTTTCATATTATTCACAATTTCTGCAACATTTAAGAAGAAGCTGGCAACATCTTCTTCTTCATTCATTTTTATATTTTCAAATTGGGCTCGATAGACTTGTAGTTTGGCCATCTTCATCTTTTTATCTCCCTCATGGATACTTTCTAATGTATCCCATATTTCTTTGGCAGTCTTGTTGTGCATTACTTTGATAAATTCTGCTTCACACAGACCACTTAAGAGAGCATTCATGGCTTTGGCATTAGCTATAAAATCTTGTTTGACTTCTTTCTCTGTGTCAGACTCCTTTGGGGCATATCCCAAATCCACAGCAGCCCAAACTTCTATTCCTAGGGACATTATCTACGTCCTCATTCTTGTTTCCAGAAGGCATAATTTGTACCAGTAAACAAATGGGCTTTATTTGTTGAGCATCCTTCTAGACTAGCCATCTTGGGGACCTAGGATCTCCTTTCAGTTGTTAAACTGATACAGAAGGAACCTGCTCTGATACCAATTGTTGAACCCTTAGTTAAACTGAGAGGGGGGGCTGAATCAGTTTAATGCATTCAGGGTCTTGTAAAACTTTCTTTTACACTTATTTACATCTTCATTTTGTGATCAACTTAATGTACAATGGAACAACAATCTTAATTGGTGAGCAACAGGTAATAAGCAGATTAAATACAGAAAATCAACATATAATCATCATGCACATAGACAACAGATATAAGTGGAAACCCATAAGGGAGAAAACCATATCTTATTATTGTTGTGATGCAAAGGCAAGCTTCAACTCCCTCTCACCACTGATTTTCTGTAGGCTCCAACCTATAGGAGGCTACTACCTAAATTCTGCAAGCTACAACTTGCAAGGAAGCTCCAACTCCCATCTATTTTCTGCAGGCTGCAACCTACAGGAGGCTTCTACCTCAGCCAGCTACAACTGGACATCTATCATGCTACAACTTGATATGGAAGCACCAACTTCCTCACACAATGCTGATTTACCTGGATATCAGCCCCGTTATATTCCTTCTTCATTGTTGTCCTCCATTCTTCATATCTGCCTTATATTATCTCTGGATCTTCACAGCTTCTCTGTCTGCTCTTTCTTCTTACACTCTCTAACCTTATGCTACTCACTCTCTCTAACCTCCTTAAGCATATTACTATAACATCATTTATAGAGATCCCCTCATAGTGGTTTGCATTCCATATGGAGTATGAAGTGAACATGTATGACTCTTTTCATTCCACCTTCTCATTTTCTCGCTCAGCACTACAGGATGTTACAATACTATGTACTCAATTCAGTATTACAGGGGAGATTTTTGATTTGCCTTCGGAGACTTGCCTTTGCATCACATACAGTAAAAATAATTAATTCATTTACATTGACAGTTACAGCAAATATGTTTCGCTTAACCCTTTCAGCTCTTGGCTCATTGTGTATTTGTCTTTTTGTTGCTGTCACTGTCTTTTCAGTTTCTGCTATTTAATTACCTTGTTTCATCCGTTATCTGTGTCTTTTGTGCTGCGTCCACCCACACTTTGCATATAAATTTAATTATATGTATCCATATGCACATCACCCATAACCTTAACACCGATTTGTCACATATTCTAAAGACGGAATTCTTTCACACTTTACCTTGGCTTTTATCCTTTGATTGACATTATTCATCATGGCATGTTAATAATACCATAATCTATGACTTTGGTTAAGACCCATCATAACCAAATATATTAACACCATGCATTCCGCTCTATAATCATATAACCTTTAATATATAAAACATTTGTAAAGGTTTATATTTCCGCCAGTCTTGCACGTATACCGATGCTCGTTCAATAAGCCTACATATATATAAATATTTGGGCCACAACTTTACGAACTCACTTTTTCACCTTCCTTGTAGCTTTGCACTTTTCAAAAACCTATGGTTATAAACCATGATAAATATCCTCTCTATATAATTTGAATTATGCTTTGGTTAAAAATAATTACCAACGTATATATGTCGGGTCCCACAACAATTGTCAATGCATCTTTGCCCGTGATCTATCCGCTTCCCATCCAACAGCAGTCGCATTCCATCAAACACGATGTTTAACTTTTTAAACCTATGCTATTTTAAACGTGCCTTTTTCACTGTCGGGTCCACACCTTTCGTTAACCTCTGCACAACTTCTGATGCGAACACCATCAGATCTTTTCCTCCTTTGATCGGACGACTATCGCGTAAAATTAAGCCCGGCAACTTATCCTTCCAAACTAACGCGAAATAGGTGGTATTGCTTTGCGACGTGTCGCTTCTGGAGGTCTATTGCGTTCATTTCAGTTTTTACCACTTACCACTTTGGATGCACGCGAATACTACCGCCGGTTCGTGAAACCACTCACACCTTGGTTTAATCGTATTTATGAGTTTACTTTGGTTAAAACCCAGAGCGCCAAAATAATATTATATTCGGGTCCCACAGCATATACAACTTACATATTCATTTTTGCAGTCCGATCTCCGTTGTCCATTTAACTGCTCCAGATCCGACGAACATCGCTCGATATCGCGCTCCAAATAGCACGATGGGTAAAACTTTAGAACTTACGCGAAATTAGTGGTTTTTAATTGCCACGCGTCGGCCCATGACCACTATCACTTTCACTCCAGCAATTACCGCTTACCATCTTTGAGCTATGCGAAAACCACTGGTTGGTTTTCAAAACTATCCACTGTTCTCCTTTACTCCATCGTTTTGTTTTCATTTAACTCGGGTTTCTAAACAGAACTATGGTTCCAACTTGAAATAATTCCACCACGGCTATGCCATACATCTTCTGTTTTAATGATATCAACCAATCTTCAAACCCTCTCTGGCATTCATTCCACACATGGCTTTAACCTCTATTATTCATTGTCTGTGGTTTTATAATCGTTTATAAATACAATAAAGCCTCCAAATGTGACTTCAAACTCTGGATCTCCTTCACTGTGTATACACAACATAATGTGTAATATCTCCTTGAAATGCTTTATACGAAGTCAGCCAATTGTGAAATACATCCAGGTAGATTTTATACCTCAATTTAGATGTCTAAGCAATTTCTTTAATGGCATAGATCCATTCTGTGATCGATGCTAATTTCTCAACATTTACAAATTACAAGTCACACGAAATCAATAAAGGAATAATTGACCTTTTAAGAATACACAGTCTCATACCTTCACTAATCCCATAGCTCAAAAATGATGGAAATTCTTCTTCCATTTTTGTCTAATTTGCTCGTAGGCTTACAAAACAAAACCCTAAACCCTCCTTTCTGTCTAAACCCTCCTCTTGTAGCCTCTGCCACTTTACTTTATTTCTCTGCAACAATTTCATCTGAATTTGATTTGCTCCCTTGTCTTGGTGCTGCTCCTTTGTGCTCCTTTGCCATCAATGACAATATTTCCAAAAGCGAATTGATATTTGAGGCCTCAAATCTGCTCCAAAAATTTCTGAAAAATTAGGACAATGCTCTCCAACCTCGGACCAACAAAACCCAGAAAGCCTAAGTCCAACCTTCCAAAATTACCCAAATATCAAGTGAAATCACCCACTGCCTAGCTCTGCATCCCACCAGAAAATCTACAGCTGCTCCACCCAAAATTCTCCACAAAAATGATTGAGAAACCACTGAAAGATAGCGCTGAAACGATAGAGTAAAATTCCAGCTATTTCCTAGCACAAGGTTGCAACAACTGCTTCAACAAGATGGCCTGGAAAACCCCTGCGCGAGCCCTAAGGAAGAATAATTCGGCCCACACAAATGCAACAGTCTCGGGCTTTGAAACTCCAGAAGGAAAGTCGTCCTTCTCCAAGCGAAATTCCTGCAAATTGTCGAGGCAAATTTCGCCGACAATCTCCTCCTCCAAGTAACTATATTTTTGCTATTGCGTCCTCCTGAAAAATTCGCTCACCCTGATGCAGAGATGAAATGGCTCACAAAATGTAGGAAAATAAGTATCCATTCATCTCCAAATTTCTCTTCTAGGGTGACACTTTAGGTTCACCGAAAGAGAGTCGGGATTCTCCGCTTGGAAATCCCTGTGCTAAGCAACACTGGTTGACTTATCTCAACGACTCAAGCAAACCTTCCAGTTCGGAAATGAAATGCCAAAACCAGAATGATCAAAATGAAGTTCTAGCCTTCCTTTTCTTGTTGCTTTCTCGTCCTCGTACCATGGTTCGATTTCTCTCACACTATGCTTCGATACCATGGTTTGATTCTTCCCATGGTTCGATTTCCCTTTTTGGTAATTTCCACAACTTAACTTCACTTCAATTTTTCTTCTTTTCCCAAGTCCCAACCATTTCCTTTTATCCAAAATTTATTTAATTCTCTCCACAAGTTATTTCTCCTAATTTTATTTATTTAAATATATATTAAATGCCAAAATCACAAAATGGGGAATTTCCTTGTCAAAATTTTTAATTGGGCACATGATAGAGTTAGGCTTCTCACTCTTCCCCTTACCCTTGTTGGGTCCTTTACTCTTCTAAAGGATTCAATTGGGTGGACAAGGCCACCATGCAGTCATAAGTTACAAATCCCATGTAAGTCTTCAGAAAAGTCATCTCCCTTGGATCTTGTGTTCTTCCCCACCATGTCCATAAACCAGATCCTTGAGTATTGATCGAGGAATTATCCTGAGAAATAGGTCCTCCAACAACATCACAGATGCCAAAGTACCTTAAATCCCACAGACTTGAGAGCAGAATTTTAATTTGGTGATATTATAATTATCATTGGTGTGTGTCTTGACTCTTGATGATGAAAATTTGTGATTTTCAATCTGTTTGTTTCTAAAAGTTTGCCGCCTTTCTGAGGAGATTTTACCAACCATTGTGCACGGTTATACTTGGCCTATTTTCAATTTGCAGCTAGGAAGTCATATAGTTTTAATTTCTACGATTTTCTTGTATTGTATCACTGCAGTGACTGAAAATAGTTTCCAGATTGGTTTTTTTATTCATGTTACTGATTTTATTTATTTCAGGTTGGAAGAAGAATCATTGAGGTATTATTCTGCTAAGTACTGCCCTTTAGTACCACCTCCCAGGTCTACCATTGCTGCTGCTTTCAGCCCTGATGGAAGCATCCTTGCCTCTACACAGTGAGATCTATTCCTTTAAAAGTTTCATATAAAATTTTCTTGTATGCCTTTGTGGAGACTAATGTAGTACTTGAACATGGTTTCATGTTTACAGTGGTGATCACACAGTGAAAATAATATGTTATGAGACTGGGACTTGCTTAAAGGTGTTGAGTGGACACCGGCGAACTCCTTGGGTTGTATGTCTCACTGGCCTTCCCTTGAGCTTCGTTTACATTTTTTGGACAAGAACTATAGTTTTACAAGTAATTGAGCAAATCATTTGTCATCTCTAGGAGTGGTGAATAAGGTCTTATCTGTAGTTTTATACAGTGCAATTTCCAGAAAAGTTTTTTTAATTCAGGTGTATTGAAATCTATAAGGATCAAGAGTATTCTCACAGTGCTGCTTGCAACATAAGAGAATCAAATAGAATATACTTGGCCGATCGTAATTGATGATGAGAAGTCTGTTGTGCTGGAAGCCTGGAACTGTCATATATGGTGGGCATTAACAGTATAAAATAAGTGATTTTGTCTCATATCATCTGACTTTAGACACTACTATGGACTTTTCTTTAATGACGCCTGTTACAACATAATCTAGCACTCCAAAATGATGTAATGTTTGAAGCATCGAGGGGCTATTTTTGTAAACTATGGAAGGCTACCCACTGTCACCACAATAACACTTCCTCACAGTGCACACTTCTTGTTGCCTATTCTCCAACTCAAGGGGGACTTCCTAAATCTAATTTTACTTAGATTAATTTAACCATTGAGCAATTAGATCAACCTCAACATTTGTGCCAATAAGGGTTGCACTTTAATGAAGTGTTGTACCATGTACATAAAAGATGTTCTTCCTTGCAAAACCCATCTATGATAACAACATAACATAAAGTCCAACCTAAAGTGCAATACTAACAATGTATGAATCACCATCTAAACTTAAGGAGAGATTACATTACCATCAAATCTTAATGTAATACTTACCTTTCTAACTTCAACTTAGGAAATAACATATCAATGAGGGTACTAACATTATGAAACACCTTCCCCTCCAGGTGATGTCTAACAAATGCATTAGGGGATTTTTGAGGTAAAAAATGAGCCTCAAAATGAAAATTGTACTGACATTTTTTCATGTATTTTCATTTTTTCTCGCTGTGGGCCTACTCAAAAGTATGTAGAATGGGTACTCATTGGATATGGAATCTAATTCCACATCCAATGAGTGCCCACACTGGAAATTTGAGTAAACCTACAAGGAGATGTTGAGATTTTGGGTAGCATCGGATGTGCTCTAGCTCTGAAACTTTGTGGAAGGGCTAGGACACATGAGATCTCCAAGACCCAGAAATGGTTTGGAGAAATTCCACCCAGAGCCTAAGTTATTCCAAAAATTACTTATTTTAATGGAGACCCTAAGTCTTAGGGAAATTAAATAATTAAAGGGAATTAATTTAAACATGTGGGTGAGAATGTTCTAAGTAACATGGATCAAGTCTTTTCTAATCTTAGCCGTTGATTAGAGATTAGATCACGACAACTGATTTTTCAACGTGAAAAGTATTAAAGGAAGGCTTCGGGTCAGTTGGAGAATAAACACAAAGTGGTAGCACTTGAGCTAAGTCGAAATTCTAGGGCGCGGTTTGCTGAGAATTTTCGAATAAGCTTGCAGTGTTGGTGAGGGGCAGATCGGCAAGGGATATTCAGATTCGAGGTCGAGAATACATAGGCAGAGAGGCTAATCTATATCAGGCTGCGTAGAGACCCAGCAGGAGGGACGCAACCCAGCCAGGCTCATGTAGAGGCAACACAGAGGGTGACGCAGACCTTTTAGGGTGACACAGAGGCAACGTTGAGCCAAAGGGGTGACGCAGTAGCAGCCTGTGCTACACAGAGCTGACGCATTGCCGGGAGAGGCAACGCTGGGATTTCCAGTGGGCCAAAAAGGGCTCGTATTCAACATTATTTAGAAGGTGTGAAGCCTCAGCTGAATCAACCATATTTTCTGTACATTTGCCGTGATTTCTCTGTTGGGCAAACCACTGCTGGTGCCCTTGATTTTATTCAGATATTTTGCTTAATAAACAAACCCTCCAAGAGTTGCTGCACCGGTTTTCCCCCATTTGGTTTTTCTGGGGACATTGTCCAAAAAATATCGTGTCATTTGTCATATGTTCGTTATGCTTCAGTAAATGATTTGTATATATGTGTAGGCTGTAGTAGTGTTTACTTTGATGTTTTTGCTGAATAATTCAGAAAAATAATTTGTTAATTTAATAAAACAAATATGAGAAGTAAATCAGAAAACTGTAGTAGGGTTTCTGTAACTTAGGTTCAGAAATTTTCACATGGTATCAGAGCTATTGCAGATCAAGCTGAAGCCATCAGCAAAGAGTTGAAGATTTTTTGCTGCAGGAGGGCAGCTGAAGCTCACAGATCCAGAATAAGGCAACGCAACACCAGAGGGACAATGCAAAGACCTAGCAGGGGTGACGCAAAGCCTGTTTGCTCATGCAGAGCTGACGTAGAGGCTAACACAAAGCCTGTCAAGCTCACGCACAACTGACGCAGACGCTGGCGCAAACCCAAAAGGGTGACGATGTCCAAGAGGGAGTGACGCTGTGCCAATTGCCGTGGCTGGAAGTACAATTTTTTGATCTTCGATGTTGCTGGTGGGGCATTGTTTCTGCTAGTGCAGATCAATGCCTAGCAGGGTTGACAAAGTAAGGGGGAACAATTCCTCAACAGATTTTCTAGCCAAGAAATCTGAGATTCGATCGGTAAAGAGATCGTAGAGTGCTGATTCGACAGAGTCGGTGGGGATTTCCGAGAGGGAAATCACTAGTCAGAGGGAGCATAGTCTTTAGAGGGTTTCTATCGCCAAGAAATCCAGATCCAGTCTCTTGCTGAGAGTAGCAGCAGTAGAAGGGAGAAGAGATTTTTGCTTTGACATTTTTGAGCAGAGATGACCTCGCACAGATTGAGAGATCAGGACAGGTTGGACGGTGTGTCTAACTTTGTCATATGGAAAGTCGAGACCTTGTTGGTCCTTGATGAGTATCGTATCAGAGAACATGTTGAAAGGGTTGTGGCCGTTCCAGTCGATGCTGATCCTCTAAAAAAGTATAAGGAAAATCAGGCGCGGGCTAAGCGCTTGATCATGGATGGGGTGAAGGATCACATGGTCCCACATATTGCCGAGAAGAAAATGACAAATGAAATGTGGAAGACACTGGAAACGCTGTATCAAGGTAGCTCCATCTAGAGGAAGATGCTTCTGGAGAATTAGATGCGACTGTTTGTGATGCATAAGGAAGAGGAGATCTATCCCTTCCTCTTTAGATTGAAGGCTATTCGAGATCAGCTAGTTGCAATGGGGGCAACTGCTGATGACGGTCTCTCGGTGAGAACTGCCTTGAATGCAGTCAACGATGATTGGGAGACCTTTGTCTAGAGTATCATGGGCAAAGCACAACTTCCAAACAGGGAGGACATGTGGTTAATCCTTCGTCAGGAAGAAATAAGGAGAATAACTAAGAGAGGCAGCAGTAGCAGAGGAGCCAAGATAAAGAAAGAGGAGGAGGAAGATGCAACTCTTGCATCAAAGGGACAGAGGCAGCAACAAGGGAAGCAGAAGAAGGATCTCTCAAAGGTTCGGTGCTTCAGATGTGGCAAATTGGGACACTTCACCAATACTTGTCCTCAGAAAAAGAAGGGCAAGGAAGATTCTGATTCCAAGGTTGTGGCAGACAAAGGGGATAGTGGTAGTGATGACGATGTTGCCATGAATGCTCATGTACCTCGAGAGAAGAGGTGGGGCGATATAGATCTATAGTTCTCTTGAACTGCAGATGGGGGGCAGGATCCTTGAGGTGCCCAAACTCTTGGATCATGTACGAGCTACAGGAGCCCTTAAAGACAGTAGCAGGATGATTGGAGTTGGTGCAGAGGATCGTGGAGGTACTATGGCAGTGTTGGGATGCTGAAGACTGGAGAAACGCAGAGGAGAGGCAACAGCAACGTGGAAGCAACAATGCAAAGGCTGATGGGATTTCAGCAGCGCAGAGGTAGTGCTTATGCAGTGCAGAGCTGCAGACAATGCAGAGCTTCAGAGGGTCAGTGCAGAGTAGCAACAAAGGGTGCTTCAGTATTGAGATGCAGCCAAACTGACTTGTCTGTCAGTATTTTGGGTGATGTCCTTTAGTTGCTTACTTCTCAGCAACTTAGTCGCAGTGCAGTAGCTAGCAGTGGCAGTGCTATGGGCAACATGATGTAGCATTTGAGAGGGAGCTGCAGTACAGATGTGGTAGTGACTGTGGCAGAGGGATGGGCAGTAGTACAGAAGGCAACAATGTAGTGTATGAGGGGTAGCAACCGAGCATCAACAACGCAGAGGACCGATGCCATGGATCAGAGTAACGCTTCTAGAGTGAAGTGTTGCTAGAGCACATTCCTCGCTAAGAGGGAGTGTTGATATTTTGGGTAGCATCGGATGTGCTCTAGCTCCGAAACTTTATGGAGGGGCTAGGACACATGAGATCTCCAAGACCCAGAAATCGTTTGGAGAAATTCCACTCGGAGCCTAAGTTATTCCAAAAATTAATCATTTTAATGGAGACCCTAAGTATAACTTAAAGAAATTAAATAATTAAAGGGAATTAATTTAAACATGTGAGTGAGAACGTTCTAAGTAACATGAATCAAGTATTTTCTAATCTTAGTCGTTGATTTTTCAATGAGAAAAGTATTAAAGGAAGGCTTGGGGTCATTTGGAGAATAAACACAGAGTGGTAGCACTTGAGCCAAGTCGAAATTCTGGGGCGCGATTTGCTGAGAATTTTCGAATAAATAAGCTTGCAGTGCTAGTGAGGGGCAGATCGAAAAGGGATATTCAGATCTGAGGTCGAGAATACATAGGTAGAGAGGCAGATCTGTACTAGGCATCGCAGAGACCTAGCAGGAGGGACGCAACCTAGCCAGGCTCATGTAGAGGCAGCACAAAGGCTGATGTAGGCCCTTCAGGGGGTTAGTTGGAGAATAAACACAGAGCGGTAGCAGTTAAGCTAAGTTGAAATTCTGGGGCGCGATTTGCTGAGAATTTTCGAATAAGCTTGCAGTGTTGGTGAGGGGTAGATTGACAAGGGATATTCAGATC
This sequence comes from Pinus albicaulis, assembly GCA_034641835.2. Taxonomy (NCBI): domain Eukaryota; kingdom Viridiplantae; phylum Streptophyta; class Pinopsida; order Pinales; family Pinaceae; genus Pinus; species Pinus albicaulis. The sequence continues at coordinate 685,653,605 of CM076576.1, read as the reverse complement.
CGAGGCCGAGAATACATAGGTAGAGAGGCATATCTATACCAGGCAGCGTAGAGACGTAGCAGGAGGGACGCAACCTAGCCAGGCTCACGTAGAGGCAGCACAAAGGCTGACGCAGGCCCTTCAGGGTGACACAGAGGCAACGCTGAGCCCAAAGGGGTGACGCAGGAGCAGTTTGTGTTGCGTAGAGGCTCTAGCAGCTATGCAGAGCTGACGCAGTGCCGGGAGAGGCAGCGGTGGGATTTCCAGTGGGCCAGAAAGGGCTTGTATTCAACATTATTCAGAAGATGTGAAGCCTCAACTGAATCAACCATATGTTTTTGTCTCCGAGTGATAGAGGTACATTTGCCGTGATTTCTCTGTTGGGAAAACCACTGCTGGTGCCCTTGATTATTATCAGATATTCTGCTTAATAAAAAAACCCTCTAAGAGTTGCTGCATCGATTTTCTCGTATTGGGTTTTTTCGCGGACATTGTCAAAAAAATACCATGTCCTTTGTCATATGTGCGTTATGCATCAGTAAATGTTTTGTATGTATATGTAGGCTGCAGTAGTGTTCACTTTGATATTTTTGCTGAATAATCCAGAAAAATAATTTGTTAATTTAACAGAACAAATAGGAAAAGTAAATCAAAAAACTGCAGTAGAGTTTCTGTAACTTAAGTTTAGAAATTTTCACAGGAGATAAGTCAAAAATACAATTAAAAAGTAGTTTTCTTTCTTATCCTTTAAAATTAATCTCTTATCTTATTATTTTTACTATTATTTTATTTTTTTCTTTAGGAGGCCCATTTTAGACCTTAAAATTCCCCTAGACCTTAAAATTCCCCTAATGTGACATTATAAAGTTAAATTTAAATCACCTAGGAAAATCCCACAAAGACAACACGAGTCATACCACCATAGCAACATTATAAGAGAAACAAACATAAACAAAGGGTAATCCATCCTACCATCAAGTGTATCCCTCATCACACATACAACACATGAGGATTGTTACCCACCAAAAAGTGGGTAACCCATAGGAGAAATTTTTTCTCCTTGGACAACTAGCTAGTTAGCAACCCTATACACTTAACACATGATTGATGCCAAGATTCTCCACTTCTCGCTCTGATCAGATTTCTCTCTATCATTCGACATTCATTCTTGGAGGAAGGTGGGTCATCCATCAACAGGTACTTTAACTATTTTGTAATCATGTGCTTTCACTTAATGTTTTGGGGAAACTACTATGGGTCAAGGGTTGAACTAGATGATTGACTGATCTTGACTGTATTCTTGTTTCCTCACTTCACTTGGGAGGTTAGTCTTTGACTTTAGTTCAATGGGAACTCCTTTGAGGCCTTAGGGTTTTGGGCAGGACATCACTGGGAAGGCTTTGATTGAGGTAGTGTGTCCATGATATTCATACTTACAAGTTACCACTTTCCATATGTCTCACTATTCCATCTTCATTCTTTGGGATGATGGTCATTGGTCATGGGGATTGATGCCTTCTCATTCTTATCCTTTAGTCTGGGATGGAAAACTTTGCTCCCGAGGTTGATGCAACTAAAAATAAGTTAAACGCATGAAAAAGCCACAATAAAAGAAAGAGACAAAATGAAAAGATAGTTGGAACATTTGATTAGCACATGGGCAAAAGCTTAGCATGAGCTCTACCCCCCTCATTAGCCATCACTCAGTTCCTTGAGCACATGATGTTCCATCTAGAAAAGAAACTCTTGTATTGTCCAACTCGGATGAGCGTCAAATTGACTCATCATTAAGGGGTATTAAATGATAAATCTCACCCAAATCAAAGCAATTCATAAATAAGTAAAAGGTTCACCAAAGGGGTGGAAAAAACAGGTTGAGAAAAGTGGTAACTCTTGCCTCCATGATTGCTCCCTCCTTACATCTATACACTCAGGATTATGGACCACCATTAGTGGGTCACTTGGCTATGACAACCTACCTTGAATTCATTCCCAATTTTTTTGCCATCATTTCACGCATAGCTATGGATTGGTGGGCTAACGTGGGATCTATCTATTCCGCTTGGTGGCTAGAAACACCTAGTAGGGTTATCCATCTAACCATCATGTAATATTCCTAACAAAAAATAATAGTGAATACCAAAAACAATGAACTTGGAACAACAATAAATAAATAACAACAGACACAATTTCAGTACACAAATATATCCAACAGAATAAACTGAGCCATTTTATTAATTAATTGGAATGGGGTACATAAAGTGAGCTGAAATGATAGAACTTGGGCTTGCCGAGTAAGCTATGCAAAACCCAGGTGAGATATCTCTGACCTAGATGAGGAATTCCCTGGAACAAGAAATGCACACTGCTTAGAAGTAATCTATTGCTGGCTGCTGGCTGGAATAATGAACCCAAGGCCGAATACTCCTCGGAATGTTCTAAAAATTTAGCTCCGAACTCCTCTCCCAAAACCCACAAAAACCCGAAAAGGGTTTGGATTGAAACCAAGAGATGAAATTGTCCCCCAACAAGTGCGAGTGGCCCAATTGCTCAGTTGAAGTGGAAATCTGACTGAAATGGAAGGCTGGAACAACCCTCACTCTTCACTAATGGAATCCTCCAACATACCACTCAAAATCACCCAATAAGGTTCAAATCCTCAACCCCTCTTCAACTCCCAAATCAACCCACAAACTTCTTGCGCAAGCCTGCACAATCCTCCTCTACGCACATCCATAAATGAGTAAGTTTGGCCCTCTAATTTAGCCTAGTATTGCAATTTTTTCTCTCAACTTCTCCCTCTGGATGAGTGTTTTCTAACCCTAAAATTCTACTCTCGAATTCTCTCTCAAAAACTCTGCGTGAGGCCTCTCTACTTCTGCCCCCATGCTCAAGTAACTTACACCCCTGAATCTCTGATGAAGTTGAAGCTCAATGGCAGCCTTTTGATGGTCTGCTCTAATTCCTAGCTAGGGAGACACTCTAAGTTCTTCGAAACTATGCTGGATTTTGCTTGAAATCTTGGTGCTCAATAGCACTCTACACTCCTGTGCTAAACAACTCTAACAGGTATGTAGTTTTGAAGTTTAACAGGATAAAGACATGGATAATTGCCTCCTTGCTGCCTTATATAGTCATGGCCCCTTGTCTCCCCTCAGTGGCCCCCACAATCCACTAATTTGTCCCCCTTCCTTGAGGTTTGAATTGCCTCCTTTGGTGGCCCCCACATTCCATTAAGAGCTAAATTTTTCCCCTTGGTGCGCATTTCCTCCCTTTTCTTTGAGCGTGGGACCCATCTACCCACTTTTCCTAAGTCCAAAATGCCAAAATTGTCTCCAACGCCAAAATTTCAAAATTGTGCTACACAACAATTTATGGAATAGGGGATATCACACATCCTTAACATAAGGATGTAACTTGTTTACGGGACTTGGTCTAGTTAGATATTTGAAGGTGAGTTTTTTGTGAAGTATTATTGAGTCCCCAACATTAGGTATGGTCCACTATGATGCATCTTTGGTTATTGTACCTAAAGGTCATTAATTTTCACTTGATCTTGAGAAGGTTTTGTTGGATGGTTTCATCACAACAACTTGAATGGGAGAGTGCCATGTCACCCCCTTGCCTTTTGGAGGGTGACGCTGGGCACCATGGATATGACTTCTTTGTATGGAGGCATGCCCATGATCTAGGATCTACACCTTGGAGTATGGAGCACTTATTAGCCCATATGGCACTTATTTGTGGCATTTAAAGCTCATTTGGAAGATGACATCATGCATGAGGAGGTTTCTCTCCCACACGTGGGCATTTTTGGCATTTTTGTTATGTTTTTATCCTCTATTTTGTGGAACACTAAAAGTAAACTTGTAATTAGCTCTTCTGTAGTTTCATTATTGTAGAAATGAGTGGGATGAGTCTCATATAAATAGAGACTCCCCTATTTCATTTGTTCATCATTACATATTTAATTCTTTCCCTCCCTAAGAGAGTGCAAGCTAGTATTTTTTGATACTATGGGCAAGATGTAGTCTCTATATGTGCAAGTTTCTTGTAGATGTGATTTTTGCATGGACATGTTAATCTAGGATTGAAAGAAGTGCCTTTTGTGGAGAATATTGTAATTTTATTGTCTTATCATGGATATTTTGCATGTTGAATGGTTAAAGTGGGGTTTCTATTATGTTGTGACTGAATGCTTCATTATTGATGAAATATTGCTACATTATTGCATGTAAAATTGTTCTTTCAAAGGCCTATGTGGAAACTCTTAATGTGCAGACCCTATATTTAATTTCTCCCCTCACAAGAATAATAGTTAGATTTTAGAAGTGGATGCCCTATGCACTAATTGTTAGTTTGTTGATCATCCATAAATTCCATTAAAATTTTATCTCCTTTTTCTCTCTTCTAGATGGCTAGGGCAGCCGCTAGAGTTTCTAGGGCAGATTTATGCGTAAAACTGAATTTTGAGTGGATATTTGTGGCTCATAATTTGGGAATTGCATCTATAAATTGTTTAAAGTCAAAATCTAGCCTAGTGGATGGTCTATACCTCCTAAATAGGGCTGAGTTCACTCTCCTTTTTGCTGTTTATGCATACCTAACAACCATAGAATTAATTTCCCTAGTCTAACACTAGTCTCTATTGAAGGATCTTGATCCTTTGTTGTTGAATATCATTCCAAGATCTTTTCTTGGGTTGCTATATGACATTGAATTCCTCATCATTGCATATTGTCCAAATCCTAACTTATAACACCTCACTCTTGCTCTAGGCATAGAATTTTTGAACCATAGTATTGAAAATGTAGTTCATCTTAGGCCGTGTCGATACTCTATCCAACATAATGGACCTTTATTCCACACCTTAAGCCATTGTATTAGAATATCCTTTAGGTGATTTACGGATGCCTCCCTTGTGGTTTAATTCCATTGAAGAGCAGAAGAAAGGTTGTTGAGGTGATAGTGGCAACACTTTCTCTTGTTTCCATATGGTCTAGCCCCACCAAGTGAGGCTTTGCACTGGGCCTTGTTAGATTTGCAACAACAAGGACCATGTAAAAACCCCCCTAATAGTGACACCAAATAATACCACATCATCATGCCAAAGTGAATTGGAAACTTCAACAATCATGAATCGTATATCTGCTAACCATAATCATCTAAGCCCTTGGTGGGGGAGGTTGCAACCATCATCCATCCAATATTAGCATATACTAAACTAGCAAAGGGTGATAAACAAGGTAAGCACATGTGAGAAGTGTTGATTTTTCAAGATCTTCTAGTCTGACAATTACTTTCCAATGATTTCTTGATGAATCCATCTTATCAATAAGCAATTATACATAGAAGATTTCAACAGTAAAACAATAATGACAGTAGGATCATGAAGAGACAGCGAAACACGAGACAATTTTTTACCTTGGGAAAAGCCTAACTAGGGAAAAACCCATCACTCTTTTCTTAGGAGAAATTGTTCAATTCAACAAAAATGTACAATATGATTTTCCAATCAAACTAGGTCAAACAAACCACAAATTCCAATTAGTCAAACTTGGTCAAACAAACCATCTTTTCAACCTCTTGCAACAACCCAAAAAACTTGGTCAAAAACTGCCTCAGAAGATTTTGGTTAAAGCTGGTCAATATTATTCAAACCTCAAAAAACTTCTCTTCTTTGCACGTATGAACAAAACCTCAGAAGTTATGAGATGATCCGAATTGATTTCCCAAATGGAGAGGTTGAATGAGTACTTATAGTGTTTTTGAGATGCCCAAGGGGCATGCCTTCTTTCTAGGCTGACTTGTAATTTTGGAGGCAAAATTTAATCTAAATTCAAAATTTTAATTTCGCTCTTTTGAGCCGTCTTGAGTAAATTTGAATTTGAATTTTCATTTTAATCTTTTGGGCTAATGTAGCTAGGGAATACCTTTTGCAGCTACCAAAATTCAACACTCCCTCTTAGCTAGGGAGGTATTCACATTGACTTCCTCAAATGTACATTTTGTTGAAATCCCAAGAAAAGATTGAATGAGCTAGCTATTTTGATGTATCCATCCAATACACATGGAAAACATCCGACATCAACATCATGCAAAGGGATCTAGTCACCCACTGGTCACATACCCTTTGCAAATTGATCTAGTCACTCACTAGCCAAAATCCATGGCAATATGGTCAGTACCTTTTAACTGGTGTCAACCAGAGTAGTCCTGGGTCACCAACTCAACAAGTCATCATTTGAGCCATGTCAGGAACCTCTCGACCAATGGTGAAACCAATGGCCCATTTACCACTCCCACATGTTGTCACATGCTATTGAATGGTAAAACACTTGCCTGATGCTGTAAGGCACTCACTCAACCCACTAGCCAAATAACCATTGGAAATATGGTCAGGTAACCCCTGACCAGGGGAGCACTATGGGCCTTGATGCTAACTTGTCAACAACTTGCTCCTCCATAGAAATGCATTGGAGCCTCACTGCTCCAATCTGTATCATGTCGTGGATGTGAAGGTACCATGATCTTGATGTGCTTCGACCTGTCATCATGGTTGTCTCATGCACCTGATCAAACAACCCTGCAAGTAGCTTCCGAAGCCACATTGCTTCACAAGTCGCCAAACTAGTTGCAATATACTCAGCCTTTGTTCTCTTGAGTGCGACAAATGTCTGCTTCCCGCCCATCTAGGATATCATAGCAAAATCCAAACTGAATTATCATCCTGATGTGCTCTTCCTTTCTTCAACACTCTTTGCCCAATCTGAATCTGTATATCCCTACAACTGTACTTCATCATTTGAGACATGTACCATGCCAGTACCTCAACACTTGTTGTGTTGCGTGCCTCGACTCAACCATAAACTAACTCGTTTCCTTCACTAGATCCATCACTGCCACTGCTTTTCGTCACCGTAACTGGGTGCTCCTTTTGATAGTAAAACAAATCCTGTTGTGGCAATGCTGGCTTATCCCTCTGCCACTCAACTTCTTCAGATTAGTTACCATGGGAGTGGCCATGGACTGGTTGTCAATCATCCCAAATCTCTGAAGGATCATAATAATACGCTTCCTTTGACCAAGGAAGATCTCACCCGACTTCTGCCACACTTATAGTCCCAAGAAGTAATGTATCCAACCAAGATCCTTCATCTCGAACTCAAAGGTAAAATCCCTCTAACATTGAAGCATGGATTGACTGCTCCCTCCATCACAGAAGCAAAACCTCTTGCCACTGCTGCTCCCTCTATCATGTGAGTCCTTCTGCTCCCGTCAGAAACAAGTCATATAATAACAAGATCAACAAAGACTCATCAAATATCCATCAATCCCAAAATACCATGCCCGAGGTCCGTACAAAACTTTCTTCAGCTTGCAAACATGAGATTCCTTCTCATGTACCTCAAAGCCGTGATGCAGCTCTATGCACACTTCTTCCTCAATTACTCCATTGAGGAAAGTGGTCTTTATATCCATCTGAGCTAACCTTCAACAGAAGCAATATAAATAAGGGTTCTAATAGAAGTGTACCTAAGAACTGGAGCAAGTGTCTCCTCATAGTCCTCTCCCTCTTTCTGGGAGAATCCTCATGAATCTCGCTTTGTACTTCTCTATGTTTCCATCTACCATATACTTGATCTCATAGATCCACTTGGAAGTCACCACTGACTTCTTTTCGACACAATTTTCTCCATCATGACATCCTTCAAACTTGCTGGCCTGCTTGCTCCCTCTAAACTAGGACCTCTTTTGGGCATTAGGCACGGTTCTAGATGTCAGTACAATTTCTCCCTCTTGAAAATAAATACTCTAGCTGATTTTATGCCCAATCTTGGGAGATTTCTCTTGCCATAAGCTTTTCTCCGTTCTTCTCGATGCTTCCATCTGCTACCAGAGCCTTGGAAGCATTTACGATGTATCCACAACCCTCATTAGGAGGTCATGGAAGAAACGATTATAACCAAGAAAAAGTTACAAAGACCAGAGGTTGACCCAAAAATAAGCAATAATCAAGCAAGAAAAATATAAGGTACTTATATTTTGATTTGAGGATTGTCAACTCCTTCTTGTTCCTTGCCTTCTTGCAGAAATCACTGAAATCCATCTGCAATCTCATCAACCTAGAAATACTCATCCCTGTTCTCATTATCAACATGTTGCTTTCCTTTCCTCTCTTGCATGAGCTATAGGGTTTCTTTATTAAGCAGAATCATTGATCTAGGTTTAGCTCTAGGATTTTATCCACAAATCCAGGGCTTTCTAAATTATAAACTTCAAGATTTTTCCTAGGATTTACAAACCCTAAGCCCAACAATTTATTAAACTTGACATGCACAAATTACCCTGCTGTAGTCGATGGAGAACATGATCAATTTGTCCAAAACCATAAGTGAAAAAAAATGTAACATAGAGTCTTCACGTCTCTGCATATGTGATGAAATTGTGATTGCCCTATTCCATCAGATTATCAGTCAATCAAGGATGTTCCATCTTCCAATATCAGTTCGAGCAATTTTATCGAGATCAATGATCCAATATAGCCTTTGTGAGGCTTGTATTCTGCCTCTTTATTGACTTGTATTGTAAAGAAACTATACCCTCCAACTATAATGTCAATAAGGATAAAATATTGCAGATCGAGCCATATTTACAAGTCTCGAATAAAGAATGCACCATGAAAGTAGGATGTCTTCAGAAAAGGGAATAAGGCCACGACATTCCAATGCCCCCCATAAAATCTTCCACGAGAACTCGCTCCATCAACAAGTCCTTAATATTTGTACGAGGAGAAACCTCCAAGTGGCACGAGCATGTAATAATTGAAATAGTCCTTTGAAAACACCTTAAACTTAACAGAATTTGCTAGAATAACCATAACTATGAATGCCATTGTCATTGTGCAACCAAATGGTATATATTTGGCACAAATCTAGATGTTCCATGCAGTCAAAATCTAGATCTAGAGCTTGGAAGCTCCTAGATCTCATCCAATTGTAAGCATCCCGCTTAAACCATGAATCTCAATCTGAGAACTTGAGGTCTTCTCTCCCTTTGGTACTAACATCCTTGAATCAAATCTTTTCTAGCAAGAATCAATTAATGGCACTTTAGCAATACAATTTTAACAACATGTACAAGGCATCAATCAAATGCCTTCTTTTAGTGATCTGTATATACATCTGCTTGCAGTCTTTTCCTCAATCCGAGGTTTATAAGGATAACAATTCTAGGAAGCATCAAATTATGCTTATTCAAACCTCCTTATGCAAACAGACTACAACAACTCTTCTACACAGAAAGACAACTACACTAACCTCTTCTACCTTCGAACTGAGGCTTCTCGGCTTCCTGTGATCACCCTCTGAGGCCTCTCGGCCTTCCTGTTCTCGGACTGACGCTGTCAACCCTCTTACAACTAGGGCTGAGGCCATTTGATCTGTAACTAGGGATGAGGCCATTCAACTTGTGGTCTCTATGCTAGAGGGAAAAAGACAAATGAAGGGCAAAAATGTTGAAGGATAAAAGATTCAAACATTTGCAGAAGGAAAAGGGAAGTTTAGGAATGTGGAAGACTTATGGATATTACAAGAAAGATGGTCCTAAAGGGACAATCTCAATAGGAGAAAGAAAGGAAGCTCATATCACCGAAAAGAATGGAGGAAGCTGAAGAAAAGAAGTTCAAGGAAAATCATGCAAACTTATGAATAAGGAATTGATTTCTGTTGGTTATATGATAGGAAGCAATGTAGCATCCTGATCGAAGCATGGCAGGAGCTCCTGGTGAATCATTTCTGGGAAAACCTCTTTGACAAACTTTACTAATAGAAAGTAGTCATCAAAAGCAAGGGTCATCATAGAAACATACTTCTGGGATGTGATGACATATTGATGAAACAAGCCAAGGGAATGAAGCTCTTCATTCTTAAAAATTGCTACAGGATGGCTCAAGGGAAAAAAGTATGAGGTATGTATATATTTATATGCTGACATTGGATGCTGTGATGTCATGTTATATGGTTGCAGGTAATGAAATTTTGTATTTAAAAGTATGATCTATGGAGGAGTATCTCTCAGTGAACAGACAGATGAAATCAACATAATATGTCCTCATGGAATATGAGGCAGTTGTATATGAACAAGAAACCAGAAAGGTTATAAGTTCCTGGGAATAAAGAATGTGCAGAGAGGAAGAGATCATGACATGCAACCATGTAAAAAGGCTTCTATCATCCGAAAGCCAAGAAGATGTGACTAGGAGATCTCCTGGGAGGATATGTAGACTCTGACAAAAGTCTGGTAAGTTAGAAGACTCAAGACAAAACATATCATTAGGAGATGTGTCAATCTGTATGAAGGATGTCGATACCTACAAGAAGATGTCATGGCGAAAGATCATCACTAAGGTAACTTTTGTTCTAAAAGTTCATATGTATATGTTTATTTGGATGAGTTTGTGTAGGGCTGCCAATCACGAGAAAGGATGTATTATCCTTGGAGATGATTCGAAGGAAAACAACATGGCATAATAATGGACTAGATAAGGAAGTCTGGTGAATCACTTTCGAATAGATGACATGACTCACGATGAAAGTGATAGATGGTCTGTGCCCTATGAAGCTAAAAGTTGGAGATTCCTCAATATTGAAATCCATGACATCAAGGACAGGAATTCTTCATGAGCAGCCGGGTGTCCTACCATTGCTGCTAGAGGTCCCTGGTTAAGAGTGAGCTTGATGTTAAGTTTCTTACTTGGAAGAAACTTGGTAATTCCTAAGGATGAGCTTAGGTACATTCTTTGTATAAGAATGAGTACATTCCCTTGTGGAATAATGTCCTCCCTGGTTGAGAGGGAGATAGACACATCATTCTAGTCTTGGGAAGACAGAATGGAGGATTGGGTAAACATCTGGCATTCGATACTCTTTGAGAATGTGATAGGGTATTCAAGATAAGGGTAGTCTAGGACTGATATTCTTTGAGGGCTAGCTACCCAAGAGAAGAATAGTCCAAGAAGGTCATACTTTGGGAACACCCGGGTGGAGTATGTACCTTGGAGAGACAATGATGAAGGTGTCTATAATTCATGTGTCTCGCCAGCATTGAAGCCCATTGTCTCGTTGAAGAGATGGGGCTGTTAGTCAAGGCCTTGCAGTAGGACAATGCTGGTTGATATGATGCTATACAGATGCGATTACCAATCCGATTCTTCAGTTTGAAAGTAACCATGTACCTGTATGAATACCTCCTTAGTTAAGAGGGAGTGTTGAAAAGTGTAACTAGGTCAGTCTTCATGTTGACTATGTAATTATGTGTTTATGTAAAGAAGAAGACAAAGATAATAAAATGTATTTTGGTGTACTTGCTTCATGGGTTTCATGAGCAAGATTTTTATTATGTAGATAGACTTCTTTTTGATGTCTTCTAGGTTCTTGTCTTCTTCCATAATTAAAGTGTCATATACATGAAGGATTAGTTTAGATATCTATGCTCGAAAGACCTTGTAAAGAAGCTCACAAACAACCCTCAAACAAGCTCAAAAAGCGCTGGAAGTTAAGCTCCAAATACAGTGAAGACAACTCTCTAACAATGCTAGAATATACGTGAATAAATACCTCATGAAATGCTTTTCATGTTAGCCTTAAAACTGTGGACAAGTTGGCCCAAAGTCAGATTGATGAGTCGGCCTAAAATCAGAAAGTATACTTCTATATATAAGCTGGTCTGCGGTTCATTTAAGACAAGAGATTTTTGGACAAGTAAGTTCATAACAGTGCAGGTCTGAAGGTAAAAGCGAAGACTGAAGGTCTAAGGTCTGAAGGTAAAAGCGAAGACTGAAGGTCTATGGTCTGAAGGTTAATTCGAAGGTATGAAAGTCTGAAGGTAAATCCAAAGTGCTGTAGGTAACCCCGAAGTGCTGAAGGTAAATTCGAAGTGCTGAAAGTAAATGCTAAATGCTGAAGTCAAGGTACTAAAGATTAATGTGAAGTGCTGAAGTGTAGATCTGAAGTGTAATGTAAGGAAGGTAAATCTGTGATTTGCCTCCCTACAATAAAAGTGTTACTTCTGCTTAAACATTTGTGTCATGTGCATTTTGATAATTGACTTGATGAAAGATTAACTAAGAGAATACATAAGCAACACAAGCAAGCTCACAAGTAATTATCAAGAAGAGAATTTGTATTAACCTTAAGCCCTCTAGATTCTCAACAGAACAATCTCCCCCTTTGTCATTGATGGCAATATTCTTGCCCTTCCAATATTTTCTTCCCCTTTGATATCAATGGCAAATAGGGTGCCCAAGTGCTCCCCCTATCATGTTGCTTCATGTTGCTCCCCCCGTCATGGTACACTTCCTTCTGGCAATGTGGTTCATGATAGATGTGTTTGTATTTCTTCATGTGATGAACCAACTCCCCATGTCTGCGCATATTCCTCTAGCTCATGAATGACTGCTCGCCTTGTGTGATCAAGTAGAAGATATCGTCATAATATCATGATTTTCTTCAATGGAGTTACTTCCAAGAGATGTATAGCTTCTGCAAGAATGCTCAAAAATCACAAACTCCCCCTAACTGTATGCACGATCTCTTTTTGGCGGCGTCTCACCATCAAATTCTTGGAATATCAAGGATGACTTCATCAAGTCAACAACATGTGTTGTTGGCTAGAGTGTTCAAGGGACTTCTGGATTCGACTTCCTTCCTTCTCCATACTTGTGTAACTTTCTTCTCTGGCTTAGTTGTCATAGTTTTAGCTTTATTTAGGAATCCAAGTCAAGTTACAATCACGTGCCATATGTCCAATGTTATGGCAATTGAAGCATTCTATCTTGTTCATGAATAAGAAATCATGACTTCTTTTTGCAAAATTGTTTTTAGGAGATTGACGGGGACCATTATATTTGTTGTTGTGATATGCCTTACAGTCTTTTGCCATGTGCCCAAAGTTTGTACAAGAATATCAATATCCAAGAAATATACTTTGGTACCTGGGAGATGAAGAGTTCCTTGAAGTACTTTTGAAGTCTTTTTGCCTTGGGATTCTTTGATGATATTCATTGCCTTTTGTATTCTTGACACCATTTGTAAGTCTCCTTGGAGTAGGGTTTCTTCTAATGTCATCTTGACTCTTGCCTTTGCTGCAACTGGGGGTATCATTTCTTCCTGGCTTCCTCACATCCTTTTTGTTTGAAGCATTATCATTCTTGCTTGAGGGTTCACCTGCATAACCAAGACCTGATTTATCAAGGGGGGATCTTTGATAACTTAGGATGTCATCTAGGGTTTGGGAACTCTTCAAGTTCTTATTTAGCAAGTCAACTTCCTTTTTAAGAGAGACAATTTCTCCTTTCATAATCTTCATCTTCATGGCTAGTTGCTTCTTCATTTCTTCCATCATCCTTGTTGCTTCGTGTGCTTTGATTTTAAGGGAGATGATATTTGATTTCATTATGAAGATTTCTTCATCCTTTTATTTTAGTTGGCATATCATGGTGTTCCTCTCCTTTTTTGCATCATCAACTTGTCCTTTTATGAGTGCCAAAGTTTCCATCACCTTTTCAGCTCCTTGCGCTTGTTTCTTTGCTTCTTCTAGTTGAGATCTAAGAGAGGAGACCTCTTCCTTGTATTAACCAATTTCTGCTTCAAAATTGTTCAAGCTCTTAAGTCTTTGTTCAAGGTGGCTTGACAAAGTTTCTTCCCTTTTCTTTGCCTTATCCAATTGATTTGTCATGGATATGACTTCTTCATGATGCTTTCTTTTGTTTTGATGAAATTCCTCCTTAAGTTTGGCGAGCTCTTCATCTCTTTCTTGAACTTGAAGCTTGACAAGGTCAACTTCCTTCCTTGTCTTGTTTTGGTCACCAACTTGCGCTTTCTTCTTAAGTTCCTCATTTTCCTTTTTCAACCTGTTAATCTCTTGCATGGAAGCCATAACTTTATTCAGGAGATCTTCTTCAAAGTCTTCTTTGTTTTCTGCATCTTCTAGGTCTTCTTTAGCCTTGTTTCCATCTCTCTTATCTTCAACTTCCTTGATGGATTCTGGATTTCTTTCTTGTTTTCCATCATCTTCTTAACTAGAGATCATTTTCAATGCTCCTTTTGGGTGAAGATCATGAAGTTTGTCCCATATGACTTTTGTTGACGAACATTTTTCAAAATTGGCCTTCATAGAATTTGGTGACCCATTCAAAATTTCCTTCATTGCTCTTTTATTGTACTCCTTGGATTCTTCGTCCATCGTGTCATCAATAATCACTGATTTCCAAACTTCAATTCCTTGAGTCTTCAAGAAATTCCTCATTCTTGCCTCCCATATATCAAAATTTCCATTGAACAATGGAGCTTTGTTGACCTAGTTTACATCTGAATTCTTAACAGAGGAAGGGACATTTTCACATGCTTTGGAGCCTTTATTCCTTGGCTTTGCCATTTGTGTTCTAATGATCAACCTTCAAGTTGTTAGGCTTTGAATGAAGGTACTGGCTCTGATACCAATTGTTGGAAATACTGAGAGGGGGGTGAATCAATATTTCTTTTCAATTGTTACTTTTACCAGTTATAATTAGAACACAAAATGAATCAATATTTCTTTTCAATTGTTGCTTTTACCAGTTTATATCTCTTCTTTACAATAAATCCAATACAATAGTATAGAGCTCCAACCCTAGATGAAGACACCAATCTTCAATCCTTCCAGGCACCAACCTGTACTATGCCAAGCACCAACACAAACTTTTGCCCAGACATATTCTTCAACTTCCTTCTTATCCTTGTTGTGTTTTTTACCTCTTCTCTGAAATCTTCACCAACATTCTTGCTTCAAATGAGGTGCTGGATGTCATATATATTTAGGATTTGATTTATGATGAATATACATGTCCTTTTGGAGTGAAGCCGACATGTATGCGTAGGCTAGCACAGGTCGGCTCAAGGACACATTTATTTTCTTTAACTTAAAAAATTCATATCTCCCAAACCACTTGGAGTTTCGGGCCAAGTAATAGCTCATTGGAAAGCTAAAATTATGCTCTAAAGGATGGTGAAGGTCTCACAAAGAAATACTGCCTCTAAGATGGTGAAAACTATTTTTTTATTGTGTCTGGTCATTTATTAGTTCAGAAGCAAAATGTCTTCGAGTGTCGGGCATCTTCATGGATCGATTTCTTCATAGTTTGCCTTCTTCATCATAGGGTCATAGGCTCATAGTGTCATCCATGTCATCATGTCATCAAGGGTGGTTATCCATCAAGTGTAGTCCACATAAGTCATCAAGAGCTTCTAAGGACATGATTGGCACCTCAAAAACATTTGCCATCTGGAGAACTTCAAGGAGTCTTTCAACCATCATCTAGATCATTAAATGAGATCTTCCAACAATGCCATCATGTACCATCAAAGGTTCTTCTAGTCCTTCATGTCATGTCCCTAATCATTGTCCATGTCATCAAATGGTCCTCATGTCATCATCAAATTTTCAACCATATCATCTTGACATCATGCTGGATCCAGTCTTCTTCATCAATAGTAAGCATCCTAAATAACCACGAGGGACTTGTCATCATGAGCAAGGACATCCTTATACGAGGTCTGCATGATGTCACTGCTAGGGTTTTTCTTTAGGGTTATTAGGACTTTACAAGAATATTGATCCCCATATTGACATCAATGACAACCTTAGACCAACAGCACCAACAAAATACTTCAGTGGATAGTCTTCCCTTCAGTCTGATCTCAATCAATTTGTCTTCTTTTCAAAACCAACTTTCTCTTGCTGGTCTGAGGTCTTCTACCCTGAACTAGGGCTATAAAACTTGGATTTTGAACAACTTAGAGAGAACAAACCATAGTGAGGTGACTTGACTCAAGCTGGCTTCAAACTTGGCTGCTCTTTCACCTATGCTCTGATACCATATTATTTTTCAAGATCTAGTCTGATAATTACTTTCCAATGATTTCTTAATTAATTCATCTTATCATTAACCATTTATAGATAGAAAATCTCAACAGAAAAATAATAATGATAGTAGGATCTTGAAGAAACAACCAAACATAAGAGAGACAAATTTTTGCCCTGGGAAAACCCTAACTAGTGAAAAAATAACAATCTTTTTAAGGAGAAATTATTCAATTCAACAAAAATGTACAATCTGATTTTCCAGTCAAACTAGGTCAAACACACCACAAATTCCCATAAGTCAAACCTGGTCAAACAAACCATCTTTTCAGCCTCCTGCAACTTGGTCAAGAGCTGGTCAAACAGATTGAATTTTGGCCTCTTGCAATTCGGTCAAACTGTGGTCAAGACTTCCTAGAATGTGGTCAACAAAGGTAAAAAATACTCGGTCAAATCTGTGGTCAACTGCCCAGAAGAGTTTGGTCAACAATCTAGAAAACTTGGTCAAAAACTATCTTCGAAGAATTCGGTCAAAGCTGGTCAATATTAGTCAAACCTCAAAAGATTTCTCCTCTCCTTTGCACTTGTGAACAAAACCTCAGAAGTTATGAGATGATCTGAATTGATTGCCCAAATGGAGAGGTTGAATGAGTACTTATGCCTATTGGTATGATAAATTCCGTAAGAAAAGGGGGTGTGTCAAGCGGACCATAAGATTTAGGCTTAAGCAGGCAGTATAGTGTTTTTGAGATGCCTAAGGGGCATGACTTCTTTCTGGGCTGACTTGTAATTTGGAGGCAAAATTTAATTTAAATTCAAAACTTTAATTTCGCTCTTGTGAGTCGACTAGTAAATTTGAATCTGAATTTTCACTTTAATTTTGTGGGCTAATGTAGCTGGGGAATGCCTCCCGCAACTACCAAAATTCAACAATAAGACCACCAAGTAGCAAGCACAATCACCCGCCAACTGAAGACAAGTGAGAGTCCCCCAACCCAAGATCTCTATGAACTGATCTAGTATAATGAAGAGAAGGGTCTCTATGAAGATGAATCGCCCTAGTCAATCCAAAAGTTCTAAAGAACTAGCATTAAATCTACATCAATGTGATAAAATTACAAGGTGGAAATTCATACAACATGAGTTGTAACAATAGGTTGTAGTTTTAGGACGTACACACTTCTTGGGAGTGCATGAGAGCCCTAGAAACAATTGGTTGAACTTGTCAAGAAGAAAGAAAAGGCAAGACCATGTGACAGGAAGGATATATATCAACATCTAGAACACCATATACTAATTCTCCTTTTTTTATAAATATCATCAAGATTTCAACATTTGGCTTCAGCAATGCCAAAAATTAAAGCAAACTAATGCTCACCTCTGTTGAACTTATTCATCTTAGGATACTCTAACTTAGGATGAAAAAAGAGGGTAAGTGAAGTCAAATAGCCAATGCAACTTGTTACTGCGAAAATTAATACACCGGAATCCTATTGCAACAACTGGAAAATATTCACCTAATTGTTAACTTTTACTTAACAATCTATTTGCAGTTATCGATGGCAAATACTGAATGCATCACACTGGAACCTTCACTTAAATAAACTGCAGAAATTAAATGCAGAAACAAGATCTGAGCAAAAAAATAGACACACATTCCACCGTTATTTTTGGACTAAGTCCCTGGAAAAACCTAATGCGGGAAAACCGGTGCAGTAGCTGAGGGTTTGAATTTATTAAGCAGAAGTTCGGAATACAACTAGGATGCCTTACTGGCCATCCATACAAAGAAAATTACTGACAAAGAATTAGTGAGAAAAATGCCCTCACACAAACATAAGAGATACGACACTGACCCTGCGCTAAACTAGACAGCCCCACGATGCCTCTGTATAGTCTCTGCGTCACCTTGGCTAGGAATTGCGTCAGCTCCTTTTGTCGGATCTTCTGTTGGCTGGATCTGATCTTTTGGCCCCTCCAGCCTCACACCTCGACAGTCTGGCACTAGATGTGACTGATCCTCAGCAAAATCACTGATCTCCTCAAGGCTGCAGCACTGCCCCTGCATGGCCCTGCGTTGCCTCTGCGTAGCTGCTATGCTGCTTCTTCTGCGTCCTCTTCTCTGCCTTCTCTGCTATGTATTCCCGGCTCAGGAAAAGACTTTCCAACCGGAACTATCACTGCCCCTCATTGCAATCGAATCAACTCGATGATATTCTCCGCTGCTGAGCATTGCTCACTTGAGAAAATCGATCTCTAGACTCACTCGATGTGTTTTTCCAAATGCCCATCAAGTCCTTATAATCTTCTTGTTGAGACTTCAACGACCGAGATTAAATCGTTAATCAACGTCTATGATTAACTTGACTTGATCAACTTGACTTGATCTCCATCTTTTTCTAGAAGATTCACACCCTGTTTTATTAATACACTTTAATTATTTTAATTCTTTAAGTTTAGACTTAGGCTCCCATTAAGAATACTTAATTATTTTAATAAAACACAATCTTGGTGGAATTTCCCAAAACGCTTTTTGGGTTCTTTGGAATACATGTGTCTAAGCCTCCCTGAAAAATTTGAGACTTAGAGCACATCCGATGCTACCAGAAATCAACACTCCCTCTTAGCGAGGAATGTGCTCTAGTAACACTTCCCGCTGAAGCACTACACTGACTCTGTAACATCTCCCTCTGCGCTGTTGATGTCTGACACTGTTGTCTGCCAACTACTGCGCTGCTGCATCTATGTTCTTGCTGACCCTGCATACTCTGCCAATTGCTACTGCATTGCAACTTTGTTGCCTGATGCAACATAAAAACATCCAATACTGAACTAAGCGTTCAACATGATGCATTTGATACTGAAGATCTAACTGCTGCTAGACTTTGCGCTGTGCCTTGTTGCCCAGCCTGCTCTGCACTGCTTAGACTCTGGCACTCTCTAGCTACTGCGCTGTCATTTTTGCACTCCTCCGCACCAACTGGCACTTGTCCATCCCGCGACTTCTGATTTGGGCTCCTGTAGCAAGGTAATGATCCAGAGGTGGGCTCCTCAAGGATCCTGCCCAACTGCAGCTATGCTGAACTACAATTCTAGATCACCCCAATTCTCCCCGGAGATATGTGGGAAATCATGGTGAACTCCTCCAACTCGATCCTTGCAGTTACAACCTGCGGATCATGCTTCTCATCTTTGTCCTTCTTCTTGAGAGGACACAATGTGGTGTAATGACCATACTCCCTACACCAGAAGCACTTGATCTTTGAAATGTCCTTTTTTCGTCTTCACTGCTCCAAGGGCTGCTTTCTCCTCCTCCTCCTTGGGCTTTGTCCCACTGCTGTTGTTGCCATCAAGATTACACTTGATCATGTCTTGCCTCGTCTCTTCCTGCTGAAGAGAAGCCCACATCGTCTCCCAATCAGGCAGTCTTTCTCTGCCCAGGATGCTCTGGATGAAGACCTGCCATTTATCTGAAACTGAGTTCAGGGCTAATTTGACCATCTTGGTGGCCTGAGGCGCAATTCCCACAACTGCCAGTTGATCTCGGACTTCTTGAAGCTTAGACAGGAACATATCAATGCGCGCTTCCTTATGCATCCGTGTTGATTGCATTTTCTCCTCCAAGAACATCTTCTGCTGCTCGAAAGACCCCTAATATAACGTTGCTAACGCATTTCACATCTCCTTTGTGGTCCCTTTGCTTGCGATGTGGCATATGACATGATCCCTCACTCCGTCGAGGATCAAATACCTTTGCCCTATCTTTCTTGTATGCTTTCAACGGATCTGCATCCACGGGGACAACTACCATGCCATCGATGAAAGCTGTTAGATCATGCTCATCTAACATGCATCTGATCCTTGCCTGCTAGATCACATAGTTAGAGGCTCCCTCCAACTGATCTTGATCTCTCAGCCCATTTGCTGCCATCTCTGCCGACTGAAAAAAATGTCGAATTGCTCTCTCTCTCTCCTCTGCGCAGCTGCTAGGCTGGCCTACGCACTCCCTGCTAGAGTTAGTAGATCTGCTCCTCAACACTGCTGCTCAACAATTGAGAATTAGAATCCCTTGGCTAGGAATTCACTGAGGAAGAAAATTCCCTGAAATCTGTTTTCCTCTTCTTTCTTGCGCTTTTCTGCCCAGCAAAATGCTGCAGAAAAACTGCGTCCCAAAGAGATCTACTCTGCGTTGAAGCTACTGCTGCGCTGCTCCCTCTGCCACTGACAAATCACAAATCTGGAAATATTACCTCTCTGTCGACTCACTGAGAGAGAGATTTTCCTTGCGAATCTAGCCCTCATTACCTGGATTGCACAATCCTTTGGGGATTCGATCTGCTGCCTACGTAGCTATTGAACCTCCCACTTCCTCTTCAATGCTTATTTCCTTCAATATACTCCCTTGCTTCTCCTGCACTGCTATACAAGCTGTGATACCATGTGAAAATTCCTACATCAGAATCCTATTACAACAACTGGAAAATATTTACCTAATTGTTAATTTTTACTTAACAATTTATTTGCAGTTATCTACGGCAGATACTGAATACATCAGAGTGCAACCTTCACTTAAATAAACCGTGGAAATTAAATGCAGAAACAAGATTTGAGCAAAAAAATAGACACACACATTACACCGTTATTTTTGGACTGTCCCCAGAAAAACCCAATGCGGGAAAAAACTGGTGCAACAGCTGAGGGTTTGATTTTATTAAGCAAAAGTTTTGAACACAAATAGGATGCCTTACTGGCCATCCATACAGAGAAAATTACTGACAAAGAATTAGTGAGAAAAATGTCCTCACACTAACACTGGAGATCTGACACTGACCCCACGCTGAACTGGAAAGCCCCACGCTGCCTCTGCGCAGATCTGCGTCACCTTGGCTAGGACTGCGTCATCTCCTCCTGTTGGATCTTCTGCTAGCTGGATCTGATCTTCTGGCCCCTCTGGTCTCACACCCCGACACTTCGACACTGGATTTGACTGATCCTAAGCAAAATCACTGATCTCCTTAAGGCTGCAGCACTGCCCCTGTGTAGCCCTGCGTCGCCTCTGCATAGTTGCTACGCTACCTCTTCTGCGTCCTCTTCTTTGCCTTCTCTGCAATGTATTCCTGGCTCAGGGAAAGACTTTCCAACCGGAACTATCGTAGCCCCTCACTGCAATCAAATCAACTCGATGATCTTCTCCGCTGTTGAGCACTGCTCACTTGAGAAAATCGATCTCTAGACTCACTCATTGTGTTTTTCCAAATGCCCATCAAGTCCTTCTTATAATCTTCTCGTTGAGACTTCAACAACCGAGATTAAATCGCTAATCAACGACTAAGATTAACTTGACTTGATCTCCGTCTTTTACTAGAAGATTCACACCCTGTTTTATTAATACCGTTTAATTATTTTAATTGCCTAAGTTTAAACTTAGGCTCCCATTAAAAATAATTAATTATTTTAATAAAACACAATTCATGTGGAATTTTCCAAAATGCTTTCTGGGTTCTTTGGAATACATGTGTCTAAGCTTCCTTGCAAAATTTGAGAGTTAGAGCACATCCGATGCTACTAGAAATTAACAGTTACCACTCAAACTAGCAGGGGACCTAAAAGGGGCTCCTAAGAGGGCAACTGCTAGGTCAAGGGAAACGATGGAGACTTAGCCCACTATCACCATAGCTAAGACTCCTTGCTCTTTACAGACTTTCACCGATGGGAGAAGACATGGTAATTAGGAAGTCACTTGTAAAGGATGGATCAACAAATAGATGTGAAGTGACCTTAAAGACCCTTTCACTAGGATAGGATTAAGAATGGAGCTTGCTTTCTCTTTAAGCAAGATACAAGACTTTCTAGGGAAAGGAGGTGAGGATTTGAGGGTTAGGTTAAAGGAATATGACTTGAAAAGGAGTTTCCCAATCCCTAAAATCCTTATAGAACTTGGATTCCCGAGTTGCCCTTGATGAATTGTCTTTTATAAGAAATGGGACCACACGGGGCCAAGTGGACCCAACCCAGGTTAAGGGGATGGAATCTAGAAATTGATGATATTCTTAACTTGACCAAGGGAAGGGGAAAATATCAAACATGAATTTTCACCTAAAGATTTGATCCTATGAGGTGCTAACCTTGGGAACACTAGGGAAAAATTTGATCTTAGACCTAGGGCTTGGGATATCTTCGAATCCCACTATCAGAATCTCTTCAAATTCTAAGGAGACCTTGAGGACACACCAACGCAGTAGGGCCTAGGAGATCGAAATTTTCTAGGGTTAGTTTACTGGGAAAATAATGCCCTAGGTGGCCCAACGTGGCTAGACCTAGAAGAGGGAGGAAAAGGTGAAAGAATATGGTTTAAATGACCACCCTTTGATGGATCAGTGCCTAATTACTCTTGGGGAGTCAAGGAGAATTATGAAGATGGACTTCGTTCCTTGTTCAAGGAGGCTCTCAAAGTTGACTTCGTCCAATGTTAAGGGCAAGAGAAGAAAAGTGACCTTAAAAGCATTTATACTTCGTTGCAAATGGAAGAGGCTTGTTGAGATAACTCGATCTCTAGGACAATTCATTCATCAAACATGGCCCGTACATAGAGATAAGCTAAATACAAACATAATTTCACATTGATGTCATAAATGCAAGCAACAATTAGCCCTAAAATAGCGAAATCTCGTAACCAATGTATGCAGCAAAATGAAAGAAAATAACGTTAAAATTGCACTTACATGTAAGAGAATATATCCAACCGACAACACATTTGCAATATAAGAAGCTCCAAATAAGAAGAACCCAATCCATACATCAAAATTCATCCATTATCCAAAAATATCCACCAAGGAAAATGTGTGAAGTTCTCTAAGGAGAGAATGATCCAAATTTCAGTGATGATACAAATGAATCCATTCAACTCTTATTTATGCACTCATTAGGAGTTCAAATTGCCTAATGGGCCTACATTAGCCCCTAAAATAATATAATGTGCAAATCAACTAACTTTTGGTGACAAGCTCACCAAACTATCTCACAAATGAAATAATAAGCCTCTCAGGAGGTCAAATAATAATCTATGCATGTCATGGGGCCCTCCAGGAGGCTTGATGTGGTCCATAAGTGCCATAATGATCAATGGGATCCTCAAAAGTGATGGAAAAGGGGGTGGCCCCTTGTTCTCCAAACAATAAACCTGTGGTGCTCCCAGTGGGTGTGGGGGCACACCAATGACCTCATGGGTTTTCATACGAGTCGAAGATGTCTGTGGACCATCTGTAAGGGCTCAGATGCTGGAATGAATGCTGCCATGTCATCGTAAAAGTCCTGGGACACCTGCCAAGTGTGTGGTGCACTTGTGGGGCCAACTGGGCGTAGTGTACCAAATGCATCTTCTTCGTCCCAAAGGTGGATCTCTAGCAATCTCTGAACATATTTGGGGATCCATTGAGTGCTGTCTACTGCTGTGCAGGCCCATGGCTCTCTACACACACCCTATATGTGCCAATGTAGCCCCTTGGAGGGTTAGGACCCCGTATAGGGAGACCAAACCCAAATGGACACCATTTGCAATCCTGCATAAGATCCAATGCATCCCCTAGCTTTCCAACACAACAAATCATTAAAGTAATCGGGTAAAAGAGCTCAGAAGCCATGGACAGCAAGTGGACACTTCATAATGGCATGCCCTTCCATAGTGGGCTTTGGCATGTGCTAATGTCTCCAAGCTCCAAAGGGGGTTAGCCAAGTACCTTAGTAGGTGGTTTCTACCTTTAGAGGGGATAATATGTCCAAGGTGCATCCCTCGAATGGTGGTGGCTTGTGATAAATAGGTGAAATAGAATAGGGAATGAGAGGGGCAATCCCGGGCCACATATCGGGGCACAAGAGTAGCTAGAGAAAGGAAAGCCCACACCTGGGTATATAATGTGTAGGAGGGAGCAATTGTGGTACATGAGGTGTTCCGACGTTGAATTATCCACCCTTCTTTATATGCCTTTTTCCTTATATGATTTTTCTTTGATTAATTGCTCAGGGCTCAAAGGATAAGAGCATGATGTGTAAGATATATCAGTGATTGCCCCCTTTTTTGGTAGGGATATTCATTGCCCTCCAGGGGTTGGGACAATCACCGGTTCCTGAATGATAAAGGAGGCTCATCTAGGGCCTATGGAACCCGGGTGATGGCCATGGATATGGGGTAGATCTCATGCATTTGCTTTTGCCCATGTGCTAATTATGTTTGTCCCGACCATCTTTTGCATCTTGTAGTAAATTTTCTTGTTGAATGTGGCCATTTATGCTTTTACTTTTATTTTTAGCTGCTTCAACCTCTGGGGCATCGTTCCAAGCTTGACCCAAGGTCGGGGCAAGGGAATGGGGAGGCTAACCCTATGTGGACCCAGGTGGGAGAGATGATGAATGGGGGTATAGTGAATGGAACGAGAGTGGTGTATGTCGATAAGGGGGCGAGACCATGCAACCAAAGTCCGATTTCCCAAGTAGTACCACCCTAAAACCAAATGGTCAGTAAAGGAGATCCCACGAGACTAAAATCCAAGGGTAACATCCAAAAGAGGTCAAGGGGACAAGAGCACAAACTAATCCCACTATTTCCGTCGAATCCTCCCATCAATCCATGCCTAGAAGTATCCATGATAAGTAAACCCAATACTCAATTACCAAATGACAAGACATACCTTTAGGTTCGGGAGGGCCACCTTCAAACATACGATCAATGCATATGGGTGAGGGACCACATGATTGGCTCAGGTGGCGGAGAAATGGCACAACGAGCTAGTTGAGGGCTACAAGGCGCTGCTGGCTGCCGACTGAGGTTCATCATGGAGAAAAAAATTTCTCCTAGAGATATCACCCTCGAAGTGGTGGGTAACACAACCATCCAAGCATCGTTTCAAAGCCATGAAATCTACTCTTGTATTTGGTAATGATCCAAAACAAAAGTTCCATTGAAAATAAGGCATATATATTCTGGAATTTCAAGTACATCATGGTTGCAAAATAAATTTACATTACATACATGCTAGCCAATACAAAAATCTGAAAGAGGATAGCATGTTTCAGTGCGTGCTAACTCAATCCAATGTTGAAGAGGGTTGAAATGTTGTTTGGAAAATGTATATGGTAGCCCATATTAATCTACAAAACATCAACTATGAGACTCTCCAAAGGCAAACTGCATCATAAACATCAATCACACCTTCAAGGATGTTGAAAAATCTTGGGGCAACACCATAGGGTGATTTCTCTTGCTTTGATAACTGTTTGTGATGTATTGTTACTTAACTTGGTTAACTTCTTATTCCACTTGATTATTATTAGTGTTCTCTATCATCAAACAACTACCAAACAATAAAATCAATGAGGCCATAGGACACAAGATGTAGGCAATCAACTAGGGCCAAAACCTCTCCTACTTGAGAGGAAAACCCACCAGAATTCTTTTCTTTCTTGTAAACCTTCAATTGACAAATTCCAAGACCTTTGACCAAGACCCTCCAAGAACAAGTCAAACCTTGCTTCTAGCAACTTTTGCAATTCTAACTTCCAGCAACTTCTTCTACAATTTCGACCTCCCCAAAAGATTCTTCTACAACTTCGACCTGCCTAGTAGGTTCTTCTGCAACTTTGACATGCCCAGTAGATTCTTCTGCAACTTTGACCTGCCCAATAGATTCTTGTGCAACTTCGACTTGCCCAGAAAAGTCTTTTGAAAAAACCCTAACCCTTGCACGTGTGAGAGATAATGGAGAGTTCTTGCTCCTTTCTTCTTCGCTTGGGTAGATTCTCTCTCCTAGAGAATTTCGGCTTCCAAATAGCTTTTCTTGATGTCCTAACTTTACTTCTGAAACTCGGCTTCTATTGCTGCAATAGGAGACCTAATTTCTTTGCACGTGTGGAGAGTATTAGCCCAAAAACAATCCCAGAAACTTGATTTTATCTTCCTCCTTCGTTCTGTTCTCCTTCGCACTCATTTTTCTTTCTTGTGATCGAACTTGAGTGTGTGTAGTGTGTCCACCAAGTGAGGTTGAGGTCTCCTTTTTATAAGCTTCTCATTAGGTTGAATTGCTCCTTTTAGGCCGACTTGTTCATGAGTGTAGGACGACTTGAACATTGCATCATGACGAGGTATTGGAGGGTCTTTTGATAAACATCACTTATTACATTTTACAATTAGAATTTATTTAAATTTCCGTCCAATGGGAAATTTTAAAAATTTAAAAAACTGACCCCTAGACCAAATCAAATGCTGTGAAATTTTACGAGTGATCTAGTATGCTAATATACAATGACTCTAGATACTAGGACTCACCCAAGGCCTTGCCATCAAGTCGTAATCCGGCTTTGGGGTTATGCTTGGAGGAAAAAAATCAATTAATTATTAAGTGGTCAAAAGTACCTAATAATTAACGAAGTAAAAAAAGACTCTTAAACTCACTTGATGACAATGTTCCAAGTTACTTAGGTCTGTTACATGACTCGATTCATCACACTAGCATCACTTTACAACATACTCGTAGAGCTTGCGGTATTTGAGTACAATGTAGAAGAAGATGAGAAGAATAAAATAGAGTTGAAAACTCTGATGATATATGAACTGTGAAAATTTCGAAAACCAGAATCCTATTGCAACAACTGATATTATTTCTCCTAATTGTTAATTAAATTTAACAATTTATTAGCTACGACAAATATCGAAATAAATACTCTGCAACCTTCACAAATAAAAAACCGCGGAAGAATAAACGCTGGAAGAAATGCTAGCACACACATAAAATTTACACATTATTTTTGGACAAAAGTCCACAGAAAAACCCAATGCGGGAAAACCGATGCAACATCTAAGGGTTTTTATTATTAAGTAGCAGTGAAATGATCTGAGTACAATCTGGATGCCAAATATTGGCAATCCTGCAGAGAAAACACTGGAAAAAATATCTTGAGGGACTTTACCCTCACTCCAAGCAATCCCAGCTCTCGACTGCTTACTGAAAATCAAGTTGTCCTCCTTGCTTAGCGCAGCTATTGCGTCACCCCTACGCAGTCTGCTACACACTTAGCCCAGAACAACTGAAGATCAAGCCGTCCTGCCTTCTGCTCACTGGAAAACTGTCCCTCTGACATTCTGGGAATACTTTCCGGCCTCTGGAATTGAAAACCAGCTTCACCCTAGCAAAATCGAATTAATTACTGAAGCTTCTGCGCTACCTCTGCGCAACTTCCTAGAGAGATCTCAACCTTTCTCTGTAATGCACTCACTGTTTCTGGAAATCTTACTTCACTGTCTCTGCCCCTCTCTCACTGCTTTAATTTGTGACTCTCTCTCCAACAACTGACTGCTGCTACTCAGGAAGTTGATCTATCAAGAAATCAAACTCTATAAGTGTCTTCCACATCACCACATCAACCTCCTCTTATAATCCTCTTTTGGACAAAATTGTTGCACTATGATATGATCTAACCATCCCAAATCATTCTTTTGTGGAGCCTTGCAGTTATTTGACATCTTGGATGAATTCTTATCATAAAACATAATTTCCCTGACATCATTATTTTTTGGAATAGAAGTTGATCGTTTCTATCCTATATGATGTTCATACATTGACTGATTAAGGTATCTGCATTTATGATGAGGATGTCGATACTTTTTTTTTGTAACATGATTTTCCCTTATCACGCTCGTGGTGATTTCTTGAATTTTTTTCAGGTATGTGATTACTTTCATGCACAATTGTTGTTTGGTAGATCACAGAATCTTCACTTGGTATTTCTGTCATTTGGATTGCAGCGTTTGAATATGACTTCAATTTAATTGGATTGAGATCTTTCTGATTTGTGATATTATTTGGACAACTGTTTATTCCCTTTTCTTCAACTTGGATTTCTGAAGATTTCAAAGCTTCATTTGTGATTAGTTCTTCTAATTTGTTCTCCAATGATTACTTATCATATTTAAATTTTTTAATTTGGATAAGTAAATTTTGATTATGACTTTTTTATATGTGAAAGTTCTTCATTCTCTGGATTGTCTACTTTATCATCAGTGTCTTTATTCTCATCTTTTAAACTTTTGATTTGTTCTAATAATCTTTGATTAAGTTATTTTAAGCGCACATTTTCTTCCTTTTTTGATAGACTCTTGTTGAGTTTCTTCTTGAGACTTTCATTTTCTTGTTCTAATTTTTGCTTCATAGGCTTGTACTTCTTGACCTATGCAAGTAATTTCTGATTGTGATATTTTAAGTGAGAAATTTCATTGTCCTTTTTTGTTGATTATCTGTAAAACATATTCTTGAGCCTTTTGTATTTTTGTTGTGATACCTTCTTGCTTTGTAGAAGCTTTGCGAGTTTGTCTTCTATATTTTTTGTTTGTATTTGTGGATTATCTTGATATTCTTTTATAATAAAAATTTCCCACACATTGGACAACAATGTACGCAATTTTTAAGAATAGACTTATACTCATGTTTTCTTTCAAAAAAAGACATTTAGTCCGAAATGTTGACATATATGGAATTCATCTTTCACTATATATATACATTCTTTTCCTTAATCAAGAATGGATTTTAAATAAACCTAAAATACCTTTGAAGTTGAGTTGAAAAAAAACCTTGACTTGCATATATAAAAGGTTATTTCACTCATAAGAATCCCTTATTTTCTCTCTTATGTTTTTTATAATTATAAAACTACTTTTAATCAAGGTTACTTGGGAGCGGGAGCGAAAACGCGGAGCGGGAGTGGGAGCGCCATTTTTAGAAGCTTCCGGTCCAGAGCGTTTATCTATATATATATATATATATATTAATATTTTGATGCATATATGTCAACAAAAACATGTAGAGTGATGAATTAGACATAAAAAACATAAAAACATAGATTGAATCATATAACATCAATCATCTAGAAGTTATAATCTTCATCAACCACGCCCACAAGTTGGAAGCATACAACATATTGACTCGAGTCTCGCGAATCATCAATCTGAAGGTTTCAAGTTTTCAAAATTCAATATATAACATTTATCATCATTGATATATAACATTTATCATCATTGATTTCAAAATTCAATATCTAACATTTATCATCATTGATTCATTGATTTCAAAATTCAATATACATTTATCATCATTGATATATAACATTTATTATCATTGATATATATCATTTATCATCATTGATTCATTGATTTCAAAATTCAATATATAACATTTATCATCATTGATATTATATAACATTTATCATCATTGATTCATTGATCACCATATAACTTTCATGAAGCATCATATTCATAATTCATAATGACTTGTAAACAGTAAACTTTTAAATGCCAACTTCAAAGTTTCACCTTTCAAATTCAAACTTCAAACTTAAATTGTTATTAAATATATGAAAGAGTTAAGTTTCAACTGTTCAACTGTCAACAACAAATAGAAAAGACTAGTAAACAACAAATCTATTTTATCTACTGGCTGGCCCCTTGCCACGCCCACGAGAAATGTCTAATTTTTGTGAGCCACGAGGAAATGTTGGTCTTCTAGTAATCTCAAGAGTACCATGACCATGACTAGAATGTGGAGGCTGGATCTGCAAAGGAACAATAGTGTGATATCGAGAACTGGCACTGGCACCCGCACCCGCACTGCTACCAGTAGATGGTGGGACTGGCCCTGTGTGTGGCGGTGCTGCTGATGCTTCATCATCATCCCTAAAAAGTTTTGCTTCCAATTCTTCCAGATGAAACATGCCGTCCTCCAAATTATCATCCTCTGGGTTGTTGTCCCAGACTCTGTATGATTGATCCTCATTTGCCCGATCACAGTAATGGCTCAACAACCTCAAGTTGTAATGCACATAAACCAAGCTTTCAACTCGGTTTTCATTTAGCCTGTTTCTTCTCACATTGTGTATGAAGCTGTAGGTGCTCCAACACCTCTCTGCAGAAGAAGTGTTCACAACCTGTGAGAGAAATTTTTTAGCCAACTTTGGCAAAAGTCCCATGCCGCCATATGCTTCCCACCATGTGAGAGCATCAAATCTGTCCATGTCTTCCATTGCATGGAAAGAACCAAAGTTAGCAGTGCAATTGAAGTATTTGCCTAATTCAAGGCGCAATCTAGCACACTCCTCCCTGTCGGGTACCAACTTGTCTAATGCCTTCATGTACCCCTCTTGTACCTCTAGATCTGTGTGAGGTTTCATCCTAACCCCACCTCCAGGTGCAGGTTGGCTCATCCAAGATGGAGAGTAATATTTTGGCGTAAGGATATATGCCAAAGCATGTAGTGGAACATTGAGTTTATTCCACCGTGCACACACACAGTCATGGATCATAGCATACAAGTTGGGATCATTATCCTTAACAATATCTTTTATTTGCCCCAACATGCTATCCATCTGCTCATAAACCTCTCCAATCACTGGTTTATCAGTATCTGCAAACCGAATCATGTTATAAATGGGCTTGGTAAAATTCAAAATTTCCCTCATACGTGCCCAAAACAGAGGGTCAAGGGCGGTCTCCTCCACATGTTCGAAACCTTGCCTGTCAACTATTGTTGCCGCCCTGTCCTTTAATAGCTGCCAGTGTGGGCTTGATACCATTGCAGCCAATGACTCTCTTACCTTCAAAAGGCGCCCGAAGGTGAGGTAATAGCTAGCAAATCTAGTTTTTCCTATTTTCAACAACTCCAATTTGGAGTGAGTACGGAAAAGCCCATGGGTATTGCTATGATTTGTAATAAATTTTATCATTTTTTTACCTCTCTTGTACAAATCACCAAGCCATTTGAATTGAGGGTGTTTGTTTTTGATGATATCATGCATCAAAAGGTTCATTGTGTGAACCAAACACCCAAACCAAAAAATGTTGGGGTATTTATCCTCAATAATTGCTCCTGCTGCCTTACAGTTAGCAGCATTATCAATGATGACTTGTATGACCCAGTCTTTTCAATTATATCAGGTAATGGTTCTGCAATGTTAACGCCGGTTTTGAATTTCTCTGAATAATCATATGTTGCCAAGAAGATTGCACCACTAACCGACACAACCAAAACACTTATCAATGATTTTCCTTTTACATTGGTCCATCCATTAGAGACAATGGACAGTCCATGCTCATTCCACGAACTTGTCATTCTAGCCAAAGAATGGTTTATTTTAGTTTTTTCATGATCAAGACCCACGGTTCTGGCCTTGTCATACCCAGGGCTTTTATATCCTTTAGGGGCATCATTAATGGCAGAAACCATTTCATGCCAATAAGGTGAGCGAAGAACATTGAATGGCACCCCACATGCATATAGAAACCGGTAAAATTTTGAATCCACATCGTTCCTACACCCTTCGTCTAGGAAATCAGATATGGTTCTACGCCTTAATCCAGGTGTGCCACTGCCTCCAAAACCACTGGCATGGGTGGAAGTTGAACCTGTTTGTCCATGACGCGTTGGGCCTGAATAAGAATCAATGAAACCCCGAGATCTTTTAGATGATCTCTGTAGGGCAGCCTCCTCTTCCTTCCTATATTTCTCTCTTTGTGTTGCTGGCACATTAGTACAAATTTTGATTCCAATATTTTTATCTCCATCCGCTGGCATTTTCCCACAAAGGTGCCTTCTCGCACGGGTGTATGAACCATGGTATTGTTTATTGCAATGAGGGCAAATAAATTTAGTGGTTCCACCACCTTTCCCTCTTTCCTGTTTCTGAACATATTTCCACAAAGGTGTTTGAGTTTGGTCTTGTCTAGTTGGGGAATCTGTGTCCTCATGTTCTCCACTCCTCACTTCCTCCTCAACATAATCCTCCTCCTCTTCTTTCTTCTACTACTCTCCAACACCATTATCACAAAGAAAGGAACCAACATGAGGAAAATCCCTAGCCATATAGCCATGATGGAAACAAGTTTCAAGTTTCAAGTTTCTAGCCTGCAAAAAAAATGGAAAAATGCCAAATGGGAATAGGAAATGCAACATAGGAAAAAAACAATTCATTTTTTAAGTTTTAAATCCAATAAAATGCAACATTCAAGAAAAAATCAAGTTTTCATTTTTAAACAACCTACAAATTCATCCTAGAAAATACAAAATTGGATTAGAAGGCCTACCTCTTTCTTGCAATCCTCCTGTTGCCTTGCAGCTTGCTCCTTGCTCTCCTTGTCACTTCTGCAGCTCAACTCTCTAGTTCTCTCCTCAAGCTCTTCTTGCTCTCTCTCACTCACTCAACAAACAATAAAAACAAAATGTCCCCCCCACCCCCTCTTTATAAACAAAAAAATTGTTCATTGAAAAAAATTTCCGCCTGGCGGGAAACTTTGTTGTTGTTGTTGTTGTTTTTTTTTTGTTCGGGGAGCGTTCGGGAGCAAACGCTCCCCGACCACTTTCGGCGTTTAAAAAACGCTCCCGAAGCGTTTTTTAAACGCCGGAAGCACTTAGGGAGCATTCGCTCCCGAGCGCTTCTGGAAATGCTCCCGAAAAGGCAGGGAGCGCATTTCGGAAACGGGAATGAGGGGGGGGGGTGAAGCTTCCCCGCAACCCTGCTTTTAATGCCAAACAAAATATTCTTTTTTTCTTTATATAATCCTTTTCTGAGAGGGTCATGACTAATGGACCATACGATTGTATGGACGCTGCATTTGCAATCTAATTCATTGAATAAAGATGGGTACGGTTGGTACGGAAATTAATTTGCAAATTAAGTCGTTGGAAATTAATTTAAATATGGGCCATACGGATGAATGCAAATTCATATGGTAAATTTTAATTGACCAATACAAAAGAAAGAAAGTATTTTTAACATCCACAAGGCTAAAAATAACCTATGGGATAGATTGCTTCTCCATCTGGCTCTTGTATTCGGTCCTTTTCCTGTGGAGTTTTACACTAAACGCTCCCAGCTTCTCGAAAAACTCTTCACTGAATAGATTATCCCAAGAGCTAGCTACCAGAATACTTGCATAATTTTCCCTGCTGTTTTTGAAGACCGCACATTCTATAATGAAATGTTTTTCTGTTTCCACTTTTCCGGAAGAGCAAAAAATACATACTCTTTCCTCCCACATTTCTTTTGGCCTTTTCCAGTGCCCTGTTTCACAACGGAGTTGATGAGAATTAGTCCTTAATTGAGCAATAAGAATTTTAGATCTCCATGAAATATTGGCTCCTATGTACGCTTTTTTCTGATGATTATGAGTGGGGTTAAAGTCTTCGATGTAGTACTTCTTCTTTCTCCCTAGCTCTTTCTCCCAAGTACGTTTGTGGAACTTATCCATAACAAAAGTTTTTATCTCTTTATTGTTTGTAGGACACATGCTCAAGCAAATACCCTATTTACTAAACCATTTGTTATTTTTCCGCATCCAAGTCTTCTTTCTTTTGCACAATCTGTCATTAAACACAACCTTAGGCCATCTACCCTCTTCCATTTGCTCAATTTTTTTCAAATACCTCATGACTCACACCATAGCAATTGCTTCAATAGGAGCAGCCCCTGTTTCACTTAACAAGATAGCATGTCGAACTGCACTTTTAATTTTGAATTTGTTTGTAATCAAATGTTTCTGAATTTTCTCAATTTATTTCCACTGCATCTCGGTTGTGCTGCTGGACCACAGTTCACAACTGTAGAAAATCACTGGAATCACTAGAAGCCCAAAAAGATTTAGAGTGGTTTTCCAGTCCCACAGCTCTGCCTCTCTACACCTGTTTTGAGGAGCATAAAATGCTTTCCAACCCTCCAAAGTTCTTTTCTTTCTACAACCATCCCAACTTAAATTTTCTATTGAAGTCAATTCCAAGGTATTTGTAGTCTGCAACTTCTTCTAGAACGCTGCCTTCAAAGTAGAACTTATGCTGGTTATGCTTTCTTTTGTTAGAGAAAACCACTACTTTTGTTTTGCTAATATTGACTTGCATCGCCACCCTTCTACAAAAATGCGCAAGGGAACGTAAGTGCTCTTGCAAACCAAGAGCCGATTTAGCAATCAGTATAAGGTCATCTGAGTTCAAAAGAAGCCTTATAATGAACGTGCCCAAATGGATACCGTCACCCCCTTGCGAATTTAGCCACTCTTCAAGCTTGTCAATATATAAACCAAAAAGGGTAGGAGACAATGGGAAACCTTGCTTGACCCCGATATTGCTTCCAAAACTTTTAGAAATGCCTGCTGAAGTTCTAATTTTGACTTTCACCTCTTCATACAACCTATGCACAACTGCTCTCAAATGCCTGGGAACCCCGAGATCTTCCATTCTGCGGCAAAGCTTATCCCTAGGAACTGTGTCAAAGTATTTTCTGAAATCAACGAAGAAACAAAAAACTTCTTCCTTTTTTTCCCAAACATTTTCAATGATGTGCCTTAATGTTATACAATGATCAACTGTGGAATGTTTAGGTCTAGAACCTGCTTGCCCTTTAGCACGTTTATCTCTTTCTTATGCCCACTTGCTGACTTTCTTTTCTAACATGCTTCCAGATAACTTTGCAAACAAGGGGTTTATCATTATGGTTCTATAATTGGAGGGATTATTGATGTCACCACTCTTGAAAAGAGGTATTGCCATACTAGTTGTCCAATCTGTGGGGAACCCTTGCTGTATGATGTTGTTGAAAATTTTTGTGATGTGAGGTGAAAGAATTTTTAAGCCCCACTTTAGATACTCTGCTTGGAGTTCAGCTAAGGCTTTTGCTTTTCCAACATCCAACTTCTTGATACCCATCTCTACCTCTTGCACCGTGAAGAGTTTTGTGTCTGTGTTGACCAAGGGAGGAGGGTCAACCTTGGGATCCTGCTCATAAAGTTGTCTTGCATAGTCGAACCATTTAGAAGTTGTAATGTTGTTTTCAGTTTGCACCTTTTTCGGTTGGAGCTTCTTCCAGAATTATCTTGGGGTTATTTTTCCCAAGGAAGATTAGCTCTTCTCTCCTTGAAACCATGCAATCAACCTTTTTCTTTCTTAATATTTGCTAGTAAGATTTGAGCTTTATGTTATCCTTGTCTGATTCCTTCCCCATTCTCCTTCCCTCTTTGCATTCCTCATCAAACCAAGCATTAACCAGAAAGAAATTTGTTTCAGACTTATTAATTTTTGCTCTTTTGCACTCAACAAGTGCGCTTTGAATTAAATGTGTTAATTCGTGACTATGAAGGACATGAAATGAGATTTCCTCCTTCTCGAAGAGCCTCTCTAGCGTTATTTTGAAGGTATTACAATTCTCTGGAGTCAAAAGAATTCTGCCCTTTGGGGGATTTTGTTGAACACACTGAGTTTTTGACCCTAATTGCTTCTTTCTGGTCCAAGAGAAACTTAAATAAATTGGCTTGTGATCTGATTTTAAGTCCTAAATTTGATCTCCAATCAACACTTCCTCCATTTTCTCACACAAACTATGCGAGCAAATTGCATAATCTACTACACTTGCTCCATTGTAAGTATTGCAAGTGAAATTACCAGACTTTTCCCATCCCGTCAAACCATTACAAATGACTAAATCAAAAGCCCCACATAGTGCAAGCAATTGTTCTCCAAAGAGATTGCTGCCTTTATCCTCTGAAATTCTTTCCCATTGATGATTACTCTCTTCTGTAACCCAGATAGGGTCACAATCTTCTTTACAACAAAGAATGCTAGCTTGTTCACTTGTAGTTCTAGCATTGAAATCCCCCACTATAAGGACTTCACCTCGCTGAGAATATATTGCAATATCTGCTTTTAGGGCTGCAAAGGGATCTTTGTGGTCAAGCCCTCTACTTTTGTAGATTTTTGAAACTTGCGGGGCAAAATAGTATGCTGCAGTTCTGATGTGATTTCTATTTTCTGATATTTTAAGCCAGTCAAATTGCTTATTTGGGTCTTCTTTTTCTAGCTGAATGCAACGACCTTCTTTTCCTCTCACTAATACCATGATACCCCCGTGCCCTTTTCCATTCCTTGCTGCCTTGTTCCACACTGCTATCTTCCAGTACCCTTCAAACAAAGGTGTCTTGCACCCTTCATGCTCATGTGTTTCTATGAGGCAAATTATGTCTCTACCTTCTGCAATAGGCCCTAACCCAGGTCCTCATCTCCATGGGTAACTCCTGTAGTTCCAACAAACTAATCTTAAGGAAACCTGGGTAAGACTTGATTGCTATTTGTTTTGACATGCAAGACTCAGTTGAGTCTTTGTCCTTGCTTGCTCATACTGACCTTGCTTCCTCATTTCTTGCTGAAGAGTTTGCTGCCTCTTCTTCTTTGTTATCGTTTTATTGCCTTGTTTTGGAAGGAGGTCCAAATCGCACTATCACAACTTTACCTTTATAATTCCATGCTCTTTTTCTCTCATCTCTTGCTGCCCTAACTTTTGTTGTTTTGTCCCTCCTTTCCTCTTTTTGTCTTACAATTAAATCTTCTTCTAGAAAAAACCGAGAACCTCTCAAGAGTTTCTTTCTGCTTAGAATGATATCTTTATCACGCAAGCTAGGCTCTCTCACCGTTAAGCTTACCTATTCTCCATGCTTGGCATATTTGTCCTTGCCATTGCAACTTGTCTTTCAAGAAGTCCTTTGCAAGGTCAAGAGTACATTCATTTTTCCCATATTCTTTCACCCCTTTAATAATTATGTTTGTTGCTCTATCTTGTCTTTCTTTGCTTTCTCTATCTTGCATGTTGTCAACTTGAATGTTTGTTTCTCCTCTCTTCTTAGCATAATTGCTAGTAACTTGAATCCAGGTTTTGGAGAGTTTTGCGGAACCTCCTTTCCTTTCTTCTCTCGATGTCTCTTCATGGTTGTCTATTTGGGCAACCACTTTCCCCTTATCCTGGGATGGTTTCGCATTCATCAACTCTGTATTCTCCACTACAAATTTCTTCATGTTTTGCACCACTGCCTTCATGCGTTGCCATTCTGTCTTCCCTGTCCAGAGAACTTCCTGTAGAAATGCCACTTGCTCCTTTAGAACTTTGTTGCTTTTTGCTAAAGCCTGGTTTTCAGCTGTTATTATATGGATTGTACAATCTCTTTCCAGCTCTTTAGCTTCTACTACCTCCAACCTCTTTTTTACATTTAGCAGTTCTTTCACATAAATATCAAATGACCAAGTGAGAGGTGTGGATGTGGGACTATATAAGGTAGAATCATCAATGACTTTTCCTTTTCCTTTGGACTTGTTGTTGCCACATGCTTGCAAAAAGGACTTGTTTGAATGTTGTTTCTTGCGAAAGACTCGAGTACTTTCCATTTGAGACCTTTTTTTGCTTGTCTGCTCCCATTTTAGACAACCTAGTCTTCGTTTTAAAATGCCCCAATACTGTTTGGCATTGACCCAAACCCACTTCCCAACTTTAGTTGATGAGGCAATTTTCACTTGCCCTATATCATTTGTTTCCACGGGTTTTGAAGTTTCTTGTCCCATTATCATGAAGATATTAAGGGAAATCAAAGCCTCTGCTCAAAACTGACCCTATAGAAATGATTTTGAACATTGAATTCCTGTTGAAAACTTGAATTTCATGTCTGAAGCTTCTGTCTCTCACATGACATCTTGCAGGGCCTTCCTTTGACTGCACATACAAATTCTTCTCACGCCCCTTTCACTCATGTCGATTTACATGTTTGGTCATAAACGTCGGTCGCTAAAGAGTGCCATGCTCATATCGAATCCTGTTACCGTCAAACTGAATACAAAGAAATGTTACTCAGAATGCTCTGATATGGTTCAACGACCTTCGATTCTTGCTTCTTGAGAAAGGAAACCTTAATTTGTTTGAATTACTGAATCATAAAACGTAAAATCACATCGTAAAGTTGATGTTTTCTGGAAATCCGTTTCCATTGATTCAACATCCAAGCAAGAGCCGGGTCGTACTAAACATGTCAAATTCCAAACATTTTAGATCCCAAAAACACAGAACACTGACCCAAAATTTTAGAATTCAATTTTGAAATGGGACTAAAATTAAAACAAACTGTGTATGGCGGATTGGATAGTGGAATTGTACGAACTACAATGGTTGTTTGCGTGCACTCAAAAATGTGTCAACTTGGCTGATTAGCATGACATTAATGTTGATATTTTTGAGTGTTGGGGTAGCATCATATGTGCTGTAGCTCCCAATCTTTGTGGAGGGACTAGAGTACATGAGATCTCCAAGACCTAGAAAGGAATTTGAAAAATTTCATCTGGTTTAAGATAAAATTAATTAATTAATATTTTTAATTAAGGACCCTAAGCCTAACTTAGGAAAATTAAAATATTAAAGGTAATTAATTTAAACATGTGATGGAAATGACTTAAGTCACATGGACCAAGCTTTCTTTTAATCTTAACCATCAATTCAAGATTAGATCATGACCGTTGGTTTCCCAACGAGAAAGTATAAAGTAAAGGCTTGGGGTCAGTTGGAGAACACACACACGGAGGCAAATCACTGAGACTAAGCTGGAATTCTAGGGTGTGGTTTGATAAGAATTTCCAGAAGTGTTTTAGCTGCAGCGAGGGGTAGTATTGACTGAGGGGATGATCTGATCCCAAAGCCAAGAGTCAACAAGAGGAAGAGAAGCAAGAGTCAGAGCAGCACAGAGGGAGCAGCAACTACGCAGCAGTTACGCAGCGCAGAGGGCTTCAGTGCTATGTAGGCCCAGAAAGGGCAGTGCAAAGGCAACATGAGGCCATCAGGGCTTACGTAGGCTGAGCTAGGGCAGCGCAGGGATTGCGTCACCCAGTTTGGGGTTACGCAACCCTCTCCTAAGCAGCGCAGCGGCATCAGAAGGCTAGCAGAGCTGACATAGAGGGCTTTAGAGCAGCTCTGGGGTTTCTAGAGGCAGAAAAAGCCTGAGTTTTGTAAATTTCGTTTGAGGGTGTGGATCAGTGAGTTTCTCCATCTCCAGAACAAAGGTATTGCTGCAAATCTTGTATTTCTCTGTCGGGTTAACCAGTAAGGTGCCCAAATTTGTTGTACTTAGAGTCTACTTAATAATATAAACCCTCCAACATCTAGAAGACCGGTTTTCCCGCATTGGGTTTTTCCGGGGGCAGTTGTCCAGAAAATCTTGTGTGTCACTTTGTCTGTGTGCATGTATTCAGTTTAGATCTGTATCCGTGAAGACTGTTAATGTGTTTACTTCGATGTTAATGCTGAAATTTCCAATTAATAACTTGATTAAATAGAAGTATAACCAGATTTAATAGTAGGGTTTCTGCATAAGTAATATTCAGAAATTTTCACAATTAGTAGCTGCGATCAAAGAGAACACAAGAAAGAAGGATTTAGGGTTGGTAGAAGATTGGTAGTGCGGGGAGGTTTGACGGCGGAGTAGAGCAGCAACAATGGTTGGCAGTTGCGGGGTTGCAGTTTTAATAATTTTTTAAAATTTTTTAATACTATATATATTGTAAGTATGAGGGGTTTCTGCAGTGCATTATATTAGAAATAATTTTTTGGATTCAACTGCGTAAAGTCATCAATCTATGACCATTTCCATGAGAGGAAGTCGTAATTGACTAATTTCTCATGATTTTTGAATAGTCCACTTAGCACTCATTGTATCTGGTGATGCTCACATGTGTGAAGAAGTGGGATTGAAACTAGTGAAATGAATCACATAGTGCCAATCATCACTTCCGGGGCTTGCACCCGATAACCAGGACTTCTCGGGAGGTCACCCATCCCAGAACTCCTCTGGCTCAAGCGCGCTTAACTGTGGAGTTTCCCCCACAATCAAGCTCACTTAGCTTGCTACCCCATTTGCAAAACCTTAGCAAGTATTGTGCCTCATGAACCATTCAAGTAGAGCTCCCTTTACTCTTCATATTTTAAGTATGAGGGGTTTCTGCAGTGCATTATATTAGAAATCATTTTCTGGGTTCAACTGTGCTAAGTAAGTCATTCATCTATGACCATTTCCAGTTAAGCGCACTTGAGCTAGAGGAGTTCTGGGATGGGTGACCTCCTAGGAAGTCCTAGTTACCGGGTGCAAGCCCCAGAAGTGATGATTGATGCTATGTGATTAATTTCACTAGTTTCAATCCCACTTCTTCACCATTGTGAGCATCACCCGATGCGATGAGTGCTAAGTGGACTATTCAAAAATCATTAGAAATTAGTCAGTTACGACTACCTCTCATGGAAATGGTCATAGATGAATGACTTAATTAACGCAGTTGAATCCAAAAAATGATTTCTACTATATTTATTATTTTCTTCATTTTTTAAAAATAATATGATATATATTTTGTTTTATTTGGTATAATTATTGTAATATTTGCACCTTTTTTTTTTAATTTTTATTATTATTGTTATTATTTTTTGATCTCTCAAAAATGGCCAAAGGCTTGTTTTTTTTTTTTCTCTGTCACAAACGTCCGAATTGGAGAAACTCCAAAATTTTTGAGTGTGGCTAAAAGCCTTCGAAAAAAAAGTGTGGCCAATGGCAGGATCAGATTGGCTTTGATACCAACGACCATCAAACTGGCTTTGATACTAAATGATACGAACAAAGTTTGTTATCATACAAATGTTTGGAATATTTGGAATATGAGAATATCTAGCATAGGATAAATAATATGTATAAATAAATGATTTGAGTCCACCGGTGATATAATTGAATACAATGAGGGTCCCATATATAGCTAGGTTAGAATACCCTTTCATAAGGAGTCATGCTTTTTTTCACAGAGACATTTCCTTTCATGTGTCTCTTCCTTAACTATTAATTCTTATTATTTTTATTTATTTACTGATATAGTTATGTTCATAGCAGAGTGAACTATTAAAAAATCATGAAAAATTAGTCAGTTACGACTTCCTCTCATGGAAATGGTCATAGATCAATGACTTACTTAACGCAGTTGAATCCAAAAAATTTCTACTATATATATTGTTTTCTTCATTTTTTAAAAATAAAATAATATATATTTTGTTTTATTTGGTATAATTATTGTAATATTTGCACATCTTTTTTGTAATTTTTATTATTATTGTTATTATTTTTTGATCTCTCAAAAATGGCCAAAGGCTTGTTTTTTTGTTTTTGTTTTTCTGTCATAAATGTCCAAATTGGAGAAACTCCAAAATTTTTGAGTGTGTGGCTAAAAGCCTCCGAAAAAAAAGTGCGGCCAATGGCCGGATCAGATTGGCTTTGATACCAACGACCATCAAACTGGCTTTGATACTAAATGATACGAACAAAGTTTGTTATCATACAAATATTCGGAATATTTGGAATATGAGAATATCTAGCATAGGATAAATAATATATATAAATAAATGATTCGAGTCCACCGGTGATATAATTGAATACAATGAGGGTCCCATATATAGCTAGGTGGGAATACCCTTTCATAAGGAGTCATGCTTTTTTTCATAGAGACATTTCCTTTCATGTGTCTCTTCATTAACTATTAGTTCTTATTATTTTTATTTATTTATTGATATAGTTATGTTCATAGCAGAGTGAAGTACCAGGCCTGAAACATTCTATAGAAAAAAAAGAAAATCGTATGCATGGTCTCCAGCACTCAAGGATGTTTCATAAACTTGTTTCTTGCATTTCATTCTAGAATTAAAGTACTTGAGGACAGTCAAGGAAGGATGGTCTCAGTTGTAATTTTAAATACAATGTTGGACAACATTGACTATACTTGGCAACTTACGAACTCAGAGACTCATCTTGCTATTGACTGCTCATTTAGGAATACCTTCTTGGGATCATTTTTTCGATGTATGGCCTTGTCACCTGTTTCAATTCTCTGCTAGGTAGGAACCAAACTCTCAGCAAATTGTCATTGCAATCTTATTTTTCTATTCATGCATCTCACAATAGTAATTATAGAGGCTTTTACTGAAGCATCGGATTTGCATTATTGTCTTATGAGTTTAACTACAGAAAAGGACTCTTAATGAATCATGTTTTAAAAGTTTAATTTGGTTGCATCTTTTGTTTGGAAATACTTGCAGGTGCGTTTTCATCCATTCCATCAGGGAATTCTTGCAAGTGGGAGCTTGGATCATGAAGTCCGCCTCTGGGATGCAAATACAGCACAATCCCTTGGTTCACGAGACTTCAGTAATACTTATATAATCATCCATCAGTTCATGTTGAGATCTTTGATAAGCTTAATTAGATGGGTTCTTGTGCATTACTGGAAGTTAGATTATTTGGGTTACACTCAAATACTTATTTTCTGCAGTCCTAAAGTTAAGGCTTCTCTTTATATCATTTCAATTTGGTATTGGCCATTGTGTTGCAGACCGTCCCATTGCTTCCATTGCATTTCATGCTCAAGGAGATTTACTAGCTGTAGCTTCTGGCCACAGGGTAATGAAATGAGTTCAATATTTCATGTTGTCTTGTACAGAAATGCTGCATTTCTTAGATTCAGTGGACTATAGACTTTAGTTTGTGCTTCGTGCAGATTGGGTTTTTATATGATGTAAGTGCCATGGTTTGATTTGTCAGTTATATATTTGGCGATATAATGAAAAGGGAGATGCATCAGCACCTATAATTATACTCCGGACTCGTCGGTCGCTACGTGCAGTGCATTTTCATCCTCATGCTTCTCCAATTTTGTTAACTGCTGAGGCATGGAAGCTTTTGTGTCCTTTGAACATGTTTAATGATCTTATCCTATCACTTGCTACATATGCAATTTCTTCGTACTTTTTCTTGCAGGTTAATGATCTTGATGCTGCTGATTCTTCTATGGCGGTGGCTTCTTCACAATACTTACCATACCTTCCAGGTTAATGATCTTGATGCTCCTGATTGTTCAATGATGGTGGATACATCCCATGGATACTTGAGAGTAACTTCCACCTGATGTATTCTTCACACCTGTTAATATTACTGCAGGTTCTGGAATCCCTGTCTCTAGTGCCAGTTCTGAATACTTGATGCCTTTTCCTCAGTTTCTCTTGCCTGATGCTATGGCCAATCGAAATATTGTGAGAGCTTCACAGCCTGAAGGCTTGTTAGTTGCCTCCAATACTATAGAATTGGAAGCCCAAAATACAGAAACTCTAGAGTCTGTGAGAGCACTAGACCTAGAAAAAAGTGCTGCTACAGATGCCCCAGTTGATGTCCATGCTCAAATGTCTAATGAAGAATCTTTGCCGGAATCAGTAAACCCTGGTGACATGTTGTTGAGAGCAGCAGAAGAGCATCTGAGATACTACCAAAGGAATCATGTTAGTGTTCCAGGGGAAGTGGAAGATTTAGACTTATCAAACCATCCTGGAACATCAGGCAGAATGGAGCCTGGATGTGACAACCTTGTTGAAAGTTCTATTTCCAGGTTACCTGAGAGGCAACAAGGACAAATAATAGCAGCACATCCTGACACGTGGCCCTCGAGTGTTCCTCGAAGAATGGATGTGCAGTTACTTTTTGGAGGTCGGCAGATGCATCAGTTTCTTCCATTTGGAGATCAACCAGGTTGGGAGTTCCCTTTCTTACAGGGGTGGATGATGGGTCAGACACAGGCTGGTTTACATCCAAATCTGCCAATAACTGAAAGTTTGCCAGCTATTCAACCAATGCCATCAGATGCCAGGATATCTGATTTACATCAGTTACAGCAGAACCACACAGTTTCACTGGCAAGAGCTGCATTGGCTCCTGGTATGGTCACAACCAGACTTGATAGAAGGTCTACTGCTACAGGAGGTCATCCCTCCCGAGCTCAAATGAGTTCACAGGGGGGTACTGGATTTGGCTTGCCTAATGGAACTGAAAGTGGACAAGCAATTTTTGGTACTCCTGAAGTTGCAGCGACACAGGAAACCTTTGCTGCAACAGCTGCACTGACAGCTGCTGAACTACCATGCACAGTTAAATTAAGAGTATGGTCTTATGATGTGAAAAACCCTTGTGCCTTTCTTGATTCAAAGAGATGCCGATTGACGATACCACATGCTGTCCTATGCAGGTATGCTGCCATTTCTCTTTTATGGTCTACTGTTGCTGGCAACTGAGTTTTAGCTCAAAATTCAGCATATTTTAGCTGGGAAGTTTTCATTATCTTACAATGAATTATGCCAAGATATATATCTGCTCATTATGTCGTAATTTTATCAAAACCATGCCTTTATTCTTGCTTTCGTTTCTAAAGGATGAAACATTTGTTCAGTGTGAAGCTAACTGATGCTTGGCAATTTCCAGGGAACTGAGACATTTTCTTCTCTAGCATGAACGTTTTTTGTTGTTTCTGAATCGATTTCTCAAGTCTTGGTCCTTGTGGCTATTTGTCATTAATTTTTGGAAATAGACTTTTTTTGGGAGAAAATTCTGTTTGATACATGAATTTAGATAAGCATGAATTCCACTTTCATTAAAATGATAAGACATATAAATACATGTTTATGACCTTTGGATTCAGCTTCCAAAGTCACTTTGACTCCTGATGACTATTCATATTCACTTGTGACTCTTTTCATTCTTATACAAGTGAATAATATAATTTACCATAACCCTTATGGATTAGGTTTCCAACAAATTAGACATATATTATATAGAAAAGAAAAGGGGCTGGTAACCTTGGAAGTGAACTCGGAAACAAGGCCCAAATAAGCACCATTGGATAATTTTTTAGCTTCTTTAACTAGCAAAAATCCTTTGGCTTCAAGTTGGGTACTTACCTCATCAGCTCACAACTTCTTAAAAGCAGAGATAGCACATACAGTTCCTTCAAATACATTTAGAGTGCAATTTCCAAACACAATACATATATGAATATGCATGTGAGCCAAAGGAAAACATAAAGGCCACAAACAAGGGCGTTGCAATCCCTAACTAAGGCTTCCCTTTAGGTGTGCTTCCTTGGAGCAAGGATGGAAGTTTATGCTGAACCATCTTCCAGTGTTTACGGGCAAATTGACACTTGCAGAAGATGTGTTTGAGCCATTGTTGCACGAAGTGGGGATGAAGCGGGTACATTTTTGAGAAGCTAAGT
This sequence comes from Pinus albicaulis, assembly GCA_034641835.2. Taxonomy (NCBI): domain Eukaryota; kingdom Viridiplantae; phylum Streptophyta; class Pinopsida; order Pinales; family Pinaceae; genus Pinus; species Pinus albicaulis. Next base: position 685,608,783 of record CM076576.1, on the reverse strand, counting down.
GTTGGAACTTGGAAGCAATGTTATTACTAACTAGTGTTGAAAAATGTGTAACTAGGTTCCGTCTTCGTAAGTATGAAATGTATTTTTGATTCTTGTAAATTATAAAATGAAAGAAAAATTATTATTTGGAGCCTGGGTTTCATGCTCAAGGTCTTTTGATTTATAGGTCAAGCACCCATTGAGTGCTTTAGGGTTTGTCCTAGGTCAAGAAGTCAAAAGAGTCATTGTCATAAGTTGAAGACCCCATTGGACACATTGTGACTTATAAAGAAAATTAGTTGTCTTTAAAAGTGTCAGAATACTCTCCAAGACCAAGTTGGCCTAAGGGAAGAGCCACGTCCACCCTTGAAGAGCCTATAAATAGAAGAGAACTCGCCTTACTTGAAGCACATTCACTCACCACTCATTCTAGCGAAGGAAGAGGAAGGAGAAGGTAGCGAAGGAGAAGACGGACGAAGGAGACTTGTGGTTGGGCTAATTTTCTCTCACACGTTCTAAAGAGGACTAGGGTTTCTGCGTCAGATCTAGGGCTTCTATCTACAAGTTTGATCTTGTTGAAAACAAGGCAAAAAGGTCAAGCAAAGGTCACAAAGGGTCACTCTCAAGCTCTAGAAGTCAGAGAAAGGCAAGCGAAGGACAGAGGAGTGCTCTAGAGCAAGATCAAAGTTCCCACGTGTGGTAGCAACAACTGTAGGGAGGCCGAAATTTCAGATCTGTAGTAGGAGGTTGAAAATCTTGCAGCTGGAGGTCGAAGAAATGCTACTGGAAGAGATTTGACTGGGTCTGACTAGATTGAAGTTAGCACATCATCTGAAGAGGTTGGTCTTGGTCTTGGAGGGTATTGGTCTCAGCATTAAGGTCATGGAATTCGTCAATTGAAGAATCTATAAGGAAGAGAAGAGTTTTGCGGGTTTTCCTCTTAAGAGGAGAGGTTTTGGCCTTGGCTTGCAGCCTATATCATGTGTCATTGTTCTTGTTTTGGTAGCTATTTGATGATTCACACATAATAATAAGGAACCATGCTAATAAGTAAAAAGACATCACAAGTAGTTATCAAGTAAAGAGAATTAATCATGAGCGTTTTCCTATATAATTCTCAACATGGTAACAGAGCTAAGGTTGGCTAAGGGCATTATGAAGATCTCCACTACATTGAAGAAGCTCATCAAAAAGTGTTCAAAGTTAGCAAGCTATATCAAGAAAAGCATGAAGGAAGCATTGAATCTCCTATTCACTATAAAGGAGGAAGCAATCACGGCAAAAGATGAAGGTCTCTTCTTGACACCCACTAGCACATTCCAAGACGAGAGCATTTGGGTAATTGATAGTGGTGCATCTAGACACATGGCTGGTCATCACAAACAATTGAAGACATTATGAAAGGGATAGTCTTTTTATAAAGTGGAACTCAGAGATAACAAAAGCTATCCCGTAAGTGGAATTGGATCAACCTCTATAGAGCTGGAGAATGGAAGCAACATTCACCTCAACAACATCCTGTTTGTTCCAGGTTTGCATAAGAACTTACTTTCCATTTCAAGTCTAGAAGAAAAGGGTGATAGAGTAGCTTTCACTGATGGAAAAGTTGTTGTATGTAGTAAATATTCAAGCATAGAGAATGCTAGAGTAATTGGTATGCGAGAAGAAAGACTTTACAGGTTGATATCTCCTCTAGCTCAAGCTTTGGTTCACATTGAAATTAGCCCATGTGAACTCTGGCATAGAAGATTTGGTCATCTTCATTTCAAAATTCTTCCAAATCTAAGTTCCATAGTAAATGGAATACCTGAATTGAAAGAAGATCATGTAAGGGATGTGCATTGGGTAAGAATACCAAGAGACCATTTGGAAGCAGTGCTTCACGGTCAAAATAAATCTTGGATCTCATTCACTCCGATGTATGTGGTCCAATGACTCCTAAATAACTTGGAGGTCATCTATATTATCATTTATGTCACATTTATAGATGATCATTCAAGAAAGACTTGGGTTTACTTAATGAAAACTAAGGACGAAGTATTTACAAAATTTCAAGAATTCAAAGCTTAAGTGGGGAACCTTATAGAAAGAAGAATCAAGATACTAAGATATGATAATGGAGGAGAGTATACATCCAAGGAGATTATAGCATTCTATAAGGAGTTTGAGATTAAGAGGGAGTTGATAGTCCCATATAATCGCGAACAAAATGGAGTTGCAGAATGAAAGAAATGATCCATTAAAGAGAGTGTAAAAGCGATGTTACATGATCAAGATCTACCAAATCTTTGTGGGGAGAAGCCACAAAGACAACAGTATATATTCAAAATTGAAGTCCCCACAGGTTGCTAGACAACATGACTCCCGAAGAAGTATTCATTGGGAAGAAACCTACTATAAAACATCTCTGCATCTTTGGGTGTCCTGTATATATTCATATACCAAAGGACAAAAGAAAGAAGCTGGATCCATTAGGCATGAGAAGAACATTTGTTGGCTACAACTCCTCTAAGGCTTATAGAATCTACATAAAGGAAGGGCACCATATAGAAGTAAGTCAAGATGTCATATTTGACGAGATTATTGCATTCAAGAAATCTAAGGAACTTCCCATGGACTCTGATGACGAAGAACTTCCAACAATTGAAGAAGAAGTTAACCGGGAAGAAGAAGAATCTCATCATGAAGATGAGGGTCCCAGTGAACCATTCAACCAGTGGTCCTCCCCGAATCAAGAAAGAGACCTAAATTGTTGAAATCTACACTACTTGATGCAGAAGGTCATGGGGCAGCGAAAGGCTCATTTGGCGAAAGCAAGAAACCCAAGAGATTTGTTGGGTATGCTACATGCATGCCAAAAATGATAGAAGTAGAGCCATCCACATTTGAAAAAGCTGTCAATCATTAGGAATGGAAGGAATCCATGAATGAAGAATATCAATCTATAATGAAGAATGGAAATTGGGAGATCGTACCTAGGCCTGAAGACAAATCTGTGGTAGCTTCCAAATGGATCTACAAGATCAAACATGCGGCTAATGGAAGTATCGATAAGTATAAGGCAAGATTTGTGGCTAGAGGTTTCTCTGAACAATAAGGCATCGACTATGAAGAGACATTTGCTCCGACAACAAGGTATACAACGATTCGTTCATTGGTCTCCTTGGCAACATCGATGGGATGGAACATCCATCAAATGGATGTCAAGTCTACGTTTCTAAATGGCACAATTGATGAGGAAATCTATATAGAGCAACCCTTGGGATTTGAAGTTAAAGACTAGAAGGCATATGTTTGCAGATTGAAGAAAGCATTATATGGCCTCAAGCAAGCACCAATGACATGGTATGCTAGAATGGATGCATACCTTCAAAGAATGGGCTTCACAAAAAGTTCAGTTGATCCGAACCTTTATATTAGGGCTGTAGATGGAGAACTTGTAATCCTTCTTTTGTATGTAGATGATCTTCTCTTGACAGGTGTATAAGGTCGAATTGAAGAATGTAAGAAGCAACTAGCAACAAAATTTGACATGAAGGAACTAGGGCTGATGCATTACTATTTGGGACTAGATGTATGACAAGAACTTGATGAAATTTATCTGGGTCAGGGAAAGTACGTGATCAAGATGTTGAAGAGGTTTGATATGATGGATTGCAAACCTATGACCACTCCAATGATCACAAACTTGAAGAGACTAAGGAGTTTTGAATCGAGCCCTGTGGATCCTTCCATGTATAGAAAACTGATTGGCTCACTAATGTACTTGGTGAATACTCGAGCAAACATATGTTTTGCAGTAAACATTCTCAGTCTATTCCGAGTGGAGCCAAAGCATGATCATTGGATAGTAGCAAAACATATAGTAAGATACCTGTGAGGAACTATCCACTACTGCCTAAAATATGATAGAAGGAATGATGTCCACCTGATTGGATATACAGATTCTCACTGGGGAGGTAATGAGCAGGATGGAAGAAGCACTACAGGAGGATTTTTAAGTTTGGGATCCTCCATGATCTCATGGATGAGCAGAAAACAAGACACATTTGCTTTGAGTAGTTCTGAGGCTGAGTATGTTACAGCTTGTGAAGTAAGCAGAGAAGCAATTTGGTTATGGAAGCTTCTATCCCACCTATTAGAAGGACCGATGGCCCCTATAGTCATACATTGTGACAACACCAATTGTATACGATTGTTTGAAGACCCAATATTTCATGGAAAGACAAAGCATATAAACAACAAGTATCGCTATATTTTGGAGCTAGTAGAAAATGGTGTGCTGCAGCTATAGTATATCCCCACCGATGAGTAGGTAGCTGACATATTGATGAAATCTCTTCCTAACAAGAGGCTTGTGTACTTGAGAGACAAGCTTGGCTTGGTTGATATATCCTCCCTAGTTTAGAGGGAGAGATTGGCACATCATTTTTGTCTTCACTTGGGAAGAAAGAATGGAGGATTGGGTAACCATCTGGCATTTGATACTCTTTGAGGATGAGTTAGGGCATCCAAGATAAGAGTAGTCGTGGACCGATATTCTTTGAGGACTAGCTATCTAAGATAAGAATATTCTAAAGAAGGTCATACTCGTTGAATACCTGGGTGGAGTATGCACCTTGAGAGACAATGATGATGGTGTCTATAAATCATTGGTCTAGCTAGCATTGTGCTCTGTTCTTGTGGAGAGATAGAGCTGATAGTCAAGGCCTTGCTATATGACAATGTTGGTTGATATGATGCTAGACAGATGGGTTACCAATTCGACTCTTCTTATGAGATCTCTTCAGATTAAGAATGTCCATGTACCTCTTATGAATACCTCTCTAGTTGAGAGGGAGTGTTGAAAAATGTGTAACTAGGTTCGGTCTTCATAAGTATGAAATGTATTTTTGATTCTTGTAAATTATAAAATGAAAGAAAATTTATTATTTGGAGCATGGGTTTCATGCTCAAGGTCTTCTGTTTTATAGGTCAAGCACCCATTGAGTGCTTCTAGGGTTTGACTTAGGTTAAGCTGTTAAAATAGTCATTGTCATAAGTTGAACACCCCATTGGGCACATTGTAACTTGTAAAGAAATTTTTTTTGTCTTTAAAATTGTCGGAATACTCTCCAAGACCAAGTCAGCTTGGCAGTTGACAAGTCGGCCTAAAGGAAGAGCCACATCCACCCTTGAAGAGCCTATAAATAGAAGAGAACTCGTCCTACTTGAAGCACATTCACTCACCACTCATTGTAGTGAAGGAAGAGGAAGGTGAAGGGAACGAAGGAGAAGAAGGACGAAGGAGACTTGTATTTGGGCTAATTTTCTCTCACATGTGCTAAAGAGGACTAGGGTTTCTGCAACAGATCTAGGGCTTTTATCTACATGTTCGATCCTGGAGAAAAGAGGGCAAAGAGGTCAAGTGAAGGTCACCAAGGGTCACCGTCAAGCTCCAGAAGTCAGAGAAAGGGAAGCGGAGGTCAGAGGAGGGATCTAGAGGAAGATCAAAGTTCCCACGTGTGGCAGCAACAACTATAGGGAGGCCGAAAACCTTGCAACAGGAGGTCGAAGAAGTGCTACTGGAAGAGTTTTGAATGGGTTGACTAGATCAAAGTTAGCACATCATCCGAAGAGGTTGGTCTTGGTCTTGGAGTGTATTGGTCTCAGTCTTGAGGTCATGGAATTCGTCAATTGAAGAATCTATAAGAGATGAGATTTGCGGGTTTTCCTCTCAAGAGGAGAGGTTTTGGCCCTGGCTTGCAGCCTATATTCTGTGTCATTGTTCTTCTTGTTTTGGTAGCTGTTTGATGATTCACACATATTATATAAGGAACCAAGCTAATAAGTAAAAATACATTACAAGCAGTTATCAAGTAAAGAGAATTAATCATAATACAATTAGAACTGAACCATTGACCGAACTAGTAGACTCCCTGAATCAAGATAAAATATTCAAAAAGAAAAACATATATATTCATGTGCATCCATATGAATCGAAACCATTTATACACAAAGTAAAAGTTTTTATTTGTATAGCTTCTAGCATGTAAGGGTGCAAAATTGCAAATAACCAAAAATATCATCGAGTGCAATCCATATTTGAACCGAAAATACATCAACAAACATACCCTAGATGGCCTCTAGCATCTAAAAGAAATCATGCTACAACAAAGAACTACATATCATTAAAATTATTGTTTATGTTGGGATCTTCGTCATCAATATCACCCTCTAAGCATCAAAATAAGATAGAAAAAGCTTAGCATGTCAAGTCAAAATTTTGTTTTAGTGATGGGTACATTTTTAGTAAGGTCATGATAGAGGAGTTTAACAATCAATGTGACTAACATCAAGTTACATAGAAGGCTTGGTGCTCTTGATTAAATGCTAGATCCATACTCTCGTACATGACAAAATCCAATGGAAACGTGGTAATCCCACCATTCTTCAAATCTTGAAAAATTGTTTAAGTTTGCTTGAATTTTGAGTGGGATCTAAAATTCTACTTTCTCCGTATGAAATATAGTGAGGTCGAAACCAATTTCAAACATCCTGAGTCAATTCATGGTAATGCTAAAAATTTAAGTAAAAGGATGAAAATGAAAGATAAAGAAGCATATCACTTTTGCTCTAAGAATTTAACATTACCATTAATTGCATAGCATTAATAGGGCAGTATGGTCAAATATTAAGCTTCCCCATTTATAAATTATTGTTTGTTTAAAAAAAATTGCATTCAAAGGGTCCTTGGTAGGATTGTACAAAATCGGTTGGTTTGTGAAAAAAGGCTAGTTCGGTACTGAACCAGTTGGTTACATACAAGAATTGGCCGATTCGGTAACGAACTGACCCTTTTCAGTCTGTGACACTGGTTCAAACTGGTTTCCCTCGAAAACAGTCGGATCAACCATTTTATTCTGGTCTGGTCCAGTCTAGTTCTGATAAAACTGGTCGGAAGTATCATTTTCCAAATATCCTCGAAAGCGTCTCTTATATAAATATATTGCTTTTATATTCTAAAAATACATCCAGAATGCCAAATTGGTTGCAGAAAATATGAAAGCATGCATATTTATACCTAAATCAAGATAGAATGACATCCATAGTACATTAATGATTAATTATTCTAGCATCAACCATTTCGAATCTAGATTCTATCAATTAGAAACAAACGTACAAATTTTTAAGTCATATAATAAAAGGTAGACCATTAACATATGGAATAAAATAGGTTATCTAGCAATTGTTGAGAATAACACTGGTTTGAGTGTCTTAGCTTTGTCACAAAAGGGGCACTTTTCATTGGTTAATTCACTCTTAGCAAGCCTTGACTTTGTAGGAAGTCTTTGATAAAGAACTAGTTATAAGCAACACTCTGATCTTACAAGAAATTATGTAGGACCAAGCGTTGCTCAATCAGGTGACCAATTGACATTCAACATTTGAGGAAGACCATTTTGCATTCAAAACTACGGCTAGGGGGGTCTTCTTATGCATGAGGAGATAACTTTTGCTGTTATAACCAAAAACGGGTTTGTCATTTACCCATTGCGAGTCTATCCAAGTAAGGCCCAGTATAACATTGTTCATTTTAGGAGGTCCTCATATTTTATGACATTTTGCAGCTCCCATATAGTTGCTTTATTGGATGACAAAAATCACCCTAAGATTTCCTTGGGAGTTGAGCTTGGCCTTTATGAATTAGTTTTACAGTTTTCCCATTTTATAAAATGCTACTTCATATTATAATAGCATATGCCTTTGACTGCAATTTTGCTAAGGATATCTTCAACAAGTCATTTTCAAGCGTGACTTAGGAGAGTTTTATGTTTTTTCACTTATTTTGTTTTTGCATTGCCAGTGAAATGGGGGCACATTTTTCACCGTGTGGTCGTTTCTTAGCTGCATGCATAGCATGTGTGCTTCCATCCCCGGAGTCAGAAGTAGGCATGCAGTCTCGGTCAAATTTTGGTGTTGGGAGCACAGCATCATCTCCCACGCGGCATCCAATATGTACACAGCGAGTTGTTTATGAACTCCGTATCTACTCATTTGAAGAGGCAACGTAAGTATTGATTTTAAATGGAAATGTTCGCTCTCTTTATAAATTAGAAACTTTTGAAGCTTTCTTGGCATGTTAATGCCTTACATTTTTTATGCTTCTTGGCAGTGGTGAAATTAAGTGTTAATGGCAATTTGACTTGGATGAATTACAGTTTGACAAATTGTCTTAGCAGTTTCGGTTGATAGTTGTTACATTTTTCATTCTAATGCTGAATATTTTTAGTTTTGTTTAGGTGTCGACTTTATTTGATTTTGGTTTCTCACAGGTGTGCCTGATTTATAATTCTCATTTTTCTGTTGCAGCTTTGGGGAGGTGCTTGCATCAAGGGCTATTAGAGCTGCTCATTGTCTTACTTCAATCCAGGTAATCATACTACATCTCTGTTTATATAATAATTAGTAATTGAGAATGCTTTTCATGCTTTATTTTGGTGTTCAACGTTGATTGCACTCTTGCTTTGGATGGTCCCTGAGGGAATCGTAAGTTCTTGTTTCTTCTTTTTTGTTTTAAAGAAATGTTATGTGCACGGAATGTTGGACCACTATCTTTCCCTCTGAGAGTAGTTTGTAAAAATCCTATTATATTCAACAGTTAGCCTTTTATATTAGTAATTCATATGGTAAATTACATGAAACATTGAAAAACACAGATTGAAACAGAGAACCTAATGTGCTGGTTGATGGTAAAAAAAAACATCCTGCTACATTCTAGGGAAGAAACTAAAATTGTCCACATTTATTTTTCACCAACTTCATTCCAAAAAGAAGTTTTGACAACTAATCATTTGAACAGCTATATCCTAAATATTTGGGAACTTCAAAACTTTAACCAAACAAAAGGATATCTGAATGAAGGTCTACCCAAATGGCACTAAAATCCAACATCTATTAATCTATGAAAAGATTCCCAGTGAAAATCAAGAAGATGGCATTAAAATGACGCTTCAGATTAACAGGCTTTGCAGTGACCTTTAAAGGAAAAAAATGTATCTGTGTTTCTTTCCATTTGGATTTTACACAGCTGATATTACAAATAATGTAGCTTGTAGAGTGATACGATAATTTTTTTGAGTCTCTGTGCCCACGTAATTTATATGAAAAGTACGATCTGCAACATTATGAAGGTCATTTCTTTCAGCTACTTGCATAATTTAGATATGCTCTCATATAATGTTGGCCTTCAGATGCTTTTAACTTTGTTAAGATAAATAACAATAATAATTTAATTATAAGGTCACAGCCAAGCCAGACACGAAATTGGTGTATGATACCCCCTTGTTTATGGGACAAGGGACTCACCTCCGTGCAGTGATTTGACTGCCAAAATCTACGGAGATGAATATATTCTACCCCCCTCTGGCTTTTGAACTTGCGACCTCTTACGCGGAAGCATATACGCTTAACCATTAGGCCAATAAACAACAGTCAATTTACAATGGAAGTGACTTTTATGATGAAAATAGTGACATTATGTTGGCCTCCCTTGTTGGCTTTTAATTACTGTATGTTACCAAAATCTTGAAATAACAAACTTATATAAAATAGCTAGCCTGTCCGAAAAATGCACATTTCTAACAAATAGATTTTGGAAGTGAATTCTGTGTCATTGTGACCACAAAAAGCAGCCACACAACCCATTGAAATGCTCTTTGTTTGAGCATGAAAAGAATTTGCGCTGAAGCCCTAAATAAAGCACGCCTAACACTTGAAATTGAAATGATATTAATGTCCATGAATGGCCAAAAATATGCCTAAGTTAGTGGAATACCTAAAAAAGGCAAATAATATCTCCCTATAATCTTAGAGAGAAATTGGGCACTTGATGATAAAGTGGTCTCGAGTCTTTACCTCATGTAAAGAGTAAACCTTGTAACTTTAATTTGTTGCAGTCCTGCAAAATAAATATACTTGTACAAGAGAATGAACAAAAGTGTATTGAAATAATTATTGATAATTGATGAGATGATTATTGTTAGTGCAAAATCTAGCACTTCAGTGCAAAGCTTCACCAAGCAATCTAGATTATGAGCAACAATGGGATTAGTCACCATTTTCATTTTAGTAACTACTCCTCTGTTGTTCATTGGTCGGATGTAATTCCCACAAGGATGGATTCCCTGGAAAATCTTAGGGATTATATAATCGAAGTGCTCGTAGGCTAAATACCCTTTAATGGTTCTGTTATCACTCGAATTCTCCCTAAAGAAAAAGTCCCAACCTCACCAAGGGGAGAACCTATGGAAACTAACAGGCAGGCCACCCACTGTAACCTTGGTGGTCTTGCCTCTCATTTATAGGTTTAGGTTGTTGAGATTTTGTGTATTTGGGGTAGCATCAGTTGTGCTCTAGCTCCCAAACTTTGTGGAGGGACTAGAGTGCACCTGATCTAGAAGACCCAGAAATAGATTTGGGAAATTTCATCTGGTTTAGGAGATATTAAATTAATTAAATATTTTAATGTATTTCCTAAGTTAAAACTTAGGAAACTTAAATAATTAAAGTGAATTTAATTAAACATGTGATGAAATTGTCTTAAGTCACACGGATCAAGCTTTCTTTTAATCTTAGCCGTTGATTCAAGATCTGATCATGGCCGTTGATTTGTCAATGAGAAAAGTTTAAAGGAAAGGCTTGGGGTCATTTGGAAAGACACACAGAGGCAGAGCACTGAAACTAAGCTGAGATTCTAGGGCAGGGTTTGCTAAGAATAATCAGAAGTGTTTCAGCTGCAGAGAGGGGAATTTAGACCAAGGTGATGATCTGATCCCGGGGTCTAGAATACACAAGAGGCAAAGATCAGCTCAAGGACAACGCAGAGGAAGGCAACAACAACAGTAGCAAGGATAGTGCAGTCCCTCCAAGGACAACGTGATTTTCAGTAGGAAACCCTCTGGGGTTATGCAAAGACCCTTCAAGGGTAGTGTAGTGACTGCGTTAGCCAGTTTGAGGTAACACAGTCCCTTCCGGAGCAGCGCTGAGGGTTTGGAGGACTTCAGAGGCTGATGCAGAGGCTTTCAAGGGCTTCAGAGGCTAACGCAGAGCCTTTCAGGGGCATCGCTGGGGTTTCTAGGCCCTAATCTTGGCTGAGTTCTGTAAATCCCGTTTGAGGGTGTGGATCAATCATTATTTTGGCCCTAGATCAGCCATTGAGCTGTAGATCTAGTATTATCTCTGTTAGGTTTTCTAGATCTAGAACCCAGATTTGTGTATTCAGAAATATTCTTAATAATAGAACCCTCCAGCAGCCAGAGACTAGTTTACTCGCATTGGGTTTTTCCGGGGACTATTTGTCCAGAAATAACTCTGTCACTTTGTCAATGTGTGCATGTGCTTATTCTAGATCTGGATTGGTAGAGATCTGTTATGTGTTTTGCTTCGATTTTAACTTGAATTTATTTTGTTAATAACTTGTCTAAGTAGGTAGAGCATAACCGGATTAATAGTAATAATTTCTGCATAAAGTATAAGATTCAGAATTTTCTATATGGTATCAGAGCAATTGCAGATCTAGGAGGGTCACCAGCAAGAGAGTCTGAAGTATCTAGCTGCAGAAAGCAGCTGGAAAAGTAGCAAAAACGCAAATCTGAAGGGACAACGCAGTTTTCAGGAGTAGATTCACGCAGAGGGAAGGGTGACGCTGTACATCGCTGTGTCCTAGCAAGTCCATGCAATTACTGCACAGAGGCAGCTCAGAAACAACACTGGTTTGGTCTGAAGCCAGCCAGTGTGATTCAGATTTTGAATCTGTCAGATCCAGAAAAGGCTGCAGTAATTCAGAAGAGATGGTGGGGTTAAAATTATGAAGTTTTCAGATTTTTGGCCTTAGCACAAGTGACAAAGATTGGGAGGAGATCAACTTCTCAGAGAGTTTCTTTCCAAAGGAAACTTGCAGTTTGATCAGAGGATCAAAGAAGAATCTGAATCATAGTTGATTTGGTAGATTTCCAAGGAGGGAAATCAAGTGTCAGAGGGAGCATAAGGCACCTGTTTCACCAAGGGTCTTAGATCCATTTTTCTAGCAAAGAGAAAAGGAAGTTCCGATACATTCTGAGTAGATGGCTCCTCATGGACTACATGATCAGGATAGGCTGGATGGCCTCTCAAACTTTTCATTTTGGAAGGCAAGGATCCTGATTGTCCTCGAGGCATACAATCTAAGAGACCATGCAGAGCAGACTCTGGTCACACCGAGAGATGCGGATCTCCTACAGAAGCATAAGGAAGTTGCTGGGCATGCCAAGCGGTTGATAATGGATGGTATCAAGGACCATATTGTACCACACGTAACTGAGAAGAATACAACTAACGAGATGTGGAAGGCCTTGACTTCCCTATATGAGTGAAAGTCTGTCCAAAGGAAAATGCTGTTGGAGACCCAAATGAGGTCATTCATGATGACCAAGGGAGAAGACATGGAACATTTTCTCTTTAGATTGCAGTCAATCAGAGATCAGCTGACTGCCACGGGTGCAACGATGGATGATGTTGTGATAGTTAGAACTGCCCTCAATGCAGTCACAGATGAGTGGGAAACCTTTGTCCAAAGTATCTTGGGCAGAGCGGACCTCCCAGATTGGGACAACTTGTGGTCAATTCTGCGTCAAGAAGCACTCTGCAGGTTCACCAAGAGGCAGCACAGCCCAGGATTGAGCAAAGTGAAGAAGGAAGATGAGGAAGATGAAGCCTTGGCATCAAAGAAACAACCGAAGAAGAAGAAGGATCTTTCAAAGATCAAGTGTTTCCAGTGTGGTGAAATGGGACATTTTGCTAGCCATTGTCCTCAGAAGAAGAAGGACAAGGAAGCATCTTCTTCCAAAGCAGTTGTCGTAGATGATGGGTCAAAAGATGATGCAACCATGAGTGCTCATGAACCACGGAGGTGGGGTGACATGGACATGTAGAGGAGCTACATGGAAGAGAGGCAGGATCCTTGAGCAATTCATCTCTTGGATCACACGTGAGCTACGACATCCTTAAGACAGTAGCGGGACAAGTGGAGCAGTGGGTGCATAGATCACAGATGAAGCAGGCAGAGGCAGATCTGAAGACTGGGAGAAGAAACGCAGAGCAAAGCGGCATCAACATAGAAGCAATAGCAGCGCAAAGGCTAATGTGACTTCAGCTGCGTAGAGCAGAGCTGCTTACACAGTGCAGAGCTACAGCAACGGAGAGAGCTTCAGAGGGACAACACAGTGCAACAACAACATGATAGATTTCAACACAAGGAGCTGATGTGACTTCAGTAGTGCAGAGGGAGTCTGATTACGTAGGCAGATCTGTAGCTGTGCATCGTTCTTTAGATGCCAGCACAGATCAGTAGCCTATGGAGCTTTAGTGATGAGGATGCAGCCCATCAGACTTGTTTGTCAAAGATTGGGTATTAGATTCAGTTGTTTCTCTCAACAACTAAAGTTACAGTGCAACAGATCAACGGTGGCAGTGCTATGAGCAGCACAGATGCAGCATATTGAGAGGCAGCTGCAGTATAGTGGTTGCAGTGGCAGTGGCAGAGTCATGAGCAACAATACAGAATCGCAGCAGCAGTGCAGAGTTGAGTGGCAGCAGGCCAAGCATCAACAACACAGAACTAGTGCCCAAAATCATGAAATGCATAGTGGGATGTATTACTAGAGCACACCCTTGATGCGAAGAGGGAGTGTTGAAATTTTATGTATTTTGGGTAGCATCAGTTGTGCTCTAGCTCCCAAACTATGTGGAGGGATTAGACTTCCCCTGATCTACAAGACCCAGAAATGGATTTGGGAAATTTCATCTGGTTTAGGAGATACTAAATTAATTAATTATTTTAATGTATTTCCTAAGTTAAAACTTAGAAAACTTAAATAATTAAAGTAAATTTATTAGATATCATTTTTGGGATTCAACTGCGTTAATTTAGGCATTCATCTATGACCATTTCCATGAGAGGTAGTCGTAACTGACTAATTTATCATGTTTTTGAATAGTCCACTTAGCACTCATTGCATCGGGTGATGCTCATAGGGGTGAAGAAGTGGGATTGAAACTAGTGAAATGAATCACATAGCGTCAATCATCACTTCTGGGGCTTGCACCCGGTAACCAGGACTTCCCGGGATGTCACCCATCCCAGAACTCCTCTGGCTCAAGCGCGCTTAACTGTGGAGATTTCCCCACAATCAAGCCCACTTAACTTGCTACCCCATTTGCAAAACCTTAGCAACTATTGTGCCTCATGAACCATTCAAGAAGAGATCCCTTTTACTCTTAGTATTTTAAATATGAGGGGTTTCCACAGTGCATTATATTAGATATCATTTTTGGGATTCAACTACGTTAATTTAGTCATTTGTCTATGACCATTTCCATGAGAGGTAGTCGTAACTGACTAATTTCTCATGTTTTTGAATAGTCCACTTAGCACTCATTGCATCGGGTGATGCTCACAGGGGTGAAGAAGTGGGATTGAAACTAGTGAAATGAATCACATAGCGTCAATCATCACTTCCGGGGCTTGCACCCGTAACCAGGACTTCTCGGGAGGTCACCTATCCCAGAACTCCTCTGGCTCAAGTGCGCTTAACTGTGGAGTTTTCCCCATGTTTAATTAAAGTAAATTTAATTAAACATGTGATGAAATTGTCTTAAGTCACACGGATCAAGCTTTCTTTTAATCTTAGCCATTGATTCAAGATCTGATCATGGCCGTTGATTTGTCAATGAGAAAAGTATAAAGGAAAGGCTTGGGGTCATTTGGAAAGACACATAGAGGCAGAGCACTGAAGCTAAGCTGAGATTCTAGGGCAGGGTTTGCTAACAATACTCAGAAGTGTTTTAGATGCAGAGAGGGGAATTTAGACCAAGGGGATGATCTGATCCTAGGGTCTAGAATACAAAAGAGGAAGAGATCAACTCAAGGACAACGCAGAGGAAGGCATCAACAACAGTAGCAAGGACAGCGCAACCCCTCCAAGGACAGCGTGATTTTCAGCAGGAAACCCTCTGGGGTTACGTAGAGACCCTTCAGGGGCAGCGTAGTGACTGTGTCACCCAGTTTGGGGTAACGCAGGCCCTTCCGGAGCAGCGTTGAGGGTTTGGAGGACTTCAGAGGCTGACGCAGAGGCTTTCAGGGGCTTCAGAGGCTGACGCAGAGCCTTTTAGGGGCAGCGCTGGGGTTTCTAGGCCCTAATCTTAGCTGAGTTTTGTAAATCCCGTTTGAGGGTGTGGATTAGTTATTATTTTGGCCCTAGATCAGCTAGTGAGCTGTAGATCTAGTATTATCTCTCTCGGGTTTTCCAGATCTGGAACCCAAATTTGTGTATTCAGAAATATTCTTAATAATAGAACCCTCCAGCAACCAGAGATTGATTTTCCTGCATTGGGGTTTTCGAGGGACTATTTGTCCAGAAATAACTGTGGCACTTTGTCAATGTGTGCATGTGCTTATTCTAGATCTGGATTGGTAGAGATCTGTTATGCGTTTTGCTTCGATTTTAATTTGAATTTATTCAATTAATAACTTATCTAAGTAGGAGGAGCATAACCGGATTAACAGTAATAATTTCTGCATAAAGTATAAGATTCAGAAATTTCTACATAGGTGTGTGATTTCCTAGCCTAGGGGAGGGAGGGTTTCCCTACGCTTGATTCTAATCCTAAGTTAGCTGTTTAGTATGAGCGAGAGTATAACTTGGATTAGATGTTGATATTTTCTTAAAGTTGTGGTATGATGACTTGATTGAAAGTTCTTAGTGTGGTATAGATTGTTCGATTAATTATCTGTGCAAATTACTGACATTTTTAGAGCATATCAATTGTATATCTTAACGAAGAAAAACAAGAGATACATTCATGAACCTTTAATCCAATCCCACGATTAACACAATTTAACATTATGAATTTTTAGAGCAAGAAATGGATTGTAGAACGGGTGTGCCTAGTGCTATAGCCCTTAGGCATATCGACGTTAGGCTAGTATGAGAGGGTAATCTTCCCAAATGCTATTTACAGTGCGCTATAACAATCAGGCTGGCAAATGAAGGGTTTTAGGATGACCTAGGGGGACTTTTGATAGATTCAAGGTACATGAAAGTAATGTTCGTGTTTAGTCCTATCTAATGCGATACTACTCGAATGGGTATCAACAAGGGTAAATGGACCTCCACCAAGTTGAGCCTTAAGCTCAATGAGTAGCCTCCCAAAGTCATGTGTTTTCCCTGCATTTATGATTCCCAAGTCGTATTTTTACTTGCCTAATGATAGATTTTGCTGTTATTTGTAGACACCAAAACATGTCTCTAGCCTAAATCTCTAGAGGGAGTTCTTGCTCAGAAACGTGCTCATGTGAAACATTGCATCACCTTTCATTTCATCTTGCTGAATAAAAATTTACTCGAGATAAGATAACATGGCTCTACATATTTCTCAAGGAGATTATGATAGCAACAATTTATTGTAACTGTTTGAGTTAGTGTTGTGGGAAGCACACCACCCACTTTACCCCTGGAACCATGCTCCGAGATGGAGTGCTCAGGAAGTGACCTTGGGAGTGTTGCCTCAAAATCTAATAGGCCTTGTGAGAGGCCTCACAAGGCTAAGGCCAGATCTTGTTGCAACAATGAGGTGGATTGCCACTGTCACCTCAAAAATTTTCCTTTTCTTTAGTGGAATTGCACTACAAGGGAGGCTTCCCAGTATTCACCTAAAGGATATTCTATGTTAGATGCCTTAAGGTGAGGTAAATGAAGGGCTAAGTAAAGATAATTTTTCAATGGACAAAGGCACAATCCTCTTATGTAGGAGCGATGTATCATATACTAAGTCCTAAAGGAGGCAAGTGTGGCCTAGGGTTTCAAGATATAGATCAACAAAGGAAAATATCTAGGCATACAAGCACCAAAGAAAAGGTTTGCAAATAATTTAATCAACAAAAGGAGAAGGAAAACCTTCAAATTAATCCCTTAGTTGAAGCCCTAGCTAAGGTTAGGGTTTCTCTAGGGCACAAATTTCTTAGGGAGGATATTGTTAGCCTTATTAGGGAAAATTCAACCATGCAAAGTGCTACATTTTGAGTGAAAATGATTAACAAAGATGAATTCAAGCTAACCAAGCCTCAACGTCTATCCAAGAGGTGCCCTAACTGTATTCATCACTATAATCTAGCCCTAGCTGCTTGCCTTAAAGGACATATAAAAATAAAGAAGAAAAGATCAAGATTTTTATAATTTTTGACCCCGATAAGGGTTCCCATTACCTATTCCTCTTTGGGGGATGGAGTCTTTAGGGCTAAATTTAAGAGAATATGAATTAATGCTTGGTGTAAGGGGAATGCCCTAGTTTTCGCTTGATAAATTCTAACCATATTTTTTGTGAGGGGAAAAATTAAATAGGGGAAGCTTTCTAGGAGGTCCCCCATGGATATCAAGAAAGATAAATTTAACATGCAATAATTAAGCAATATTTTCCATATAAAATTTGCATTTAGGCATGGAATAAGAAAAATCCTAGCATAAATTTATCACATGAAAAACAATAAAAAATTGCAATTTACACTTACAATTCTTCCAAGAAGTAGCCTTCTTTCAATCCCAAAAAGACATCTCCAAGACAAAAATCATTCTTCAATAGCACTAGCTCAAAAAATATCATATCTCCACAAATAGCGAGTTACACTTGTTGTAAAGTGTAACTAGGTTAAGCCTTCATAATGATTTGTAATTATGAATTTATGTAATGAAGAAGCCAAAGATAAGAAAATGTATTTATTGTAATGCTTGCCTCATGGGTTTCATGGGCAAGGAGTTTTTATTATAGGTCAAAGACTTCTTCTTAGTGTTGTCTTTAGGGATTTGTCATCTTGTCATAAATGTAATTAAGAGTCATGAATATGAAGTGATGTTACACTTGTAAAAGGAAAAAATGTTGATGCATATATATGCTCCAAGACTTTGTCACTATGCTCCACGAAGTCGGCTCAAAGTACGTTGGAGATATTCCTTGGTAAAGTCGACCTACACTCAGATGACTATGTCGGCCTAGAACAAAAAAGAAAACCTCTATAAATAAAGAGACTGTAGCCACATTTCTACACCATCACTTTGGACAAGGTCTGCAATTCATATATTAAGTTGCAGTGCGTAAAGGAGCGGATATACAACAAGGGACAAAGGCTATAAAGGATGCGAGAAAAGGGATCAATTCTGTGGCAGCTATGCGAGGATAAGGCTGTAATAAAGATGCGAAGTCTGGATCTGTAGCTTATGCAAAGAGGACTGTAATAAGTTTAAGAGGAAGACATCTCAGCAAAGAAGGGTGCTCTCTGTTTGGGTTCTCATCTATCTCACATAACTCAGAAGTAACCTTAGCATGAAAGGGAGAAAAGAGGTCAAGATCAGGGCCTTTTAGTTTCGGTCTTGATTTGCATACATACCTCATATATCTCGGATGAGTGTAGTGTTGTTCAAGAACTTTGTTCTTGAAAAGTGACACAGGTAAGATGCAGAAAGAAGACTAACGAAGGGAACCAAAGGAGGACAAGAAGCATACTGTTTGGAGCAGCCAAGTTAGAGACCGAATTTCTTTAGTATTGGTGCAAAGCAGTGCAGAAAGGAAGATCAACATAAGGAGCCTTGAAGAGCAGTAACAAGGGTCTTGGAGGCATATACTGAAGTCAAGCGTCTATGTCATGGTCATGGTACTCGTCAATTGAAGATATGTAAGAAGAATTACTTTCGGGTTTTTCCTCTCCAAGAGGGAGAGATTGTGGCCTTGGCTTGAAGAGCCTAAAACTTTGTGTCCCTTGTGTTCTGATAATTGATTTGATGAAAGACATAATAAGTTAACGAAGATAAGATATAAGTAAGAGAAGCATAACAAGTTCACAAGTAATTATCAAGAAGAGAAATTGAATTAAATGCCCTAATTTCTCAACAACACTAAGCTAATTTGAGCTCTCTAGAGGAGGCCAAAATCCACAGGTGATGATGAGAAAATAGAATGGAGTGATCCTTTATTGATATGAGGTCAATCACTTCCATTAATTTGTCTAAAAGCATTATGAGAAGTTTAATTTTGAGTCAAAATGAAGTAAATGGGTTACAAGCCAACCCCATAGCTCAATACAATAAAATAAGCCACTAATAGCCCACACATGTGGTCGAAACTCCTCCTAAGCATGACGCTATGCCCTTTTAGGGCTAATAAAGTTCCAAAAATGCAGGAAATGGGTTAGATGCATCTCCAACCATCATAATCAACCATGGATTGAGATAAATCCTCAAATCAAGGCTCAAAATGTCTTTGTGTCAAAAGCCAACTCTTAGTGTACTCTCAAGACAACGTGGTGCAATCTCTGTCAAGCATTGGGGCTCCATGAGGTGGTACAACCCCTCCCTAGTCATCTTAGGGATGACCATCATCATTTGGACTCTGGATCAAGGCACGCCCATCAAGTAGTGTCAAGGCCATCTTGGGGGCATGATGGGTCAACTGGGTACATCATAAAAAATATTTAACACTAAGCAAAGTGAGCTTAGTGTTTCAACATCTGTTATGATCCTTGTGCCTTAAAAATGATAAACAACCAATAATTATAGTCCTCTTCGAGGGGGAAACATCCTCTTACAATGAATACAATGTACAAGACAATATTTGATGATTCTAAGTCTCAGTCTCCTTAGAGAGAGAGAGAGAGAGTGTATATATATATATATATATATATATATATATATATATAGGAGACAAGAGGTATAATTATAATAAAATGAAACCATGAGGGGTTCTAGCCTACATAGCAATATAATAAAATAAATTTAATCACTCAATATAAAATAGATATAATCACTCAATATAATCCTTCGACAAAACTACATCCCACACTTCATTCTTCATTATAGATTCATATTCCTCTGCCATAACATCCCTCTAGACCTACTCTTTCACTGCATTTTCAAAGGTGTGTGGTTAAGCCTGTATGATGTTGCTCATAGCCACAACATAACCCTGATATCGACATGACTGCTTACTTTATCTAAAGGTTCCTCTGGCAACAACATATCTCTTAGCATCTTGTAAGGTATCACGAAGCCATAATGGCCTCTTCTTGGTAGGAGGATCCAAGGGGTCCATGGGTTCCAATTTCCAACGGATCATCAACAACATCAGTCTCAGATTCATGAACAAAAGGACCTTCCAGAAGATCATCTTCCTTGTTCTTAACATTGGAAGGAGGAGGAGGAGGAGGAGGAGGAGGAGTGGCCCTTGCTTTCCCAAGGGTAGCATTTTTATCGAATGTCACATCCCTGCTAAACTCGATATTCATTTGACTAGGCACATATATTCTAAAAGCTTTAGAATTTTCACAATATCCAACAAACGTACCTTTCTTCCCCGAAGCTTTCAACTTGTTCCTCTTGCCCTTTGACACATGAAAGTATACAGCTCATCCAAAGATCCTTGAGTGTCCAACATCAAGCTTCACACTTGTGAAGACTGCTTCGGGGGTCTTGTCACCCAAGGCTTGAGGGGTCTTGTTTTGAACATAGACCGCAGTGTTTGCAACTTCTCCCCACAAAAACTTCAACAACTTTTGATCATGCAACATGTCTTGGGAAACTTCCATGATGGTCCTGTTCTTTCTTTCATCTACTCCATTTTGTTGAGGGTTGTAAGGTACAATGTTCTCCTTCTCGATCCCAACTTTCTTGTAAAAGTCAATGAACTCGTTTGAAGTGAATTCTCCACCATTATCACACTTGAAG
This sequence comes from Pinus albicaulis, assembly GCA_034641835.2. NCBI lineage: Eukaryota > Viridiplantae > Streptophyta > Pinopsida > Pinales > Pinaceae > Pinus > Pinus albicaulis. The sequence continues at coordinate 685,588,018 of CM076576.1, read as the reverse complement.
ACTTTGATATTCTTACCTATTTGATTTTCTATTAGTGCCTTGAAGTCTTTGAACATATCAAATGCCTCATCCTTGTGCTTTAGGAAGAATATCCATGTCTTCCGTGAGAAGTCATCCACAAAGGTTATGTAGTATAGATAGCCACCAAGAGATTTCACCGGCATGGGCCCACATAAGTCAGAATTTATGAGTTGTAGAATGTCACTGTTGCTGCTCCTGCTAGAAGGGAATCGTCCCTTCGATTTCTTTCCACTGGCACATCTCAGACATACCCCATCATGATTAGCTTGAACATTAGGCATTCCAAAAACCATCCTTCTTACTTCAGGCAGAGCTTCATAGTGAAGATGAGCAAACCTTTGGTGCCATAGCTCACTTTGATTATCGCTGCATTTGAAGAGAAAGGTTTCAACATTTATTAAATTTAAGGAAAGGGTTTTTGAGAAGATTAGTAATTTATGGAGGTCGATCGAAATCTTTGGCTCAAAATATTTAAAATTTAAAATTTATATTTTCCCTCCTTCTCAAAGTTGGCCAACCCTCCTGGATGCTTCTCTAAGCTACTATAAAGAGAACTCTTCGCTCCTCTCATTGTGTGTGATCAATTCATGGATATCTTCTGCAGCTGCGACCAAGGTATTCAAGAAGCTCAGAGGAATGCTTGAGGCTACATAGTAGTGCGTGCGACCTTGTGAATAATTTGAACAAGGATGCTTATTGCAAGGGTTTCTGGGCCACCTTTTTGATTCTATTGGGATTAGGGTTTCATTGGTTTTATTGCAGGTGATGAAGGATCAAATCCAACCCCTAATTTGAAGCAGTGTTCTGTAGCGTTCGATCTCATTCTAGAAGCCCTAAACATTATAGTCCTGAAACTAATAAAAGATTGACCTCGACCTACTAAATGTTTGTCTTGTGTAAGAATTCACTGTGATTTTTGAGGGCATATCGATCTCACCTCTTCACAACGGATTCGAGCCCTAACTTGGTCCATTCTTCGTGGTCCAATACAACAATTTTGTGACATACAAATTGGGGATAGGGTTTTGCTATTTTTGGGCATAGGGTATCATTGGTTGACAGGTTTTATGCAGATGAAATCGATGGGCAAAATGTCTCACCTGAATCATGCGCAATCAACTTAGGGTAGCGACCTACACACATACCTGTTGAAATAGGTAACTAGGTTCAGTCTTCATAAATATGAAATGTATTCTTGATTCTTGTATATTGTGAAAAGAAATTTTTTTTTTATTATTATTTTTGTAGCGTGGGTTTAATGGTCATGGTCATTTTATTTATAGGTCAAGCACCCATTATTGAGTGTTTCTGGGGATTGCAATAGAGTCAAAAAGTCAATTGAGTCATTGTCATATGTGAAAGACCCTATTGAGCATATTATATCATGTTAAGAAAATTATTGTAATTCAAAAGTATCATAAGACTCCCTCCAAGACAAGTCGGCCTAGCTATCAAACAAGTCGGCCTACTAAGTGACTAGTCAGCCTCATGAAAGGGCTGTTCGATGTCATAAGAAGCCTATATATATAGAAGCTCGAACTCATTTGGAAGGATATCCAAGAAGTTCGTACAAGCACAAGAAAGGCAAGGAATACCCATCAAGAAAGAAAAGAAACAGAAGAAGGAAGAGCGATGTACTAAAGGACTGTTTTGGGGAAAAATCTCTCACATGTGCGAAGGAACTAGGGAAGTTTTTGTTGCAGCATGATTGAGAATTGCAGTTACATCAAGGGGCCGAAATCAAGTGTCAAGAAAATCAGTTTACAAGCCAAGTTACCAAGAAAATGAAATCAACTCAAGCGAAGGAGAGAAGACTCATAATTTTGCCCTAAACTACTCACACATGTGAAAAACATAGTTACCGATCAAACAAGAAAATTACCTGGTACCCATTTTTTTGAGGTAGCAAAAAAACACCTGATTTTGAAAAGTGGTGATGCAGAATCACCCTTTATTTTGGAGCATAGTTTTGGCACTTAAAATTTTTTTATGACTTCTATATATATTTGTATATATATATATTTTTTTTAATGTCATGATTTTCATGTCGATTTTGAAAAGTGGTGATGTAAAATAACCTGTTTTTTTTTTGAGCATATTTTTGGAACTTTAAATTTCTTTGATTTTATTTATTTATTTTTATTTATTTTATTTTTAAATATCATGTCGATTTAGAAAAATGGTCATTTTTTTAGCACTTTAAATTTTTTTATTTATCAAGTATGAACATATATTTTAAAATGTTAATGATTTTCATGCTAATTTTGAATAGTGTTGATGCAACATCAATCCTTTTTCTTTAGAGTGGTGATTCTCATCTTGGTAATAAGACATAAAAATAAAATAAAAAACATGACAAAAAAAATCAAATATAAAAAAATAAAAATAAATATGAAAAAATACCAATAAAAGTGTAAACAAAAACAAAATAACTTGTAAAAATAAAAAATTTAAACAAAAAAATTAAAAAAAGAAAAAAAATTAAAAAAAACTCATAATTTAAAGACAATAAAAATTAACAAAAAATGAATTTTTTTTTTTAAAATTTTTTTTTTTAAAATTATTTTTTAATATCATGTCGATTTAGAAAAATGGTCATTTTTTTAGCACTTTAAATTTTTTTATTTATCAAGTATGAACATATATTTTAAAATGTTAATGATTTTAATGCTAATTTTGAATAGTGTTGACGCAACATCTATCCTTTTTCTTTAGAGTGGTGATTTTCATCTTGGTAATAAGACATAAAAATAAAATAAAAAACATGACAAAAAAAATCAAATATAAAAAAATAAAAAGAAATATGAAAAAATACCAATAAAAGTGTAAACAAAAACAAAATAACTTGTAAAAATAAAAAATTAAAACAAAAAAATTAAAAAATAAATAAATAAAAAACAAAAAAATTAAAAAAAGAAAAAAATAAAAAAAAACTCATAATTTAAAGACAATAAAAATTAACAAAAAAGACAAATTTTTGTTTTTTTTTTTTTCAAGTTAAAAAAAAGAAACAACATAATTAAAGAAAATGATAAATAATTTGTTTTTTAAATAGTTAAAATTAAAAATAAATTCAAATAATCAAAGTACTAAAATTAAAAATAACTAAAATTCGGAAATTTAAATTAAAAAATAAAATAAAATTTAAAAACAACATTCAGATAAAAATTTAAAAACAATAAAAATTCAAATAAAAAAAATAGCAATTTAAAAAAAAAAAATTAAAAAATTAAAAAATTTTGAAAAAAATTTATAAAATTAAAATTAAAAAAAAATTAAAAAACAAAATAAAAAATAAAAAAATAAAAATAAAAATAAAAAAAATAAATTTAAAAATAAAAAATAAATTAAAATAAATTAAAAAATTAAAAAATTAATTAAAAAAATTAATAATAATAATAATAAATAAATAAATAAATAAATTAATAAATTAAAAATGTAAAATAAAATCTGTCTCATTTTTTTTCATTGTTTTTTGTATTTTCTCTCCTCACTCTCCTACATTTTCCCATTCTTTCTTCTTGTACATTTATTTGCAGGTTGTCCACCATCTATGTTCATATTCAAAGATGATGTTTTCTTGGGTTCTATGTATCATTCCACTCTTTTTGATGATGGTAAGGGGGAGTAGAAATAGAAGAGAAGAACATGAAGAAGAAGAGGAAAATGGTCCCCATATGAGTGACCTAATGTATGATGAGGAGGAAGGGTTTGAAGAGGAAGGGGATGATGAAAACATTGAATCACAAGAGGGGAAAGCTGCATTGACACCCTTGTGGAAGTATGTGACCAAACTTGAAAGGGGAAAAGGTGGTGGAAGCTACAAGTTGTGCCCTCATGGTTGTCATGGAGGAAAACCATATAGTGGTTCATATACGCGTGTGAGGAGGCATCTTTGTGGGGTGATGGACAATGATGAAAAAAAGGGTGTCGTGGGGATAACAATTTGCCCAAAGCTTCCAGCTGAACAAAGAAGAAAATACATCCAAATAGAGGAGTTTGTACAAAAAAAAAACAAAAAAAAAAACAAAAACTCAATCTGAATCAAGTTCAACCTCTAGATTTGGTAGCTCATCTCCTCATGGTGCTTCTGCAAGCTCTGGAGGTAAAAAACAATAGCGGATTTCCTTAATGTTGCTAGGAGGGATGATGTGGATGGAGAAGAACATGAAGAAGAAGAGGAAAGTGGTCCCCATATGAGTGACCTAATGTATGATGAGGAGGAAGGGTTTGAAGAGGGAAGGGGATGATGAAAACATTGAATCACAAGAGGGGAACGCTGCATTGACACCCTTGTGGAAGTATGTGACCAAACTTGTAGGGGGAAAAGGTGGTGGAAGCTACAAGTTTTTGTGCCCTCATGGTTGTCATGGAGGAAAACCATATAGTGGTTCATATACCTGTGTGAGGAGGCATCTTTGTGGGGTGATGGACAATGATGAAAAGAGGGTGCTGTGGGGATAACATTTGCCCAAAGGTTCCAGCTGAACAAAGAAGAAAATACATCCAAATAGAGGAGGCTGCACAACAAAAAAAGAAAATACAAAAAACAAAAAACTCAATCTAAATCAAGTCCAACCTCTAGATTTGGTAGCTCATCTCCTCATGGTGCTTCTGCAAGCTTTGGAGGTAAAAAACTATAGTGGATTTCCTTAATGTTGCTAGGAGGGATGATGTGGATGGAGAAGAACATGAAGAAGAAGAGGAAAGTGGTCCCCATATGAGTGACCTAATGTATGATGAGGAGGAAGGGTTTGAAGAAGAAGGGAATGATGAAAACATTGAATCACAAGAGGGGAAAGCTGCATTGACACCCTTGTGGAAGTATGTGACCAAACTTGAAGGGGGAAAAGGTGGTGGAAGCTACAAGTTTTTGTGCCCTCATGGTGTCATGGAGGAAAACCATATAGTGGTTCATATACCCGTGTGAGGAGGCATCTTTTTGGGGTGATGGACAATGATGAAAAAAAGGGTGCCGTGGGGATAACAATTTGCCCAAAGGTTCCAGTTGAACAAAGAAAAAAATACATCGAAATAGAGGAGGTTCTTTGTTCCAGCTGAACAAAGAAGAAAATACATCCAACACAACAAAAAAACAAAAAACAAAAAACTCAATCTGACTCAAGTGCAACCTCTAGATTTGCTAGCTCATCTCCTCATAGTGCTTCTGCAAGCTCTAGAGGTAAAAAACAATAGCGGATTTCCTTAATGTTGTTGGGAGGGATGATGTGGATGGAAAGATAGTCTGATTTCTTTGTGCTTGCGGTGTACCATTCAATGTGCTTCGCTCTCCCTATTGGCATGAAATGGTAAAGGGCATCAATGAAGCCCCAAAAGGATACAAGTCCCCCAACTATGAGAAAGCTAGAACAATGTTATTTGAAAGATAAAAAGGAAAGGTTCAAGTAGCTTTGACACGTTTTAGAAATGAGTGGGTGGATAGTACGGTATTCATTGTATCAGATGGGTGGACAAATATCATAAACCAACATTTGATAAATGTTCTTGGTGTTTCTGCTAGTGGTGTAGTGTTTATTACATGTCATGATTCCTCTTTCGTCGATGCAACTTCCCAAAACATTGTAGATCTCCTATTGCAATCAATCAGAGATGTTGGTCCTAGTAAAGTGGTTCAAGTGATCGCAGATAATGCAGCAAATTGTAAGGGAGAAGGAAAAATTATTGAGCGTACTTATCCACATATATTTTGGTCTGGGTACTTGGTGCACACATTGAACCTTTTGATGCATGATATTGTGAAGCATAAAGAATGTGGGTGGATTAATGAGCTTTACAAGAGAGGGGAGCAACTCATTAAATTTATCACAGGGCATACAAGGGTAAACTACTACTATGGCACTTACTCCAAGTTGTAGTTGCTTAAACTTGCAAAAACAAGATTTGCAAGTTATTACCTCACCTTTAGGTGGCTAAGGAAGGTGAGACAAGCTTTAACTAATATGGTTATCGCTGAATCATGGGAGGAAATTAACATTGATAGAGATGGTGCTAATGCAACCAAGGACACCATTCTTGACATGTTATTTTGGTCACAGGTTAAACCAATTTATTACATGATCAAGTTTGTAGATTCAGATCAACCAATAATTAGGGAGGTGTATGAGCAAATGGATAAAATGTTGGGGCAGATTAGAGACATTGTTGAGCCTAGAGATACCACCTTGTACAAATATATTTGTGCAGAGGTGGCAAAATGATGGGATATGCTAAATTTCCATTGCATGCATTAGCATATGTTTTGACACCTAAATACTATAGTCCATCATGGCTTTCAACACCAGCACCTGGGGGGGCGAGCAGGAGAAAACCACACCTAGATCCAAAGGTCCTAGAAAAATATATGTTTGCATTGGATAGATTAGTCCTTGATGAGGAGGAGTCATACTTGGTACGTAAACAGTTGAGCAGCTATACGCTTTCCACTGGTCCATTTGGGAGCATGCATGCTATTAGAGATCGAGAGAGTTTTTCTTCTATTGAGTGGTGGAACATGCATGGAGGTGCTACTCCACTTCTACAAACATTGGCATTGCGGGTGCTATCGCAGGTGGTAAACACTTCTTCTACAGATAGGTGTTGGAGCTCTTATTCTTTCATCCACAGTGTTAAAAGGAACAAGTTGAGTTTAGAGCGGGCAAAGAGCTTGGTTTATGTTCATTACAACTTGCGATTGTTGTCCCATTACTGTGATGATGCAAAGAGTAATAAGACCTTAAGTTTTGGGACATATATCCAGAGGAGGCCAATTTGGAGGATGGAGTGTTGCGATTAGAGCAATTAGAGGACGCTCTTATCTATGATGATGATGATCGAGTTGACATGCCACCCCCCACTGGTCCCTTGCTTCCTAGGTTCCATGGTTCAACACCAACAGCAGGGGCTTCGTCTTCATTAGTTGCAATGCTAGTGCCACAACTTCCACATCCACCATGTTCTTCATTGCCACCATGTGGAGGCCCACCGTCACGTATTCTTCATGGTGGAAGGAGAGATTAGTAGATATTTTCACAATTTACTGCTTTTGTCATAGATTAGACTTGTAGGCTTGTTGTGAATTTGAACTTTTTTGTCTTGGTGGTGGCCAAGTGGCCTATTTTGTAAACATTATTATTTGAATTTTGGACATGACTAATGTTGACAGTTGCTCACTTGATAGATAATATGCTTTATGTTTTATAATATGGTTAAATGTTTTATGTTTTATAGTATGCTTAAATGTTTTATCATGCTTAAAAATTTGATGTATGTTTGTAATTGCTAGGATCTAGAATCTAGATTCTAGATGGTTGATGCTTGAATAATTAATTATTGATGTACAATGGAATCAAGGATGTCATATCTATCTTGATTTCTGTAAAAATATGCATGTTTTCATGTCTTCTGCAACTAATATGGTATTTGGGATGTTTGTTTTGAATATAAATGCAAATATATATATATATATATATATATATATATATATATATATATACACTAGACGCTTCTGAAATGCTTCGCTTCCTAAATTTTTGGAAAATGACGCTTCCGCGTCCCTGCGTCCAAAAAATGTCCCCGCTTCGTGCAACGTTGGCTCGACCGATGGGCGGCGGAGAGCTGGCAGTTAGCCATGGGGGCTGTGGGGCTCGGTCGATGGGCGACAGAGAGCTGGCAGTCGGTCGAGCCCTGCGGCCAACTGTCTGCTACTTGTCGGTTGAGCCCTGCGGCCCCCAGGGCGACGAGGGTCGATTTCGGGAATCACCGCTGCCCTGGGTTGATTCCGGGAATCACCGCCATTGTCCTGGGCCGTGGGGGTCGATTTCGGGTAGCTCTTCGCCACCCGTTGACCGAGCCCCGCGACCCCTATGGCGGCAGGGGTTGATTCCGGGAATCACTGCCACTGCTGCCCGGGGGGCTGTAGGACTTGGGTGACCGACGACGGAGAGCTGCCAGCTCTCTATTGCCCGTTAGCCGAGCTCCGCGGCCCCCCAGGTAGCGACAACAATGATTTCTATTTATTTTTTTATTTTATTTATTTATTTATTTATTTTTAAATTTAAATTTTATTTTTAATATGTTTTATATTTTTTAATTTATTTGTTTTTTGTTTTTTTAAGTTTTAGTTTTTTTTTTTTTTTAATTTTAATTTTAATTTGAAAATTGTTTTTTATTTTTTTATTTTTTTTTAATTTAAAAAAATGAAATTTCTTAATTTTTTTATTTAAAAATGTATTTTTCATAGATTTATATGCATTTTTTTTAAATTTGAATTTTCTTTTTAATTTTTTTTTTCTTAATTTAAAGTTTTATTATTTTAAATTTTTTATTTTTAAATTTAAATTTCGTAATTTAAATTATTTTTAATTTTATTATTATGATTTTTAAAATTTTAACTAATCTTGGTCTTGGGTCATAGGTCTTGGAATTCGTCATTTGAAGATTCTATAAGAAGAGAAGAATTCTTGTGGGTTTTCCTCTCAAGAGGAGAGGTTTAGCCATGGCTAGTAGCCTACCTTTTGTTTCCTCTTGTCTCATTGATCGTCATTGTTTGGTAGTTGTTTGATGATAAGAACATAATAATAATCAAGTAAAAGAAGAGCTAACTACGAGTACATCAGGTTAAGTAAAAGTCTAAAAGAACATCACAAGCAGTTATCAAAGTAAAAAAAATCAACTTAATCTAGCCGCCCTTGATTTCTTAACATGGTATTAGAGCTAAGGTGACTACAACAATGAGAAGGCTGCTTGAAGATCATAGATTTGAAGAAGAATACATAAGGATCAAGCACATGGAGATCATTAAGGAAAACTAAGAAGCATCAAGGAGGACCATTTTATCTCAAGGATCCATCATTTATAAGGAACAACACTTTGAAGAAGACCTAAAGGCCTCTACCTCCACTCAACGAAAGAAGGACTCTACATTTTGAAGCACCTTGGGAAGCCTCCACATTATACATTATCATCCAAGGAAAGGAAGAAGAAGTATTACCATCATAATCAAATGAATCAAGGTGATCTCCCTCTCATTGAAGAAAGGATCACATCTCAAGCATACTTGAAGAAAGAAGGTCATCAAGGAAGCTGTCTTCATAAAGAAAGCATCTTCAATGGTAAACATCATCAAGAAGGCATCAAGTTGAAGATATCATCATCAAAAGGAGCATCTTCACTTGACAAGTAAGTATTCTATATTTTATGTCTCAATCTACATTGACTTCTTTCTGCAAGGAGAACAACAAATTAAGAAGCATTGCCATCATCATCTAAGAAATCAAGGAGATCTCCCTCTCATGGAAGAAAGGATCACATCTCAAGCATACTTGAAGAAAGAAGGTCATCAAGGAAGCAATATTTATAAAGAAAGCATCTTAAATAGTCAACATCATCAAGAAGACATCAAGTTGAAGATATCATCATCAGAAGGGGCATCTTCACTTGACAAGTAAGTAGTCTATATTTTGTCTCAACTACATTGAATTCTTTTTGCAAGGAGAACAACAAACTAGTTGGGTCATCAAATTACCTTGATGGAAGAAGAGAATAGATTTGATCCTCATAGAGAATGAAGTTAGTGAATAGTCACGGGATCAATCACCAAACCTCCTCAAGAGCAATCTCAACCTCTATCAAAAGATATAAAAGGAAAGATAAGGGCTCAAAGTATCATCATTGAGTCAGTCAAGGATTCACTCATCTCTTGCGTAGAAAAAATGAAGACAACGAAAGAGATTTATGAACAGCTGGTAGAATCGTTCTTTGTAAGTAGTGCAGGAGAAATTATATCATTGAGAACCGAACTTTACAAGATGAAGGTATCGAAGGAAAAAGGGGTAGCCTCATACCTTATGAGAGTATCTCAAATAAGAGACCAACTACAAGCACTTGGAGAAATAATTTCTGATCGAGAAATGACCACCATTGTGCTCAATGCACTACCTGATCAATGGGGCAATTTTGTATCAAGCATTTATGGGAAGAAGGAAACCACTACATTCAAGAATCTCTGGTCATTATGCAAGATTGAAGAAACTAGATTGAAGGTGAAAAATGATGTTGGATCAAGTGAACAACCTCAAGCATATGCAACTATGGTAAGGAAGAAAGGGAAATTTGGAAAGTTTGAGCCTCGAAAGAAGAAAATCGACATGTTTAAGATTCAATGCTATGGATGTAATGAATATGGGCACTTTAAGAGGAATTGTCTGAAACTCAAGAAGGACAACAAGAAGAGAAAATAAAGAAATGAAGCCCATGCCACCGACAAAGTGGAAGAACCTGAAAAGAAGTCGTCAAAGAAGGTGGAAGCAAACGACCTCTACTATGACTGAGATAACATTATATACTTAGTTCTTTTCAGTTTGTAGAAGATAGAAAGCATCACAAGTATAATAGGATGCATTAGAGTAGAAATTGAGATGACATCATCATAGACGCATGAAAGATAACCAAAGTAGTAGTCTATATGATTGGAGAAATTCATCTAGCAAAATAAAAGATAAAAGATATCATCATACATGATCACCATTAGAAAGAAGCATTTGCAGAATAAGGATCATCAAGATCCTTCATTGGAATCCTTGTTAGAAGGGTTCACCATTCTATGGAGAAGCAAGTATCACACAAATAATCTACATTCCACATAGTGTGGAATCCACAGTTTAAAAGGATGATGGTATGATGACAAAGATGTGCAACATGACAAGTTGGTTGAAGTATTTTCATCTTCAAGCAAGGAAAGGAAGCTGCTAGAAGAAAGTCTAGATGACCACATGATGGAAGAGGTATGCATACTTTTGGTAATAAAAGTCATGTCGTCATATGGTTGCAGATCAAATGAGTAGAATGCTCTATCTCACAAGCATGATGAAGAAAACTCTTCCTTTAGAAAGATACATGAAGCGATATAGACAATATGCCTTGAACTCTTCTACATATTGACAAGATGAAATCAACATAATATGACCTCATGAAGAATATGAGGAAGTTGGCAACTGTGGTTCCTGTTGACCACTTGAGTGGCACCTGATTATAATGAGAAGACTCCATGCCCAAGGATGAACCAGAAGACATTTGTACCATCAGATATCATCAGGTATCATCAGTTCAACAGAGTTTTTGAACTCTACTTCTATTTCTCATCATCTTTCTCTTGTACCTAGATTCCATGCCCTACGGGGAATTGTAATAAGTGATGCTAATAATGATGAATTTGAGTCGGTATTGAGTCTTTAACACGCCTAGGTAGTTTGGGACCTTGCCAACAAGTGAGTATTACTCTAGGAGGTTTTTTTCACTCGGTTAATTATCATCTCTCTATCAAGACGTAATAATTAATTGAGTTTCTCTCTCTAATTTTACCCCAAATTCGGAGTACGGCTTGATGATGAGGCCTAGAGTCAATGTATATTACCATACTAGATCACACAAAAAATTTCGTGGAATTTGGTTCGGTCTAGGTAGTGATTTTTTAATTTTTTAGATTTCTCGCAAGTCGAAAATTGCAATAAAAATTGGAATTGAATTGTAATAAGTGCCGCCTAGAGAAGTTGTATGGGGTATGAATAATCAAAATTACACCTCTCACCTTTAACTTTCTACTATGAGACACTTTGAGGGGTTAAAAATGTGTTTTGAACCTTCAAAACCCACTTTTCCTAGGTTTATTGGGAAATCTGGCAATTAATTTAGTCAAAAAATAAATAAATGGAGAAAAATAAATATCCACACATCCTAAATGAGGTGGAAATGAGGTGGAAAATTATGGAGAAGTTAAAGTGAGGTCCCAAAGTGACGTGGACTCCTAAAATCAAGGAAAGGACATGTGCTCAAATAAAATTGAATTTTTGGCATTAAATGGGAGCTGCTTACTTGGAAATTCGAATTTGTGAAGTTAATGCACATTTGAGAGAATATTTGGTGGAGATTTTTGTGGGAAATTGTCCCCACATTGGTTACCACCCATATACACTTGTCACTCCATCATAAAATTCGAATTTGGCACATAAGGGAAGAAGAAAATGATTTCCACTTGTCAGAATTTGATTTTACCCTTGGCAATGGAGCTCCACTTATCAAATTCGAATTTGCCTTGAGATCTCCTCCCACTCACCACTTGGCATTTGGTTCTTCATTGGGATTTGCTCCCAACTTTGTATAAAATGGAGCCATGGGCTCTCATATTGTAATTTGATACAAGCTATTGTGCTTGCGGAAGCTTTGCTCCTTTTTGTATTTTCATTATCAATAAAGACTTTGGGTTTCATTCATGAGATGTTCTTCTTCCTTGAGTGGTATGAATTTTTGATCAATGCTATTATTTCTTTCTACTTGTGTTATGATTTTATTTGTTTCCATAGACTCTTAGAGATGTGCTGATATAGAGCTATTTTGCATTGACATATGATTTAGAATTTCGCTCTAGATATAGAATGCTCTAGTTGATTTCACATAAATCTCTAGAATTTCTTATCATTGTATATTGCTAAATCTATATGGAGCTAATATTTGTTGAAGTTTTGTAGAAGGAACATATTGTTTGGATCAAGCTACAAGTGTGAGGGGAAGTCTTTGGAGAGACTATCTCACTCTTGGGCATAACTCTTGAAGGAACTGTCATCTGTTTTTTTGAATCTCATATTCTCATCATCCAAGTTTTTCTTGCAGGGACCCTAGCACTAGTTTGTAGACAAGTCCAATTTATTCAAAATTATTTATTTCATAAAATCTTGTGTTTTCATTGGTTTGAATTTACTAATCAAGAGCTTAATGATGGCTAAGCAAAGAGGAGAGTCTTACTCATACTCTTTGGCCTAGTCTCTTGTATATTAGTTGTACATATTTCCTTCACTTCTTTCCTTGTCTCCACTAACATTTGACTTGATTTCTTGCAAGTCCGAGAGCATGTTTTAAGGGAAGGATCACCCATTGTCAAGGCTGTGAGAGTTGGACGCCTTCCTCTTCTTGTTTGCAGGCCTAGACCCATTAATTTGAAGACGAGAGGCCTCTCGATCGTGGCTGTTTGGAGCCTCGACCTCTACTGGATGTGAGTTCCCAAAGGGCTGCCATTTATCCTAGCTACCAGTGGACTTGAGAGAGACTTACCTTCTCTTTCTTGTGTATTTTTCCTCGTCATAAGTGGCTGCATTTTTTGGGACAAAATTCTGTCACGAATTTCCAGATTTATATTTGAAGACCATTGGCATCTTGCAGCTATCCATTTTTGTAAAATTTGTTCATTGTTTGTCTAGAGGAAAGTTTCCTAGTCCTTCAATGTTGAATACATTGTGAAGGAATCCTTAAATTTTAAGCCTTTCTCCACAAGGCTTTCTTCTCTTGTAACAAATCAATAATAAAATCTGTTTTTCTTGAGGGCGCTTAGGAAATCCTCCCATGGTATCCTATCTCCTCATTTGGGAGGATGACTCTTTCTTGGGTGGATTTGTTTTCATAGTTTAGATTCTAACTCTCATATTTTGCTCATTTACATGCACTCTGATCTAATTTATGCATAGTTAATCTCTAGATTTAACACACCATTCACATCTCTTTTCATTTTCTAAGTTGAACTTGTCTAGTTTGCCATTTTATTTTCAAGTTCTTGTATTGTGCAATTCATTATTGCTTAAGCTACAATTGCAACATATCTTTTGAGCAACTAATTTATGTGCTTTCAAGTTGCAACACACAAGCAAGTACTTTACATTTTTGGCAAGCTTTGATTTGTTCATTAATCATTTTTTTTTTTTTTAGTTTTGCTTGGTGAATTGTTTCATGCTTCATCATTTTATGTCAACTTATGCTCACATGACATTTTGATTATTGTTGATACTTCTTGGAGCATTGTATTGTCATCATTTACTTGAAGCAATTTATTTTGAACAACTTACTTGTTTAATTTCACTTAGCTCATTTGGTTTACAAACAACTTGTGAAGTACGTGATTTTATGCAATTTTTATTTCTAAGCTTGTGAAGTGACATTGAGCTAGTTTCACTCTAATTATACATCAAAGTTATTGGTTTAATTTATCTTGAGCATTATCCCATTTCACTTATTTGGAAGCATTGCTATCAAATTTCAATAGTTTTCTTTGGAAGCAATAACTCACTTGTAGATCATATTAGGCATTCTAATTTAGTTGCACATTAAAAATTAACTTCCAAGCCTAAGCTTGGTTGATAGAAATTAAAGGGAAAAAAGGCTTTCTTGGAAAATTCTTCCATTTGGTACAAAGTCAGGTAACAATGTGTGACCTTGCAGTTATGAAGGTGGCTTGCCCCTTGTAGGAATGAAGGCACACGCTGACTTATAAGACTCAGGGGATGGGTATTGTTAATGAAACCCCTATGTCCTCGCCCCCTCTTTCTTATAGTCACCCCAATTTTTACCCTTTGGTAAGAGCTCAAGAGGAGGACCTCTCGCATAGATTAGGAATTTTAGATTGAAAGTCACCAAGATTGATTGCATCCAAATCTAATGTAAGTGCATCTCATGCTAATACACCTCATGGTTTTATTTGCATTTGTTTATTCCTCTTGTCATTGTTGAAATTGAATACTTTGTTGTGGCAAACATTTTTTTTTATATACATTTTGCAAGTAGAACACTAATGGTTTCCTTTCGAGCAAGATAGCTTCTCATGCTTTGATTCATAAATCTATTTATCTTGAAAGCATTTACAATATCTTGCGCTAACATTTCCTTGTTTCACTTTTCAGGATTACTTTTGTTTTCCATTTGAAAACATTTTACTTCATTTACGCAAATACATTTTCATTTCAAAATAGAAATACTTTAAAGGCACTAGTTTTCATATGCTTTATGGTTTATACTTATTTTATGCATTGATGGTTATTTCTCATATTACTTTTTGCTTATAAATCTTAAGAAGTAATCTATTTAACTCTAACAAATCTCCTATAAAACTCACATCTTTAACTTAGTTTTTCTTTAGGGACCACCCCCCTTAGCTAACCTAGGAGATAGCTTAAACGAATAGAGTCGGGAATAGGTGACATCCCCTTCTCTTAGTTCCTTGCCACCAACCACACTTTGTGGGGTTGAAGGCTTTTCCCACTAACTGTAGGTAGGTGTAAGCGACAAGCGATAATAGTTCATATGATGAAGAAACTATGTATAGAAGATTTTGAGCAAGGTTGCGGGGAAGCTTCTCCCCCCCCAGATCCCGCTCACAAAACGCGCTTCGTTTGGGAGCGTGCTCCCGAAAACGCTTCCTGAGGGGAGCGTTTTTGGGAGCGCGCTTCCGAGTCTGAAAAAACGCTCCCTGTCTTTTCGGGAGTGTTTCAGGGAGCGCTCGGGAATGAACACTCAACGATTCGGGAGCATTTTTTCCCGAACGCTCTCCGACAAAAAAAACGCTCCCCAGTGCGTAAAAAAAAAAATTGGACATCAAATTTCGATTTTTTTTTGGAGGGAGGGAGGGGTGGTTGGTTAAATAAAAGCCCACCCTCCTCATTTAGTTTTTATTGTTTTAGTTTGAGAGTGAGATCAAGAGCTTGAGAGTTGGAGAGCAATTTGGAGAGCAAGAGAGCTTGAGAGTTTGGAGAGCGAAAGTGCCAAGGAGAGAGCAAGGAAGATAGAGACAGAGACAGATTTGATGCTCTCACATGCTGGGAAGCATATGGCGGCATGGGACTTTTGCCAAAGTTGGCAAAAAAAGTTCTCTCACAAGTTGTGAATACTTCTTCTGCAGAGAGGTGTTGGAGCACCTAAAACTTCATACATAATGTGAGAAGAAACAGGCTGAATGAAAACTGAGCTGAAAGCTTGGTTTATGTGCATTACAACTTGAGGTTGTTGAGTCATTACTGTGATTGGGCATAGAAGGATCAATCATATAAAGTCTGGGACAACAACCAAGAGGATGATAATTTGGAGGACAACACTGTACATATGGAAGAATTGGAAGCAGAACTTTTGAGGGATGATGATGAAGCATCAACAACACCGCCACACACAGGGCCAGTCCCACCATCCAATAGCAGTGCGGGTGCTAGTGCCAGTGCTCGATATCCAACTATTGTTCCTTTGCAGATTCAACCTCCACCTACATCCTCACGTTGCCTTCCGCCTTCTAGTCATGGTCGTGGACGTGGTACGCCTGAGAGTACTAGAAGACCACCATTGCCTTGTGGTTCTCACAAATTAGACATTTCTTGTGGGCGTGGAAAGGGGCCAGCCAATAGATAAAATAGATTTGTTGTTTACTAGTCTTTTCTATTTTCTAGTAGTTTTTATCTTTTATAACTCTTGAACAGTTGAAACTTGACTCTTTCATTTTTAATGACAATTTAAGTTTGAAGTTTGAATTTGAAAGGTGAAACTTTGAAGTTGGCATTTATAAGTTTATAAGTCATTATGAATTATGAATATGATGCTTCATGAAAGTTATATGGTGATCAATGAATCAATGATGATAAATGTTATATATCAATGATGATAAATGTTATATATTGAATTTTGAAATCAATGAATCAATGATGATAAATGTTATATATTAATGATGATAAATGTTATATATTGAATTTTGAAAGTTTGAAACCTTCAGATTGATGATTTGCGAGACTCAAGAGTCAATATGTTGTATGTTTCCAACTTGTGGGCATGGTTGATGAAGATTATAACTTTTAGATGATTGATGTTATATGATGCAATCTATGTTCTTATGTTTTTTATGTCTAATTCATCATTCTATATGCTTTTGTTGACATATATGCATCAAAATATAAAAAATATATATATTTAAAAAAAAACGCTCCCCGAAACGCTTTGGATTGGGAGCTTTTTAAAATGGTGCTCCCGCTCCCACTCTTGCTCCCAAGCAACCATGGTCCTACAACCTTGACATTCAAATTCCACAAGGATTGCTTAGAAACCCTATTCTTCTTGGATTCTTTGGTTTAGGGCACCTCTTATTAAGACATACCTCTCAACTCTAGACCCAAGTATCCTCTTAGCCCTTCTTAGAGAGCCACACATCTTGCCTCTAAAGCAAGCAAGCTTTTCATTTGAGCCTCTCTTGTGAATAGGCTTTGGAATCACTTTATGTCCTCTCGCTGACCTAACTTTCCTAGTGATTCTTCTGATATTGGGACTCCTCCCATCGGTGAAAGTCCGTAAAGAGCAGGGATCTTTAGCTGAGGTGTCATTGGGCTATTTCTCCATTGTTGCCACTTGGCCGAGTAGTTTCTGTATATGAACCCCTCCTAGGATCCCTGCTAGTTTGAGCGGTAAAAATGACTTTTAAAGGATAAGTCATTTTAATAAAATAAAGTGTGCTTCAGTTCTTTACACATAGTCACTTTTAAAACATGTGACTTTAATAATTAAAAGTACTTCACATAAAATGTACTTTATCCCCCTTGATATTAATAAACTCATAATATCACATAGACAAAAGGTGATTTATGTGTCTCCCTAGGCCAAAAGGAGAAAGGCCTAGGAAACACCTCCTTGGTACCATTTTTAACATAACTTTTGCACAAAATCTCAATTCTGTAGCCATGTCAAAACAAATTGACATGTAACTTCACCACATTAGGGATTTGGCAGAGTTAGACCAGATTTGCCTGAAGTCTTGTTTTGTTGGTTAGATGGTTGCAGAGGTACATGGTGCAGACAGAAGTCTCTTGATAAATAGTTGGTGAATTTTTTATTGGTGTGCTTGTTGAATTGCCATGTGGCAGACTGTTGGAGCTGAAGACTGGCAGAAATGGGAAATCCCACGTTGATGTGTCAATGAGACGGTAGGATCGACATCATCATTGAAAGGAGATGTTGCCATTGGCAAGGGTTGATTCAACTTGTTTTAGGTTAAGGTGAAAGGGTTCAATGATCAATAGATGATGTGTTTCAGTCTGGCAGTTATGTATGATCATTGATCATCATTAGTTATAGCCTATTAACCACTGGTTGACTACCCAATTTATAAATAATTACATGGGACATTGCATGTATTAGAGATATTGAACTTATTGTTCTTTGATAAAGCTATTTGCTTCTTGGTCTAATTTGGGCCCTGCATTATTGACATTTTGGGTTGTGTACTTACTGATGATTGTAGGGTATATTAGTTAGTCTTATATTGTTGTAATCCTCTGCTAATAAAGAAGATTAAAAACGTATATACTTACCCAAAAATCTCTTATTTGATGAATTTCATGTGTATACTTTATAATATATGCTGGGCAATCCTATCGATGCTTTTCTGTTTGTACATACTACATAGCTAATTGTGTTCTAAGTTGACTTGGGTGGCATTAGAGAAATAATTGGTTGGCTGCTTGTCCCAACATATATTTGCCCATGGATCCCAGCTCTTAGTACCTAGGCCTGTAGTGACATAGCTGACACATAGCTGACACAGATAGTGAAATGAATAACGAAACAAATTTTAACATTAAACAATACCAAATCCTGCTGTGTGGCTCATTGAATTTGTGATCAGTGTTCACTATTTGTGTTTTTCTCAGTCCCTGTTAAATTTTCTTGAGCAGTACACAAGAGAAAACAAATGCATGTGTACTAGTATTACCTTTGAATACCAATGGCCCTGCCTATGATAAAAATCAATTCTTCAATGGAATGAATGAGTAAAAGGCAACTAAAAAATAATGGAATTTTTCAATGATATTCTATTGATCTTAAAATACTGTTTAGATAACCTTTGATAGTATAAAATGGCTTGTTGGTGGCATACATCATCTTTAGCACGATTTATTAATATAATTCATAATATATGGGTTAGAGTCAATTCCTGCTAAAATGCTGTTTTTTTAACTCTCAGATTTGTCTTTGTCAAACAGTTTTCACCAACGTCTTCACATGTACTTCTAGCTTATGGCCGCCGCCACAATTCTCTTATGAGAAGTATGTTTGGTAATGGGACAGTTGCCAAGCCTGTCTACACAATTTTGGAGGTTTGTTGCCCTTTTATTCTTTGTATTTCTGAATGAATTTTTTTGCCTTCTAGAAGATCAAGATGTAAAGAGTGGAAAAGGTTAATTTTAAAGAGTTTCACATTAATTGAGCCGGTGCATGCTTCTTTATTTTATTATAAATCTTAAAAAGTAAATTCCAACAAGAACCAGACACTGTTATGCACAGAACTGTATGTGATATCAAAACTTTTGTATAGACAGTAAACGAAGTACACAGAATGTAGCAGAGTCAGACATTAAATATTTGCATTTTGATTTGAGTGATTTATAGCCATTGAATTTGACTTTGATCAGTTCATCTAAATCTGCTCAAATGCCATGCTCGTGAGACTATTTCTTTGAAATTTCTGAACAATGTTTTCAGTATTTACCTGAAGATGCAGTATTGATGAGGTAGAAGTTAAATTTAGGACTAAGAAGGTAAATTAGTATGGTCTTTTAATTTTAGGACTAGGAAGAAAAATATGAGGTAGAAGTTAAATTTAGGACCAACAAGGTAAATTAGTATGGTCTTTTAATTCTAGGACTAAGAAGAAAAATTATTGATAAATAAGGAAAACTGTTAGGATTCTGATTTGAATGATCAATAACAATTGAATATGGTTCACCTTAATATATTCATGAGAATATATTTCTTTAACTTCTGGATGTCATTACTAATATTTGCCTAAAGCAGAAATATTTGATGGCATAGGTTACTGACATGGAAAATCAGTGCGATGTACTGGCCATCTTCCTTACTAACTTTTAGCTGCCCAATTGATATGCATTTCAATTTCTTTCTTTACCAATCTGAAACTCCCAAATTGTAATCTTATTAGGAGCTTCCAACAGCTCATACCATATTTATATGGAATTTCTACCTGTATAATTTAACTATGTATAAGCATAAATCAAATTTCTATGTGAATTTTATCTGTTCACCCATACATTCAATATTCAACACTGAATTTCATAACAACATACAATTTTACAAGTCATATATTTATGGAATTCCCTCATTTACACACATCCTAACAACTGATAATTTTAGCAACAATTAAGCATAATTTTCCCATACACCTCGGTAATTCACAATAATTTGTGCAAATATGTATTATGAACATAATATAAAATGGAGGATTTGGCAAGATGATTCTGTTCAAGTGTTGAGTATCCACCACCTATCAAGAGTTAGGATGTTATGCCACACTGTATGTTTAATGCCACAGCTGATGCAAATTAATGGCCATGATGACCCTATTATTTCAAGGGACAGAACATACCATACTCTTTGGGAGGATTAGAACCCTGGTGAGAGGGGTATCACCACCTGTCTTGACCAATCAGCAAGCCCTCAATGCTCAGAATATAAAATAGCGTAAAAACGTCAATACTTGAATGTAATCAGCTGCAATGTATTTAACTTTTTGTCTACTTTGCATATGAAAATTGATTGTGTAGGAGTGATTTCCTCCTAGTCTCAAGTTTCCATTGTGGATATCAATTCTTAGTTGGGACTGTTATTGCAAACTCTAGCACCTTAGTGCAAAGCCTCACTAAGCAATCGAGATTGAGTGCAACAATGGGAGAGTTACCACTGTCACCTTAACAACTACTCTCTTTATTTTAGTGGTTGGACACAATCCACCACGAAGGAGGCTTCCCTAGGAGATCTTAGGGATCAAGTAACTTAATTTGACTTAGGCTAAATACCTCCCAGGGGTTCTACAACAAGATTTCACTTAGGAATAAGTATACAATAATTAGGGTTTCAGGTGGATTAAGGTATAACTCCAAGAGAGTGAGCTCAAGGATTCCTATGGCTCAATCTAGAGGCTTCAGTCAATCAATAGAGCATGAAATAAGTTCCCAAACACATACAATCAATAAATTATACTTGGCTGTCATAAACTAGGGTTTTAAACCAGAAATTGCAGCAAACAATTAGTTTATAACAACAGTAAGAAAATGCTCCATAATCTAGGATAACAAAGTGTAAAATTGAGATTAATGAGTGAATAAGAGAATAAATTACATCTGTGGTGGAAAACACATATAACGACACAATTATCCCTAGATGCCAGCTTTAATTTGTAGTCGAAAAATGCATTTAAAATGATATTTTGCTTTTCCAAATAAATAAGTACAAGTTCTAACCCTAGGAAAATAATATCCAAGGCAAATAATGCTGAAAATTAGTGATTTTGCTGTAAGTAAACCCTAATTTACCCTAGAAAACATAAAATAAGAAAAAAATTAGGGTTTTTGAAGGCTTGGCACAAGAGATAAGGCTAGTGCCTTTCTCATTCTAGGACTAATGGATGTAGGAATTTACATGTTAAGTTCCTTAAATCAAACACAAAAGGTCATCGCACAAACAGATCACAAATCAGTGCACTAGTATATCATGTGGTTAAAACCCTCAAAGAGGGAAACAGTCCACGACCTGAGCCAATGCGGCCACTTAAGGCAATTAATTAATATAAAAAGGAAAATTTACATAAGTTTCTCTCATAAACAGTTACCGGACAAATGACCCTCCATGCTCTTTAAATAGAGATCATGGACCAATCGGGTGTTAAGCCACAGATCAAGTGTCGGTAATACCGAGGAGAGAGTGAACCGTCAGATCACTACATATCGTGACCGTCAGATTATAAGTTACAAATGTACATAGTAAAGAAACACACTTTACCTAACTCTACACTAGACCAAGTTAAACTTAACTATTTCCTATGTGTTAGAATATCCTAACACCCCCCCCTTAAGAACAACTTGGGATAAGATTGAAGGATTTACAAAGGTGACAAAAAAAGAGACTATTTCCTTTGTGTCGAAATATCCTAACATCCCCCCTTAAGAACAAATTGGGATAGGATTGAAGGATTTATTGTTGGAAATACTGAGAGGGGGGTGAATCAGTATTTCTTTTCAATTGTTAATTTTTACTAGTTAGATTCTTCACAATTAAAAACAGAGAGGTGTATAATAATATTATTATTAAGGATTAATAAGAACTTCAATCCTTTTTCAAATAATTGAGTACAATAGATGTGTGAGGGCACCAACACTTCAATGAATTAGGCACCAACTTGTTGCCAAGCACCAACTTGGACTTTGATGAGGCTCCGACCTCTAGGGCTTCGACCCTATCTTCTCAAGGCACCAACCTTGTGTTTAGGAGCTTCTACTCCAAGGACACCAATCCTTCTTTTCTTCTTTATGGGATTATTGATTCAAAAATGCTCCAATACACCAATCTGCACCATACTGCACCATCAATTATGTATCACACCTTTTTATCAATTCTGCACCATACTGCACTATTCAATGCTTTAATTAGCTCACAAACAATTTGTGCTTGATTGTCTTCAAGACTTCACAGATCGAGTGACTACAAGACCAAGCCACCACAAAAAGCTTTTGCAACCAAATCGCTTCACAACAGGCCATGCTCGTAGCAATGTATGCGGCCTCAGCGGTGCTCAAAGCTACCGACTTCTACTTCCTGCTCATCGAAGCAGAACCAAGTGTGAAGCAACATCCACATGTGCTCTTGCGATCCACCACACTGCCAGCCCAATCGGCATCGGAATATCCATGGAGTGTCCCGCTCCCGGCAGTGTATCTCAGCCCATGGTTTATCGTGCCTCAGAGATATCTTAAGAGATTCTCAGCACCAACCCAGTGAAAAACGTTCACTGCAAATCATACGTTCGGACGAGAGTTCACTAAGAACACTAGCGTACCTATGAGTTGGCAATACTCGGTAGGATTTCCCAATGCTGGCCCAACAACATTTCCACACTTCTTGAAGTTGAGCTCCATCGGTGTCGACACGGACTTATAGTCCACCATACCAAATCTTTCCAGCAGCTTCCTAATATATTTTCCTTGAGATAGGAAAATCTTGCCAGGTCTCTACCAGACCTCCAAGCCTAGGAAGTAATGCATCAGTCCTAGGTCTTCAATCTCGAACTCGGAAGCTAGCTCCCTCTTACACCGATGAATGAGAGGGTCAACACCTGTCAGGAAGAGATCGTCCACATAGAGAACCAGTATGAGAGGTTTCTCACGATCGACCTTAAAGTAAAGGTTCGGATCAGCATTGCTTCGAGAGAAGCCCAACTTCATCAAGTAGCTATCAATCCTCTCATACCAAGCCCTGGGTGCTTGCTGCAACCCATAGAGAGCTTTCTTCAACCTGCATACATGAGAATCTCTGTCCTGGACTTTGAACCCCAAAGGTTGCTCCACATACACTTCTTCCTTTATCGATCCATGCAGAAAAGCGGTCTTCACATCCATCTGATGGAGACTCCATCCTTGCATAACGACAAGGGCAATAATAGATCGGATGGTCGTATAGCAAGCCACAAGTGCAACTATATCATTAATGCTTTCTGTTTGAGAGAAGCCCTGGGTGACAAATCTTGCCTAGTATTTTTCAGCACTTCCATCAGATCTATGCTTGATCTTGTAGAGCCATTTCGAGGTGACAACAGCTTTGTCTTGCGGTCTTGGAACAACATCCCAGACATCATTCTTCATAATGGACTCATATTCTTCGTGCATCGCATCCTTCCAAACTTGATGCTTTACGACTTCTTCAAACGTTCCAGGCTTAGATTGTACAATAGTACTCATGGTTGCTAGATACCCTTGGTATTGATTCAACTTCTTGCTTTCACGAAATGTCCCCCTTGGGGCCATATGTCTCTCGGCATCCTCGAGAGTATCCCTGAGCCATGAGGGTCTCTTCCTACCAGAAGGAGGAGGATCAATAGGGTCCATTAGACCTTCAACATCGGGTAACGATTCATCTTTTGGCACTTCCTGCTTCTCTGTCCCTGCATTATTGTCTTCCTTGGAGCTAGGAAGGTTCATCAATTTTCGGAGGGTAGCGTCTTCATCGAAGGTGACATCGTGGCTTATCTCCTCTTCTCTTTGACTAGACACATAGTTCCTATGTGCCTTCGAAGTTTCGTTGTAGCCCATAAACATTCCTTTCTTCCCAGAAGCATCCAACTTGCTTCTCTTTTCTTTCGGCACATGAAAGAAAGCAGGAAAACCAAAAACTCTAAAATGAGAAACATCAGGTTTCTTACTAGAGAAGACTTCTTCAGGAGTTTTGGAGTCCAATGCGGAATGCGGGCATTTATTTTGAATGTACACAGCAGTGTTCGTAGCTTCTCCCCATAGAAACTTCAGCAAATTTGGGTCACATAGCATGGCACGGGCAGCCTCCACAATGGCTTGATCCATCTTTTCAACAACATCATTTGCTCAGGAGTTTAGATGATTGAGGTCCCCCTCTTAGTCCCAGCATCTCTGCAACGGCTCCCTTGAGTTTTCCTACAGCCCAGACATGAACATCACAGATGCTAATGCCCAATATATACATCATATCATTGTCAAGGTGATTTTAGATAAGGCTGCCGTCATGACGCTGTAGGTATCTTTATATTTCTGTCATATGTGCCACTGTCAGACACAAGTATCACTGACACAAGCACAGGTATTAATACCATATATCTTTGTCATGCCATACATCATTTATTTATATCTTACTGTTTTCATACTTATCACTGTCATGGTGTTGAAGATATCAAAATAGTGAAGCCATATATACTCTGCCATATGACACACCTACTTCCATGTAGATATACTGTTATCATTGTTCTATGACAGTCAGGGTTATATATATGTATAAAACTGTCATGTACCAAAAACACCCAAGGAGATATTGTCATACGTAGTAGCACATAAATGTCACTGTTATGCAAAAGCTCACATCATACTGTACATTAAGATGTTGATCCAACTGATCAAAAAACACTCTTATAGCAGAAGGTGATAAAGAGACTTTTGTAGAGTTTATGAAAAATCCCTACTTGTTGAATAATACCCAGGGGATGATATAGTGACTGCCACAACTCTTATTACTCTGTTTTGGAAGCCTTTATTGCAAGCAATTGATAAGATGTTCTTGCTACAAACTGTTGCTAACATATTCCACACTTGTAACTTTATGATGAGTGGTCAGGAGTACCATCAATACAAACAATGATGACTTTGTCTACAAAATTCAGCCTTCAGCTTGTAGGTGTCCTTTTGATATGTAGATATCTTGTAGTGCCATATAATGCTGTCTATACTGAGAATGCAAACTATCATTCAAACAATGTCAAATGCTGCCTATGCAAGATGCATACCACAGTACTACCTTACAATTCAAGTCACAAATCGCTGCAAATTCAAGCTTCTGATAATATGTTCATTAGTCATTAATATTTCATGAATTTGATTGCTACAGTGATCATAAGCCTTGTTCCTTTAGTGCCTTTTTAGAATTACAAAGTCTTTGCATCACAAGGATAATAGCCTTTGTATCATAAAGATATTTCATCACCGAGAGAGAGTTCAGACATTTTATACTTTGTATCAATAGAGAATAATTCGTCCAATGCTACAGGCATGCATCCGATCCTTTTCAACCATTTGCTTGTTTTCAAGGAGAAATTCCAGAATTAAGTCACAAAAGAATTTTGATTTTCAACATAGCAGACTTCATTAAATAGGGTACCCAAATTTGCTCGGATATAATCCACAAACATATCCATAAATTAGGATCTAACATCTACACATATGTATCAAAAAAACATACCTCAAGCTTACTGTTTAGGTCTCCTTAGCTGCTACAAATCAGGGTTTGGTTAGGGCACAAACGTTGTCCCTAACAACCCTTTATTTTTGGCCCAGAATAGTGCCTTAGAGCTGTGGATTGCCCTAGGAGAGGTCCCCTCCTTCTCTGCTGCAATTCGGGCATGGATACCCCTACGCTGCCCCTCAAATTAATTTGTAGGGCTGCGTCCTACTCAAAACAACTCCTAGAGGCTGCGGATGCCTCTCCCAAGATTCTTTCAGTCATAAACAACCCTTAACCAGTCCTGAAATGAACCTTCTTGGTTTCAGCCCTCAGGTCATTGGTTAGGGCTTCTTGACAGCCTGCTATAACACTTATATTTTCACTTCTAGACCTCCAAATAGTGCGGCCTTCACCCAGACTTGTATCTTCTCCTACATCGTGGTTTGGACCACCTTTTAAGCCTCCAAACGCTGCCTAACAGCCACTTGATCTTGCATAAACTTCTTGAAGCTTTACACTATAATTCGGCCTCTAGGACAATGTTATTTAGGCCAGCGTATGGGTTGAAACAACTCCTCCTAGCTGCGGCTCACTTGAGGGAGGAATATGCCACAAGGGTTAGGCCTCTACGCCACCCAAACAAGCCCTCAAGTAATGCGGCCTTCCAGAAATTAATGCGGACTTGTGGTGATGCCCAAAACATTGTTCAAAAAACTCCTAAAAAGGTTCCATGCAGCTTCTTCTTCTCCCACACTGTAGTAGCCTCTCTTTTCTCTCACAAGTTGGGCATTGTCTTCTCCTAAGCTCTGATACCATGTAAATTTCTGAACATGTTCTATGCCATTTCAGATTAGGGCACAAAACACTGAAGCAGATAGAACAAATAAATCGATCGACGGAAGACAAGCCAACAATTGAAAAAAAAAAGGAAGAATGACGACGTTACGACGATCAGCAGGATGCTTCAACCAGCAAAGTCTCCAATAGGTCATTCAACCATGCGTGTCACACAGCCCTAAAACGCTACATCAAGAAGCCCTAATTCAGCTCCATGAGAAAGCCCTAACATAGATGAACCAAGAAGAGAGAAGATAAATTCCTCCACACAATGTGTGTGAAATGATCTCCAAAACTCTCCTATTTATAATCATTTGTGGGGGTGTGTGACACGTCCTTTAAGACATTTAAGTCTATATTATATTCCACGCCGACCTAACACGTAAGTGGAATAAATTCAAAATACGTGTTCTGCTCATCCGATCGAGATGATCTTTAGATCAATCTTACACCTCTCCGAAAGAGGAATCCAATAAAAATATCGGGATCATCATCTGAGCAGCACAACCCGGAGTTTGGACCTAGTTGCCCAAAATTAACACATTTCTTGATTCTCGCTGTTGTTAGAACAAATTGGTATATGGCAGAGGTTTTTCAGAGCATCTGAGTGTGTGGGTTCAATGTTGCACGAAGCGGGGACGAAGCAGGGACGTTTTTTGGAAGTGGATACGCGGAAGCGTCATTTCCCCAAAATCTAGGAAGCGAAGTGTCTCGAAACCGTCTACTATATATATATTTATATATTCATATTTATATTTTTTGCATTTATATTAAAAAAAACATCCAAAATACGAAAATAGTTGTAGAAAATATGAAAACATACATATTTGTATACAAATCAAGATAGATATAGCATCCATTGTACATCAATGGTTAATTATTCGAGCATCAACCATCTAGAATCTAGATTCTTCTTCTCGTCTCGCCTTTCCCTCTACCTTGATTGTCTAGGGATATTAGTCAACATTTCCTAATTTTAATCAAACTACCTAATCCAAGCCTTAAAATATGGTAGAAAAAGCTTAATGTGCTTTATCAATAATTTTGACTTGATTGAAAGGTAATTTTTTGCTAAGGCCATGACAAAGGAGTTCAACAATTAAAACCACCAACACTAGGGTATATGAGCACATATAGGGCTTGGTGCTCTTGATTAAATGTCAATTACATACCCTCATACATGATATAATCTATTGAAAAGCCACAATCTCATTGATCCTGAATTCCTTAAAACTGTTAAGTCTGTTGAATTTTGAATAGGATATGAAATTCTATTTTCTCCATATGAAGCCCGATGGGGCTGGAACCACTCTCAAACATCCCGAGTCATTTCATGGTAATGTTAAAAATTTAAGTAAAATGATGAAAATGAAAGATAAAGGAGAATGTCTCTTTTACTTTAAAAGTTTAACATTATCATGACGGGGCATCTAGGAAACATCTAAGGAGCATCAAGGAAGCACCTTGGAAGTGTCCGAGAAACCCCATCCCAACTTAAGTCAAAGAATTTTTTTTAAAACAATTTAGAACCCCGCGGAACCGCCCATCTCCCTCTGGATCCACTGGCAATCCACGCGGATCCGTGTCCAAACCTCCATGGATCCCCAACGGATCCTTTTCTGGATTCGCAGATCGGGAATCCAGAACCACGGATCGAGCTTGTGTGGTTCCAAATTTCCAGGAATCGCCTCAAAACAACGGAACTGCAGATTTGATTTTCGGATCCGCGATTCCGTCGGAGGATCGCCCAAGAATCGGTAAGAGATGCGGTTCCAACCTTGGATTATTGGGAGGGGGGGGGAAGGATTGTGCAACACTATGTGGGTTGAAGGGATAAGTCCAAACCTAAGAAGCTGATCAAGGAGTCTACCAGGTGGGTAGCAAGTTGACAGTGATAAAGGAGTCTGCCAGGTGGGTAGTAAGTTGACAGTGATCAAAAGGTGCTGATCTTTGTGTGGACATTGGAGGAAAAGGACAACTTGGTACAAGATTTGAAAGTCCTAAGGTTTGTGAGATGAAACCCTAGAGCAAGACTTGGAATGTTGGATGCAACCTAATCCGTAGGATGAGGAAATCCTAACCCTTATAGATCATGCTAGAAAGCAAAGCAACATCCATTAGCAGTTGATGTTGAGGACGAGGATGAACATCCACCTCAGAAGAAGACACAAAATCCAAGCTTGATGAGATTGCAGATGGACTTCATTAATTTTTGCAAGGAGGCAAGGATCAAGAGGGAGTTAACATTTCCTTACAACTCAACATTTTCTAATTAAAAGATAAGTACTTCATATCTTTCCCCCTTGATTATTATTCCTTGGTCAGTGTCTTGCTAAGTTGCAGGAAATGTGGGTCTAGGGCCCGTTTCCCTAAAAAAATGAAACGGAAACGCTGAAACGGGTATCGTACATTTCCCGTACGGCCGGAAACGCGTTTCCTGGGCGTACAGCCGCGTTTCCTTCCCTAAACAACGTTTTTTATTTTTATTTTTTTTATTCTTCGGTATTTGTGCCTTTTAATATTATTTTAATTGTTTTCTTTGTCTCTTCGATGCTTCTAGATGGATTTCTAAACTTATAAAAAGACATTTTCACATAACATTTCTTAAATGTCCTAAATTCTAATATAAATTTAAATTATAATATATATATATATATATATATATACCGCATTTCCTCGTTTCCAAAATTTGGGGAGGTCGCGTTTCATATCGCTTCCCGATTCGGAAACTCGTTTCTGTTTCCCTGTTTCGTGCAACTTAGGTCTCTTGTCCTTGTATTTGTTGCTTGGTTATAATTGTTTCTTCCATGACATCTTAAATGAGGTTTGCAGGTACATTGTGAAGGATGCCAAGGCAAATGATTCTAGCAACAGATGGCAAATCTGGAAGAACGAAGCACCGTTTATGGCAAGAGGGTTCTCCTAGAAAGAGGGAGTACAAGGATGTTTTTGCTCCAATTGCTAGATGGTTAGGTTCTTGACTCGAGCATAGACTCTACAAGAGTGATTGGTGTTCGAGGAGGATTGTACAAAGTGTTAGGACATCCAAGATCATGTAGTTGACTAGAAGAGCTTCAAGTTAGAGGGATCAAACAATCAGGAAAAGTGGAAGGGGCAACCTTCCAAGAGGATTCCATGGGTTGATATTGTCAAGATGCTTAGAGATAGAAAGTCTTTAGGAGTAGTGTGCATTTGTTGAGGAGACATGGAAAAATGAATTACTTACATGATAGAGGGAGCAACTATAACAAAAGGACTTGCTTACGTGACAGAGGAAGCAATGGTGGCAGGAGGATTTGCTTCTGTGATAGAGGGAACAACCAAGATTACCATAGGAAGACCTGCTTCAGTGTAAAAGGGAGTTAGCCTTAGAGATTGAAATTGAG
Organism: Pinus albicaulis; assembly: GCA_034641835.2. Lineage (NCBI taxonomy): Eukaryota > Viridiplantae > Streptophyta > Pinopsida > Pinales > Pinaceae > Pinus > Pinus albicaulis. The sequence goes on along the minus strand of CM076576.1, from coordinate 685,558,184 downwards.
GATTCTGGCTGATACACTATTTCTTGGGATTAAAGATTTAGATGTGGTGGACCACACGATATACAGGTTGTTGATTGGATCTGTGGTGTACCTTGTTAACACCAGGCCTGATATCTGCTTTGCCTTTGCAGAGAGTACCCTGAACCAATTTATGGTTGAGATAAGGCATGTACAATGGATGGCAACAAAAGCTTGTGGTACATGTATTGTATAGTTAGATGTGTTTTGAGATATGTCTCAGGAGCTAAAGTGAGGTTGAAAGAATATACAGGGAGAGGCAGAGTATATCACAACCAATATCTTAAATCATGAAGTAGTATGGCTTCAGAAGCTAGAACGACATGGCAGGGTCACTTCATCTGAGACATGATGCAGAAAGGAGTAGTAGAGCTCTAGTACATATCCACAGATGAGCAGATTGTGGACATACTTCAAAGATGAGCTTACAATGATGCTGAATGTCTCCCTCATTGGAAGGGAATGATGAGGTCTTTGCAAGAATTGGAAAACCATCTCTTGAAGCCATAAAGGACTTTGGCTGGGTCATAAAGGACTTTGACCAGGGGAGATGGATACATTCACCTTTGAAGCTAGAAGGACTTGGCCAACTCAAAAAGGACTTTGACCAGAAAGGTGAATGGCCCAAGGCAATTACAGGGGCAATTATAGGATACCCTCACCTGAGAAGCCAAAAGGACGTGGCTGGGTCATAAAGGATTTTGACTATAGGTGAATGACCGAAGGAAATTATTGGATTGGATAGATCTTCTCTTGAGAAGCCATGAGGACTTGGCTAGGTCATACATGGCTTTGACTAGAGGAGATAGATGTAATTCACCTTTGAAGCCTGAAGGACTTGGCTAGGTCATAAAGGACTTTGATTATAAAGGTGAATGGTTCAAAGGAAAATTATCTCCTTTGAAGCCAAAAGGACTTGGCTAGGTCACAAAGGACTTTGACCATAGGAGATTGATACATTTTCTTAAGGAGCTATAAAGGACTTTGGCCCAAAGCCCTGGGTATGTTGATTTTTTCCTTAGGCCCTAGATTTGGTCCGACGTTAATCACACACAGACACACTAGAAATCCCCAAGTTACTAGCACTTTACACAACGGAAATCTTCAACAGTGAAATCAATAAAGTACGCAGAAATTTGAGCCCAAAGTTCAACTATTTTATTCATCCATCAATAAAAGAATCACGGGGCTCTTGTACCAGGAATCATGGCACTTGATCACTAGTACAACTAATATACATAGTATACAAAACTAGGATTTGTGATTTGCTTCTTCATATCTGCAAACTGCCCAAAAATAAACAAGGAAAAATACACAACTTGCTGGAGAAACACTTTCAATACACATTTTCCTTGACACTTGGTAGGTCCTTTGCCTCCTTTGACTACAGAGAAACATCTCCTTGTACTTCTCTATCAACCAACAACTCACTAAGTATTTGCTGCTCCAAATACTTGCATATATTAGCTTCCAAGTAGGGCTGCTACTGACAGTGGGTTTTCCATTCAAATCCACTGTACATTAGCCCTTGTAGCACACTGTTCACAACTTCGTTTGTGAACAAACTTCAAGATTTATGTCTTTGCAATTATCTTCAGCAAATTACTGGCTCTTAAACCCTTCGCTACCCTCTACTTAGGCCTGAAGTAACTCAGTCCCGTGCATCCAATCTTCTAAGGCCTCTCGACCTTGTAACATCCCTTCTGAAGCCTCCTAATCAACGTGCGATTCTCTTATCGCAGCCCGCAACCCTCTTTTTAGCTCTGCGTAAGATCTGAGGGAGCTCGTTTTGAAATTGTAACTAGGTTCGATCTTCATAATTTATCATTATGATTTTGTAAAAAGTCAAAAGGAATTTATTTAAGAAAACATGTTTTTTTCATGTCCCATTTGGACATTGAGAAGAAAAGAAAATTTGAATTTTTAAAAGTATGTTTTTGTCTCCAAGTTGACCAAGTCAACCCTCCAAGGATCAAGTCGGCTTGCCTAAGAGACGTGCCCCTTCGCATGAACGGACAACTATAAATAGACGCAATTTGTCTCCATCAAGGACAATGTTCATAGTATCTTTTTTGAGGCATAAGAGCAAGTTTTCTGATGCATAAGAGCGATTTTTCTTAGGCACAAGTGCAAGATTTCTTGAGGCACATTCTTTTGTGATCAAGCAAGTTTTTTGTGGCATCCGAGCCTTTTGTGATATAAAAACTTCCTGTGGCTATGCGGTTTCTTGAAGGCTATAGTCTTCTAAAGTTATACGAGTTATTTGAGACACTTTATTTCAGTAGCATGTGGCATCCTAAGAACAATATTGTGGACAAATATGAGGAGGGATGGCTTGGCACTTGGAAATTAGTCTATTGGTAAGCTTGTCTATGACTTGGATTTCTCTTTGACAAAGATTCTATAAAGAAAGGATTGCTGGGTTTTCCTCTTGTGGGTTTTTCCCTGCCCTCTAACCTGACTTCTAGTGTTTATTGTCTTTTTGTGCACTATTATCTTTACTTTCTTGCATAACTAAATGTATATTTTCTTGATGACATAATTGAATGAAGGGAATGCTAAAAGTGAACACATATATCAGTCACACGTAATTATCATGATAAAAAAATCTAGATTGCATTTGAATTTTAACATGGTACTTGTTACCACTCAAACAAACAGGGGACCTAAAGGGGCTCTTAAGAGGGCAACTGCTAGGTTAAGGCAACGATCGAGACTTAACCCACTGTCACCACAGCTAAGGCACCCTACTCTTTACAGACTTTCACTGATGGGAGGAAACCTGATGCGTTTAGGAGGTCACTTACAGAGGATATACCAATGAATATATGAGAAGTGACCCTTTTAGATCCTTTACCTAGGATAGAATGAAGAATGGAACTTACTTGCTTTTTAAGCAAGGGGCTTGATTTTTTAGGGAGAGGGGATGGGGATTGGAGGGTTGAAGTAGAAGGATATGACTTATAAATGAATTTCCCAATCCCTAAAATCCTTTGGGAATTTGGATTCCCATGTATTCCTTGATAAATAGGGTTTGGTGAAGAATGGGACCACACAAGGCCAAGTGGACCCAACCCAAGTTAGGGGATGGATTTTGGCGACCAATAATGTTCTTAACCTAGCCAAGGTGAGGGGAAAGGATCAAACAAGAATTTTCATCCAAAGATGTCAAATTTATCCTATTAGGTACTAACCATGGGAGCACTAGGGCAAAACTTGATATAGAGCTAGGGCTTGGAGCATCCAGAGATTCCACTATTGGATTTCCTTCAAATTCGGAGGAGACCTAGGCTACCCACCAGTGTAGTAGACCCTAGGAGACCGAAATTTTCTTGTGGTCAGTTTCTTGGGAAATTGATGCCCTAGGTGACCTAATGAGGCTAGACCTAGGGAAAAAGGGAAAAAGGTTAAAAATAGGGTTGAAATGATCACCCTTTGAGGGACCACTGCTTGATTTCACTGGGGATATGGAGTCAAGAAGAATGTTGAAGACGGATTTTGTTTCTTGCTCAAGGAGGCTCCAAAAGTCAACTTTGTCCAATGTTAGAGGAAAGAGAAGAAAAGTGACTTTAAATCATTTATACTTCATACAAATGGTGAAGGCTTATCAAGATAACACGATCTTTAGGACATTTCATTCATTCAATATGGCCCATACATAGAATAAGCTAAATAAACACATAATTCCACATTAAACACATGCAACAATTGGCCCTAATTATAGTGAAGTTCCAATGTATGCAACAACATAAAAATATCGTTAAATTTGCACTTACATGTTAGAGAGTATATCCAACCAGCATCACATTTGCATTATAAGAAGCTCCAAGATAGAAAAGAATCCAATCCATACATCAAAATTCATCCATCATCTAAAAATATCCACCAAGGAAAAAAAGTGAAGTTCTCTAATGAGCGAGAGATCCAAATCCAAGTGATCATACAAATGAATCCATCTAACTCCTATTTATACACCAATTAGGAGTTCGAATTACCTAATGGGCCTACATTAGCCCCTAAAAATAAAATAATGTGCAAATTAACTAACTTCTGGTGACAAGCCCACCAAACTAGCTCACAAATGAAATAATAAGCCTCTCAGGAGGTCAAAGAATAACCTATGCATGTCGTAGGGCCCTCCAAGAGGCCTGATGATGTCCATAAGTGCCATAATGATGAATAAAATCCGCCAAAGTGATGGACAAGGGGGTGGCGCCTTGTTCTCCAAACAATAAACCTGTGGTGCTTCCAGTGGGTGTGGGGGCACACCAATGACTTCAGGGGTCTCCATATGAGTCGAAGATGCCTGTAGACCATCCGTAAGGGCGCAGATGATGGAATGAATGTTGCCAAGTCATCGTAAAAGTCTTGGGACACCTGCTAAGTGTGTGGTGCACCTGTGGGGCCAACTGTGCATAGTGTACCAAATGCATCTTCCTTGTCCAAAAGATGGATCTCTAGCCATCTCTGAACATCCCTGGCTATCCATGGAGTGCTGTCTATTGCTGTGGAGGCCCATGGCTCTCTACACACACCCTATATGTGCCAATGTAGCCCTCTGGAAGGTTAGGACCGTGTATAGGCAGACCAAGCCCAAATGGACACCATTTGTAATCCTGCATAAGATCCAATGCGTTCCCTAGCCTTCCAATACAAGTCATTAAAGTAATCGTGTAAAAGAGCTTACAAACCATAGACAACAAGTGGACACTTCATAATGGCATGCTCTTCCGTAGTGGGATTTGGCATGTGCTAATGTCTCCAAGCTCCAAAGGGGGTTAGCCAGGTACCTTATTAGGTGGTTTCTACCTTTAGAGGGGATAGTATGTCCAAGGTACATCCCTCAAATGGTGGTGGCATGTGATAAAGAGGTGAAATGGAATAGGGAATGAGAGGGGCAATCCTAGGCCACCTATCGGGGCACAAGGGTAGTTAGAGAAGGGGAAGCCCACACGTGGGTGTATAATGTGTAGGAGGGAGCAATCATGGTACATGAGGTGCACCGACTTTGATTTTTCTACCCTTCTTTATATGCCTTTTGCCTTTTATGATTTTTCTTTGATTAACTACTCGGGGCTCAAAGGACAAGAGCATGATGTGTAAGATATAACAGTGATTACCCCTTTTTGGGTAGGGCAGTTCATTGCCCTCTAGCGGTTGGGACAATCATGGGTTCCTGAATGATAAAGGAGGCTCATCTAGGGTCTATGGAACCAGGGTGATGGCCATGGGTATGGGATAGAGCTCATGTATTGACTTTTGCCCACGTGCTAATTATATTTGTCCCGACCATCTTTTGCATTTTGTGGTATCTTTTCCTGTTGAATGTGGCCATTTATGCTTTTACTTTTCTTTTTGGTTGCTTCAACCTCTGGGGCGTCGTTCCAAGCTTGACCTAAGGTGGCGGCAAGGGAATGGGGGGGGGGTGAACCCTATGTGGACCTAGAGAGGCGATGTGGACCTAGGTGGGAGAGATGATGAATGAGAGTATAGTGAATGGAAGGGGAGTAGTATATGTGGATAAGGGAGCGGGACCACACAACCAAAGTCGGGGTTTGCCCAAAAGTACCACCCTAGAATTAAATGGTCAGTAAAGGAGATTCCACGAGATTAAAATCCGAGGGTAACATCCAAAAGAGATCAAGGGGACATCAGCACAAACTAAGGCGACTCTTTCCACCAAATCCCCCTATCAATCCATGCCCAAAAGTGTCCATGATAAGTAAACCCAATACTCAATTAGCAAATGACAAGACATACCTTTAGGTTCGGGAGGCCCAACTTCAAACATACAATCAATACATATGGGTGAGGGACCACATGGCTGGCTCAAGTGGCGTATAAATGACACAATGAGCTAGTTGAGGGCTGCTGGCTACTGGATGAGGTCCATCATTGAGAAAATATTTCTTCGAGGGATATCACCCACGAAATGGTGGGTAACAATACCAAAGCTAGTTTCAAAGTGCAACTTGAGGTTAGAATTTGAATTATATGTTGACGGGACGAGTTCTTTATGATTTATCTTTGTGACAAGTTCTTGCATCTAAGTTTTCTTCATATTTGTAACATTTATTTGAGACCGAGTTCAAGGAGGGATGGACGTGGGTCATTCTGGGCATAGTTCTATTTTCGTTGTCTTTTGCTATCTCTGTGACAACTGAGCCTAAAAACAATGCACTAAAGGTAGGTCGAAGATCCATGTTTGTGGAAGAATACAAGGCCAAGCGAGGGTTGAGTCTCCTCAAGGAACAACACAGGTGTTGGCAAGTCTGTAAGGGAGGTAAACACACTGTTTTGTGACTTTGTGGCCACAGGATTGAGGTAACCCTAGTGGTAGAGGACTGTGAATTAGGCTGAAATTTCAGTCATGTAGTGCTCAGAACCATGGCTCTTTTGAAGTTGTGCTGAAGTTTCCAATGAGAGGTATTGTTGCATCCCGATGCATATCTCTGTAATGAGTCCAAACCTCTATGGACAATAACTTGATCTAGCCATAAGCCTCCTCCTTTCTAAAATAGTTCCAAGTCTCTGTAATGAAGATCCGAACTTGTAGAAGGTGATCTAGACTAAAAAACTTGAACCTATGAAGCATGCCAAAGTCAAATTTCTTTTCTGGTTTAAATCTACATGGCATTCGAGTTATGTGGTCGTATGGACTAGTCTGAGTCTTAGGTTTGAAATGAAGGTTGGTCTGCAACAATCTCAAGTTTGTACTCTTGTAAGACAAAGCTAGAACCTGTAGTTTCTCTATCTCTGTGGAAGGAAGACAAGTGCAAATCTTACTCAATGATCCAAATATTGGAAATTCGAGCTTTTTATGATCCAAGGTTGAAGAATAATCTAGTAACCAAATCATAAAAGTGTGAAGGGAGTCCGCTGCTCATCTTTGAATAATTAGTCATCCCTGTAAACTAAACTAGAAATCTGAATCAAGACAAGTCCAATTTTGTATATGGAAGAAGTCTAATACATTCAAGACTTTGCAAAGAATAGACCTAATATCTCTTTAAAGCAACACGAATAAGTTGTGATTGGGCACTGTACTCAAGTAAGGACAGGTAAGGTTAAAACTTCTCACACAAACAATATAAGAGTTACGTATAATCTTCTGTTCTCATACCTCAAAATAGACCTAATATCTCTTTAAAGCAACATGAAGAAATTGTGATTTGGCACCGTACTCAGGTAAGGACAAGTAAGGTTAAAACTTCTCACACACAACAATACAAGAGGTATGTATAATATTAAGTTCTCATACCTCAAAAGCTGGGCATAGATCTTAATTGTAAGTTCATTTCAAAGTTCTCCTCCAAATAATGACTCCTAATTACATGGATTGCTAGATTTACTTGTTATGAAGAAATCTCATGAAATTTAAGCTAACAATCTTTTTCTCCATTGAAAGATATTTTTGACATTTGATGTATTATAGGGTCTATTGTATAAAAGGTTGTGTTCTCTCTCTCTTGAGGACAAAGACATAATCAATATGATAAGTGCTTGATCCTCTCTTTGCATATAAAAGCTAAGTTTTGTTCTACAATTAGACAATCAATATAGAAGGCATATAAATGGCAATTCTAGGATTTGTAACTAACACACGTATACTTGTAGAACTTGCAAATCTGGAAAAATGGTAGGTTTTGAAAATTTTGGATATTGAAGCATCTAGGGTTTGTAAACCGTAGCAAAGGTTTGAACTAAGAAAACCCTAGGACTAATTGTTTTCGCTAAAAGAAGTAGCCCTAACTCTTGGGAAAGACATAAATGACATCATGAAGACAAGGATGGTAATAATACAAGAAGTCCAAGGTTAAGACAAATCTAACTCTTCTCAAAAGATAAGTATTCTATATCTTTTCCTTTTGATTAGACTATTGTTATTGTCTTTAATTTTTAGTCTCTTATCTATATATCTTTTACTTGGTTATAATTTTTCTCTCATATCCTCTCAGAAAGGATTGCATGACAATAGCTAGTATTGGCAGTAGATGGAAGAACTAGAAGAAAGAAGCAAAGCATGAGGACTTCCCGATGTGTAGAACCAATTTTAGAGGTAGCAAGCAATTTAGGGTATGTGTCAAGAGCATGTAGCAGATGGAAGTATAGAAACAAGTAGGTTCTCCCAGTAAAAGGAAAAATTTCATGATAAGACTTTTTCCTCAGTTGGAAGAGTTGCCTCAAATATTTGATGAACATGTAAAAGGAGTACCATGATTGAAGAAGATCTTGTATTGATTGACTAAGAACAAGATTGATCTCAATGATTTGTTTCTGACAATAGAAGGACTCTTGTGTGAGAAGAAAAAAGTGTTGTCACTACACTATTATTTGGGACTTGAGATTTGATAGAAAACTGATTAAATTTTCCTTGGTCAAGGGAAGCATGTGATCAATATCCTCCAAAAGTTTGGGACGATGAATTGAAGATCTATGACAATTTCTATTAGCAAAAGTTGGGGAATTTTGATATTGTTGATCCATCGTTGTACTAGTAGTTGATTCGTTCCCTGATGTCTTTGGTTCAATTACTAGGTTGGTAGTGCTGTTGATGAAAAAAAGTTCTATTGGTGGTTGTTTCTACGTGGGATATGCTATGGTTTCTTAGAAGAATAGGAACCAAGATTTGTTTGTGCAAGAAATTTGGCTTCGTAAAAATGTTTATTTTATGGATTTTTTGATGGTGTGCTGGATTCAACCGTGATACTTTGTAACGATCAAAGCAATATGAAGATTGTCAAAGAACCTATTTTTTCATGGAAGGGCGAAGCAAATTATGATTTGAGATATGGTGCAGATGGGAGTCAAGAAGCTACAACATATCTCCATGGACAAACAGGTAGCTGATGTAAGAGAAGCTTGAGTACTTCCGAGACAAGCTTGGGCTTGTGGATAACTCCTCCCAGTTTGAGTGGGAGTGAGGTTGGACACCTAGCTCTTCTTGTGTCATGTACTATGGCCAAGACTAACAACCGTAAGTCAAGTATATGGACACAGATAAGGTGAATGGTGGATTGGATAAACATCTTGGACAAACATTGTTGAGTCATATTCTGTGGCTAGGACTAACAGTTGTAAGTCAAGTACTTCGACTTGGTTAAAGAATGGTCCGGTGGACTTACCTTTCCTTGTGACAAGTAGGAAATGGTCATGTAGAGGACATACTCTAGTGAACCGAGGTGGAGTATGTTTCTCAAATAGGCAATGTGGTGTCCTATTGAATGCCTCCCAGCATTGTGCTCTGATCTAGTGGAGAGATAGAGCTTACTTTTCAAGGTGTTGGTAATTTGACAATGCTGGTTATGGTGATGTTATCATCAATGATGCTTATCAGTCTGGATCGTTTTTATAGAAGTCTTCAACTTGAGAATATCCCAATGAGTCATTATGAATACCTCCCTAATTAAGAGGAAGTGTTGAAATTGTAACTAGGTTTGGTCTTCATAATTTATAATTATGATTTTGTAAGAAGTCAAAAAGAATTTACTTAATAAAAAATAATTTTTTCATGTCCCATTTGGATATTGAAAAGAAAAGAAAATTTGAATTTTCAAAAGTACGTTTTTGTCTCCAAGTTGACCAAGTTGGCCCTCTAAGGATCAAGTCGGCCTGTGCAAGAGACGTGCCCCTTCGCATGAATGAACAACTATAAATAGAGCCAATTCATCTCAATCAAGGAAACACTTTGTAGTATCTTTTTTGAGGCATAAGGGTTAGTTTTCTGAGGCACAAGTGCAAGATTTCCTGAGGCACAAGTGCAAGATTTCCTGAGGCACATTCTTCTGTGAAGAAGCAAGTTTTCTGTGGCATTTGAACCTTCAGTGCCACTATACGTCTGTGATATCCGAACTTCCTGTGGCACGATATTCTTCTGTGGCTATGCGGGTTCCTGAAGGCTATATTCTTCTATAATTATATGAGTTATTTGAGACACTTTATTTCAGTAGCATGTGGCATCCTAAGAACAATATTATGGACAAATATGAGGGTTGGCTTGGCGCTTGGAAATTGGTCTACTGGTCAGTTTGTCTATGACTTGGATTTTTATTTTTGACAAAGATTCTATAAGGAAATTATTGCTCGGTTTTCCCGTTGTCGGTTTTTCCATGGCCTCTGGCTTAACTTCTAGTGTCCTTTGTCTTTTTGTGCGCTATGATCTTTACTTTCTTGCATAACTAAATGCATAATTGCTTGATGACATAATTGAATGAAGAGAATGCTAAAAGTGAACATATATATCAGTCGTAAGTAATTATCATGATAAAAAATTCTAGATTGCATTTGAATTTCAACAACTCAATCCTCTTTCTAGCAACATCACAGACTTATGGCCTCCCTGTTTAATCAGAAATAGGGCTTTGAACCTCTCCCAAAGCATAGTGTTAACTCGACATAGGTAGAGATGCTTCACGACCCTTTTTCTGATGCACAAATCCATTCATTTAGCAGACCCGTCTTCTTTTCGATTTGTGGCTTAGGGTTAGTAGTCTTCAGAAGATGAATTGCAATTGGGTTATCTTTGTTCATGGAAATCCTTTCCCTTGGCCCTCTTGTTCAACACTGGTTCACACTCAACCTCCTTCAAGGTTCAGTAACATGGCAAATCTTGGCATAGATCAAGCCTTGAGCAAACTCAACCTGATCTCAACCCTTCAGAACTTTGGCTACCTTATTGCTTCTCCACCCTTGACTCGACCTTCTTAGAACAGATGGATAAATCTGCTTCTTGGCCTAGATCAAGTCCTAAACAAGTTCGATCAGATCTCAACCCTCAAACCTGCAGTCCATGAGCAGAAGTCGGCCCTCCCAGGGCACTTTTAGCACAAGAGAGCTTACATCTCTCTTGTACACCATGTATGAGACCTCACCTTAGGCCTCCTCATTTATCCTTTTCCTTAGGTCACTTAGGAAACCTCTTGACCCTTAGAAGAAATAATTATTTATCTTTTGTCCTAAAGCCACACTTTGGGTCCAAAACCCCATTTTTGGGTCAATCACCCAACAAACTACTTTTTGGTGGGATTTCCTCTCTCGGAAATACCTTCCGAGCTACCCAAAATCTAACACTCCCTCTTAGTGAGGAAGGTATATCCTTTCATGCTTCCAATTCCATGAATTTCCTTGCATGCCCATGGCCGTCCTCGCGTGAGTCATGACTTTCCTTGTATAGCCATATCCGTCCTTGTATGTGCCACAACTTCTTTGTACTTGGCCAAGATTTGTCTTGCATGATGCATGAATGTTCTGAGATGCAACATGACTTTTCCAACGTGATCCATGCATGTCCTTGTAGGATCCACGTCTTTCCTTGCACCACCATGAATGTTCTCTCATGGTCCGTGATTGTCTTTGTATGGGCTGAAAATTCTTCTATCTCGATAGAAGTTGAAGATTCAAACTTCCATAGGGCAGCTGGAAATCCTTCACAGCCTCCCTTTGAAGCTAGACTCCCTTTGAGCCTACACAACCTCTATTGGTCCATTCTAATTCCTGCGCACACATTGATCCACGTGCCTTCAAGGTAGCTTTGATTCCATGTTGATTTTTTCGTTAGTCCCTAGATCTGGTTTGAGGTTAATTATGCACATACATGCTGGAAACTGCCAACTTACTAGCACTTTGCACAACAACAGTGAAGTTAATAAAGTACACAACGATTTGAGCCCAAAGCTCGATCATTTTATTCATCCATCAATCAAAGAATCATGGAGCTCCTGTACCAGGGATCATGGTCCTCAATCACTAGTACAACTAGTATACGTAGTATACAAAACTAGGGTTTGCTATCTGCTACTTCATATATGTACACTACCCAAAAAGAGACAAGAAAAAATACGCAACTTATTTGCTAGAGAAGCCCTTCTCCTTCAACATTTTCAGTACACATTTGCCTTGACACCTGGTAGGTCATTTGCCTCCTTTCAATACAGAGAAACACCTCCTTGTAATTCTCTATCCACCAGATGCTCACAGAGTATTTTCTACTCCAAATACTTGCATATATTGGCTTCCAAGTAGCTCTGGTACTCACAATGGATTTCCCATTCAAAGCCATTGTACATTAGCCCTCGTACTTCGAGATGTCTGTGCAATTATCTTCAACAAATTATTGCCCTTTAAACTCTTTGTTAGCCTCTACTTAGGCCTGAAGTAAATCAACTTTGCACATCCAATATTCTAAGGCCTCTCCACTATGTAACAACCCTTCTAAAGCCTCCTAATCAGCTTGCGACCCTCCTATCTCAGCTTGTGGCTCTCTTTTTAGCTTTGCGTATGACCTGAGGAAGCTCAAACCTCTTTCCAACAACATCGCAACCTTATGGCTTCCATGTTTACACAGAAATAAGACTTCAACCATCTCCCAAAGCACATGACTTAACTCGGCCTAGGTAGAGATGCTTCATGACCCTTTTTTTGATGCACAAAACCATTCATTTAGCTGACCCATCTTCTTTTAGATCTGTGGCTTAGGATTAGTAGTCTTTACAAGGTGAATTTCAATTGGCTTGTCTCTATTCATGGGAACCCTTCCCCTTGGCCGTCTTGTTCAACACTGGTTTACACTCAACCTCCTTCAAGGTTCAGTAACATTGCATATCTTGGCTTAGATCAAGTCCTAAGCAAACTCAACTTGATCTCAACCCTTTAGAACTTCGGTTACCTTGTTGCTTCTTTGCCCTTGACTCAACCTTCTTAGAACAGATGGAATGATTTTGTCCTTGGCCTAGATCAGGCACTAAACAAGTTCGACCTGATCTCAACCCTCAAACCCTCGGTATTCTTGCTGATCTAGAAGCCGCGACCTTCCCCAAGCAGAAGTTGGCCCTCCTAGGGCATTCTTAGCAAAAGAGAGCTTACATCTCTCTTGTACACCATGTATGAGACCTCACCTTAGGCCTTCTCTATTTATCCTTTTCCTTAGGTCACTTAGGAAACCTCTAGACTTAGGGTTTTAGCCTCTTGACCCTTAGAACAAATAATTATTTCTCTTTTGGTCCTAAACCCACTCTTTGGGTCCAAAACCCCACTTTTGGATAAATCGCCCAACGAACTACTTTTTGTTGGGTTTCCCTCCCTCGGAAATACCTTCCGAGCTACCCAAAATCTAATAGGATACTCACGTGCATATGAGGAGTAACATTTCCCACTCCAGGATGGAGTTATCTATAAATATGCATCAACATGGCAAGACCATCAACTTTTCTTATGGAAGGAGAAATTTTAGCTAAAGGGGAAATCTGTTGCAGCGAAGGAGAATACCTCTGTCGCTAAGAGGGAGTGTTAAATTTTTGTGTAGCATTATGAGGTATTCTCGACTGTTGGAAATATTGTCATTGATGGCAAAGGATCAGAAAGGAGTTACACCAGAATTATCATTGATGGCAAAGGAGCAGAGGAGCAGCGGTTATAAGGCAAAGGTGCAGATCAGGCAATGTGTAGCAATGGGCAGTAGAGAGGCAAAAGAGCAGCCATATAAGTATAACCTAAAGCAGAGAGAAGCAACAAAGTGTTGAAACCTTAGTTAAAATGAGAAGGGGGGGTGAATCAGTTTAACACCTTCAAATTTTTTTTAAAAACTTTTCAATTAAACTTATTTACAATTTAACTTTTATGATCAATTTTATACGGAACCAAACTTATATGTGCAGAAATGTTAAGATAATGTAACAACAGAATTATGACAAGAGCAGTAAGTATTAAGCAGACTGAATAACCATATCAACACATAGGCATCACACACAGAGACAACAGATATACGTGGAAACCCATAAAGGGAGAAAACCACATCTTATTATTGCTGTGATGTAAAGGCAAGCTCCAACTCCCTCTCACCACTGGTTTTCTGTAAGCACCAACCTACAAGAGGCTCCAACCTCAAATTCTGCAAGCTACAACTTGCAAGGAAGCTTCAACTCCCTCTTTTTCATGAAAGAAACATTTGCTGATTTACCTTGAATATCAGCTATGTTATGTACCTTTGATTGGTTTCCTTACTGTACTCCAATCTTCATATTTGCTTGATTATTTATTTTTCTTCAATTCTCCATTCGCATCTCTTTTATCAATTTACTCAGAGAAATGTATCCATTTCAAATTTACAGTGGGATTTTTTCTTTCTCTGGAGACTTTCCAATTACATCACAAACAATGTAAATCGTTAAAAACTTTCATTCAATTACAGTGTAAATTTCGAGTCATTTCAACAACTCCCCTCTCTCTCTGTTTTCCTCTCTCTTTTCAACAACCGCAACTACTCTCTTTTTCGGTTTACTATATTCATTTTCCCGTTCATTGCAGTTGCATAACTGCTGCCTGTACAACTGTATTTTAATCCAATCATAAATAACTCTCAGCAATATTATAAAACCTTTTTAATAAACCTTGGATTTTAATTACTGAGCAACCAACGCTGACCTTTAAAAACTCTGGGTCCCACAGCCTTATAAATTCTAAACTCTTCTGCTCAAATAGCCGATGCGATTAATCGCAACTTTCAGTAGTATGTTCCGATGTCCTGCTTTTACTCCAATGCGATTGACCACTGTTCATTTAAATGTGCTGATGCGATTAGGCCAAAACTCAAACCTATAAAATCACATTTTATACGCCCATCGGGTCCGGAACTCAATCGCAATCGCAATTTGCATTTGCATGTTTCGATATTCTTATGCTCTGATGCTCCGATGTGATCATTGTTATGCAGGAACTCAAACACATATCAATCATGGTTTATAAACCCATCGGGTCTGGTTTTCAATCGCAATCGCAACTTTCTGTTCATATGATCCGTTGCCGACCTTTTTTTTTCGATGCGATTGATGAGGGTCCCACCATCTGGCACTTTGCTTTTGATAGAACCTTTGGTTCTTTAGATCTCGCACTATATATATATATATATGCTTTGGTTCTCTGTGTATAAGGCGTTGCATATACATATACTTTGCACTTTGGTCTTTAATATATCCACCAGCTGGGGTAATGATTCTCGGAATTTTATGTGGGGTCCCACTTGCGTATTAATTTTGGTTATATCCAAGCATTTACATAAGTTTTTCGGTCATCCACCTTATACATTCACATACCAACTCATTTTCAGCATACATGTATGAAGTCAACCTTGTACATTCAATCTTACAACTCGACCCTGGTTCAATCCAAACTCAATGCTCGGCATGTACATATATTAACCCATATATCACACAATTCATATTGTGCCGACTTCGCATATTCAACCATTATATGTGCCCTCGGTTAAACTCGAAACCGTAGTTTGAACAGTCCCAATAAATATAAACTAGAACTGGGCCCCGCACTAACGACCCTTCCACATCCAACGACGGACAGCACGTAGCCTTGCTCCATACAATCCGACGGATATCGCTCGAGTTAACTGCACCAACTTTAACTCGCGATGAGGGGTGGTTTTCCAAAATCGCTCAAGAACACGTGTCACCCAGCATATGGAATCGTGCTGATTTTCTAATTACCGCTTGCCCGACGAAGGCGGTGCGATCAAAATCGGAAACTCGCCTTTACTGTTCACTCCAGTCACGGTTCCGCTGCTTTCTCCCTCAGGGTTCCATCGCGCTTATATATATATGAACTCTGCCTTTCATGTGCAATTCCTCAACATAGTTTAGTTAACAAACACCACTTCCACTGTTTCTTTATATGATTCTGCTTACCCCTGACTGTTCGACATTACAATTAACGCACAGCATATTCAATCTTGTCGGCTTCTCTAATGGTTCCCCTGTAATTGCCAGCCACTTCTGATTGCCTTCACCATAGGCAAACAACTTTGACACTAAGTTGACAACATCGACATAAATGTCAATTATTTCAATAACCCGCAGAACGCAATTCACCCCAATTACAAGGATTATTTGCACATTATTTCACCATTTCTTCTTGACAGTCAAAGCCCATTCACACAGATTTCAGAACAGATTCCTCATTTATACATACAGGTTTAATTACAAACCCTTTATGCATTCAAAACCGGAGTACCATCTAAAAACCCTATCACAGAATCTTATTCATACATGCCCACACAAAGTCATAAAATTTCTTATGGAACCTCTCAATTCACTACCTTTGCTTCCTCTGCTCCTTGACTAATGCTGCTCCTTACTTCTCTTTTTGCTGCCTCTGCTACCTCTCTGTTGCCTCTGTTCCCTGTCTTCTACTTTGCCTTATTGCTGGTTCAGGTGCTGCTCCTTTGCCATCTCCTTTGCCATCAATGACAACACTTCTAACAGTCTCCCCGTCTTCTACTTTGCCTTATTGCTGGTTCAGGTGCTGCTCCTTTGCCATCAATGACAACAATTCTAACACAAAGAGGCAAAGGAGCAGCATGGAGAAGCTTTAACGTGATTACTGAAGGCAAAGAAGCAACAAAAGAACAAAGGCAGTTAAGGCAGCGAAAGGCAGCAAAGCGGGTCAAGTCGTGAAAGGCAGCCAAGGCAGCGAATGTAGCTAAGATGGCACCAAAGGCAGCGAATGGAGCAGAGACAACAAAGAGGCAGAGGCAGCAAATGCAGCACAGGCAGCGAATGAAGTAGAGACAACAAAGAGGCAGAGACAATAGAGGCAGCGAATGCAACACAGGCAGCGAATGGAGCAGAGATAGCTGAAGGCAATCGGATTTGCTAGATACAACAAGGACCAAAGATCTTGCACATAGTAGAAGCAGGAAGAGGCGAGAGATGACAGGAAGAGGCGAAAGCGGCGAGAGCAGCAAGAGCTAGAGTCACAGAGCGGGACAGTGTAAAAAAACAAAAAATCGACTAAGGCAGAGAGTTATTTGAGGAATCCCAAGGGAGGCGAATGAACGGTCATGATTAGATCGCAAAAGTAAAGGCGAGAGATGGACGACGAAGATCGAATTGCATCAGGAGCGATTTCGCAAATCGCAACATTTAAGAGTTTAGTATTAAGGCGTCGCATGGTAAGGTAAAGTATTTGCGATGCGAAATGGAGAAGACACGTGTTGGCATGACGCAACATTGCAGATTGCAAGAAATAGGGTATAACCACAAAGTAAATCTTATAAAGTGCGAAGTGCGATAAGATGAGGACCGTTAGATCTGGGGGCAGATCAATGGCGGTTGACGAATCGCGAGCCCGCACATCGCAAATGTTAGCAAATAGCGCTAAGAAATGTTAATTTGTTTGCGATGCGGTAAGGTTAGAAAGTTGCAATGCGGTGAAAGGGAGGAGCCACGTGTCGACATTGCACATTAGTGCACATCGCAAAGTTTATGGGTTTGTACTTAAGAGTTCACACGGTAAGCTGGATGTGATGTGATCACATATCGCATAAAATAGGAGATACGTTTATTGCAAAACGTTAAAACTTGGGGGCAAGCAAAATGCGATGCGCTGTGATTGGTCACCGTGTTGTGGGACCCTTCAACCAAAGTTAAGCGTGTATGTCGAGCCTTTCTAGTGTTAAATCGCATCAGAGGTTGAAAAGGGAATTATACCATTAAACCTTTGATACGCCGAGATACGACATGAGACCGGATGTGATAACATTCGAAGTCAGGATCTGATGTATTTCAAATCCGGGGCTATGTGATTTTATGAAGAAAACGTTGGAAGCAGAGGACGACTCGGGTAACAAAGGAAAGGTTGAACACAACAAGAAAAGGCTCGAGTAAGTAAAAGGACCCGACCCTGTGCAAAACAGTGTCATGTAGATGCGGCTGTGAGTAAAAAAGGAAAGGCTGAACGCAAGAGAGAAAACTCTAGGTAGATGACCCAACACTCGTGCAGAGGTGTTATGTGGCTGCGACAGTTTGATAACAAAGACTAAACGTGGGCAAAAGGAGACTCGGGTAAGTAACTCGACACAGAGCAAAGGAGCAGAGAAGAGCATAGAATGCTGCAGGTAAGATATGCAATAGGCAGAGGCGGTGTAAAGCATAAAAAAAAAAAAAAAAAAGACAAAGGGACAACAAGCAGAAGAGGACAAACGCACAACAAAGCTAAGAATATGAAAGCGCTGAGTAAAATAATTGATTGTAACTGTAAATGTATTATTTATTTTATATTGTTTGTGATGCAAAGGCAAGTCTCCGTAGGCAAAGCATAACTCCAATTTGATACTGTAATGATTGTATATATTGTTGTAACATTCAAAATATGATGAGTGAGGAAATGAGTGGGTGAAAGGCAAGAGTCGTGCTTGTTCACTTGATATTCCCTATAGAATGCAAACAATCATAAAGTTATCTGTATAAAATAGGTAATATCAGTATGCAAAAGGACGAGGAGGATAGAGGAAGAAAGAGAAAGGGCGTAATAGATTTGAAGAGTATAGAAGAGGTTAGAAAGCTGCAGAATTGAAAAGAGCAGAAGAATGTAAGAGAGCTGCAGAATGTTAGAGAGTGGAAGAATGAGAGAGAGCAGATAGAGATGCTGTGAAGATCTAGAGCTGATATGAAACAGATTTGAAGGCTGGAAGGGTAGCAATGAAGGAAAAAAACAGAGCTGATATCCAGGTAAATCAGCATATGATTTTATTGTAGAGTGAGGAAGTTGGTGCTTCCGTATCAAGTTGTAGCTTGATAGATGTCCAGTTGGAGCTGGTTGAGGTAGGAGCCTCCTGTGGGTTGTAGCCTACAGAAAATACATGGGAGATGGTGCTTCCGTTTCAAGTTGTAGCTTGATAGATATCCAGTTGTAACTGGTTGAGGTAGGAGCCTCCTGTGGGTTGTAGTCTACAGAAAATACATGGGAGTTGGTGCTTCCATTTCAAGTTGTAGCTGGTTGAGGTAAGAGCCTCCTGTGGGTTGTAGCCTGCAGAAAATACATGGGAGTTGGTGCTTCTGTTTCAAGTTGTAGCTTGATAGATGTCTAGTTGTAGCTGGTTGAGGTAGGAGCCTCCTGTGGGTTGTAGGCTACAGAAAATAGATGGGAGTTGGAGCTTCCTTGCAAGTTGTAGCTTGCAGAATTTGAGGTAGTAGCCTCCTGTAGGTTGGAGCCTACAAAAAATTAGTGGTGAGAGGGAGTTGGAGCTTGCCTTTGCATCACAACAATAATAAGATGTGGTTTTCTCCCATATGGGTTTCCAGTTATATCTGTTGTCCATGTGCATGATGATTATGTTTTGATGTTCTGTATTTAATCTGCTTAATGCTTGCTGCTCCCATATTAAGTTTGTTGTTTCATTATATAATAAGTTCATCATTAAATGAAGGTGTAATTAAGTTTAAAGGAAAGTTTTAAAAGACCTTGAATGTATTAAACTAATTCACCCCCCCTCTCAGTTTAACTAAGGGTTCAACATCTTGCATGCCAATAGACCTTCCAAGCTGGTCAAGGAAAGTTATGAAAATAAAAAAAATTAGAAGTCTAATTTTTGGGGTTCGTGTAGGCTCCAAATTGTCAAGTCGACCCCACCATTAAAGGGTGTGTCCCCTGATCAAATCCTCCACATTTGACAATTATATATACACATGTGACATCCTCATTTCGACCAACAACAACACACAACATCCTCTTCTAAAGAAGTCATAGAAAGGAACAAATAAGAGGACAAAGTTGATAGAGTTTTTTGAAGTTTGATTGAGCCTGAATTTGACGAAGTTGATTGTTTACCGTAGTGCGGATTTGACCACAGATCGTTGTTCACAAACTGAGTTGGCTGCAGAGCCAAAATTTCTAATAGTTGACTTGCATTGACTTTTTTGTTCTTGGGTGGTTTGACCAGCATTGAATGGCTAGTATTAGGCCATGTTTGAACAATATCTTGGACTTGGTTTTTGGCAAAAATTTCTAGACAATTTATGTAATTATAAACCTTGCTGAAGAACGATTTCGTCTAGAAGAAAAGTTGTTGTGTTTTCTTCCAAGTTTGAGTTTCCGAGGGAAAATTTGTTGTCTCTGTTATTAATGTGCATGGTTTTCTCTTTATGATCCTATTGTTTTCCTTGCATTACTGTTGAGATTTTATGTGTATAATTGTTCAATGATATAAATGGCATAAGATAAATTGATTATAAATCATTAGGAAGTAATTATTAGATTAGAAATTTGGTTTGTACAAAACATCCTTGTAGAAAAATCAATAGCCTACTCATCAAGCAAGGCTTTTCTCAAACCAACATTAGCCATAAAGGTGCCAACACAATCCCTCCAAACATTAAGAAGAGGACATCATAAGGCCAGGGCATGACTCTATCATTGTGAATAGTGCGCCATCTCATCCAGAGGAGTCTCATGTCATCATTGTCATCAAATATCCTCAAAACAAGGAAACGCCCGTCAAGAAGGTGAAATGCTAGCCTGGGGCCATCCTGTCATCTCTAGGGTACATTTTCTCTCAAGGCAACATCCTGGCTATGAAGGATAGCATCCAAGGTCCTGGAGGTGGGCGAGGGTGTTATCAATTGTGTCAAGTCATCCCAAGGTCAACACTTCTCCATAAGTGCTCAACATTTCTTCATCCAAGGTCTTGGAGGTGGGTGAGGGTGTCATCAATTGTGTCAAGTCATCCCAAGGCCAACACTCCTCCACAAGTGCTCAACATTATCTATGAAAGTGGCTTGTGTCATCATCAAATGATGCTGAATGTCCTTTCTGAAGTGTCGGAGAAGCATAACACAATTCCTTAAGGGATGGTGGTTGTACCTGGGAGTGAATATCTAACACATACTTAAAGAATCAAGTAAGGCCAACATATGGGTGAAAGAACGATAAGGGTATTAGAGTCACCCATATTTAATGTTAAAGGCATCAAAGTACTTCACACAAGCATCATCGTCAAATGTATTCCTAGCTTATGGTTTGTACACAAATTACCATGCTTAGCTATTGAGGGCGTTATTACATGGCCCTATTAGTTGCTTCCAACCCTAAAGGGAGGAATAGTTCCTAGGCCAACCCTTTTAGAAGATAGGTGTATGTGATGAGTGTTATAGGTTGTGGTTTACTTCATGAATGGAGTCATCATCTTTCGCAATGCTATATCAGACCATTTTCCATGAGCACCTTTGTAGAGGGAGTGCTTAGCTTGCTTGAATTCCCTTTCCCTCCCTTGTTTTTCCAGGCCCCTATATTTCATTTTCTTTTCTTTACATAGCTTGTTTAACAAACTTCATTGATTATCATATAATAATGATATAACTCCTTTTTGTCATGAGCAATTTATTGCTTCATTAGGGCTAGGATTTTCATAGAGTGTTCCTTTTAGTTTGATAGGCATGATATGCATGGATACTCTTGGTGACGAGTGGCTATATAAGATGAGGTAGAGCTCAGGCTATAATTTGGCTTTTTCTTGTTTTACATTCCTTTTCATTCTTTTGCATTTTAACATTTGACTCATGCTCTTTCCTTTCTTACAACTGCATCAACCTCGGGTATTTAAAATCCTTTCTTTTTATAGGACAGGGTCAACAATGAACCAACATGAGTGATTAACAAAAACTAATCAAAAGATAAGACACCAGAGCAGGGAAAAGATGACAAATGTTAAGTATGGATAACATGGAATGCTACCATCATTAGAGCCTCCTATTTGTGCCCCTCCTAGACAGTGAAATAAAGGCTTGAAGGAAGGTCACATTGGACTAGGGACAGGTGATAACCACCAAGGTGAAGTAAGGGAATATGTGTGCAATCATTAACAGTCTCTCGTCCAATTCAACCTGTGATCCATACTAAAATCCCCTTAAACATTAAATGAAAGTATTGGAATATAAAAATGGTTAATATTGTTGATTTTTGTGTAGCATTGGGAGGTATTCCTGCATGACTAAAGGGACTTCAAGTCAGTCGAAGAAAAAGTTAAGTTGACCATCCAGTGAAGGGACGTGTCCCTTGGGTTGTCACACCCCTTTGACATGTATAAATTAGATGATGTGATGTCTCATTTGAACACCAACAAAGAGCAAGTCTGAGCAAGGAGAAGTCCAACTCCAATTTTCTAAGGTCTATCTTTTCTCTCATCTTTATCATTTTATCTCTCTAGGACAATTGCACGTATGAGAAAGGACAAGTTGACTAGTTCACATTGACTAACGTGCATCAAGCTTTGACCAACATTGATCAGATCTGTTTGATCGAGTTTTTGGAGGCTGCATGTGTCGGTTTAATCACACGCCACATGTGTGGGTTTGATCGCAGACCGGTGGGTTTGACAATATTTTGACCACAGGGCCGAAGTTTGACCATAGGCTAGTTTGACCAGGTTGAGTTGACCAGTGTTGACATCTGATTTTTTCTGATTGGTTTGACCAATGTTGACTTGTTGCTATTTCACTAGGTTTGATTAATATTTGACTTGGATTATTGGCACATATTTCTAGACAAATTGCTGATTTGTAAATCTCGCTGAAGAATAATTTATCCTAAGAAAAGTTGCTGGGTTTCCTCCGAAGGTTGCGTTTCCTAGGGTAAAATTATTGTCTCTATTGTGCATGGTTGTTTTTCTATGATCTTAACTATTTCCGTTGCATTTACTGTTGATATTTTATGAAGTATAATTATTCAATGATAGCAATAGCATTGAAATATTGTGTGAAAAGATCATTAGGAAGTAATTATTTGGCAAAGAATTGTATTCTATTGCACTTGTCATAGAATTTCAATATGGTATTAGAGCTTTGTTGAAAGATCAACCATTGAAGACAACCTAAGAGACAATATTCAACAACTTGATTGTATTTTTGATCTCTTGTCAAAATGGTGCCAAGTCTCATAGTAGAAGACAGGTTGGATGGTGCTACCAATTTCAGATCTTGGAAAACTGGGATACTCGTTGTCTTGGAAGAAAATGATCTTCATGATCATGTGAAGGAAGTCATTCTAGAGCTAGAGGGAGCTAAGGAGAAAGCCAAGTATTAGAAGAATGAAGCTAAGGCTAAGAGAATCTTGATAGATTCCATAAAGGACAACTTGATTCCATACGTTGTTGAGTTGAAGATTACCAAAGAAGTATATGATGCTTTGATGGGATTGTACGAGAGCAACAACATTACCAGGAAACTAACCTTGACGCATCAACTCCGTAGTGTCATGATGACTAGATCAGATTTTGTTGTCTCTTATCTTATGAGAGTCTCTCAGTTGAGAGATGAGCTTAGAGCCATTGGAGATAACAGTAATGATGCAGAGCTTGTTACAGTGACTGTCAATAGATTTCCTTCCTCACAGGATCCATTTGTTCAGGGAATTTATGCATGACACAAGCCACCCAAGTTTGATAAGCTATGGACTGATTGTGTCCAAGAAGAGGCCAAATTGTTGTCCAAGAACAACTTGCAGAGGCCTAAGGATGAAGAAATTCAAGCACTTGCAACTCATGCAAAGACAGGAAAAGGAAGAAGAAAATTTGGAAAGTTCGATAAAAAGAATACAGGTAGAAGACCAACCCTAGTTCTAGATAAGAAGATGAATGATATGTCAAAAATTAGATGCTTCAATTGTCATGATTTTGGCCACTATGCCTCCCAATGTCCTCAGAAGAAAAGGAAGGTGAAGTAGCATGCATTTGTAGCCGATGTTGATGATGATGATGAGCATCCACCAGAAAAGAAGTCGAAGGGATATTTCCTTGTCTCCACTCTTATAGGCACTATTACAGATGGAAGTGATGTTTGGTTGGTGCACAATGGTGCTTCTAGGCACATGAGTTGTTTTCAAGATGCTCTCATAGATTTGATAGAGAGGAATTCAACATTACAGTTGGAGCTTGGGGATAAAACCAAGTATACAGTGAAAGGAGTTGGGACAACACCATTCTAGCTGGAGTTCAGAGATTCTATTCACATGAGAGATGCTTTGTTTGTACCAGGATTGAAGAAGAACCTGTTCTCTTCTTAGTGTTGGAGGATAGAGGTTACAAAGTTGCATTTGTAGATGGTCAGGTTCTTGTATCGCCTAAGGGCTCAAGCATAGACTCAATAGAAGTGATTAGTGTTTAAAAGGGAGGAATGTATAGATTATTAGGACATCCAACCCATGCATTGATACATGACAATATCAAAGTAGAGCCATCAGAGCCAGTGGATTCGCCTAGAGATATTGCTGTGACCGGGAAGAGGCCAACATGGCTTTGTGACAGTTTGAAGGATGCAAAAGGGCATGCAGCTCCCTATGGTACCTTCAGGGAGAGTAAATGATCACAAAGGTACTTGAGCTATATGGCATTGATGAGCCACATCATTGATTCCAAGCCTTCCAGTTATGAGGAGGCAATAGGCTAGTAGGTTTGGAAGGATGCCTTGATGGAAGAATATCAATCCATCATTAAGAATGATGTGTGGGAGAAAGTGCCGAGACTTGAAGGCAAGTCAATGGTGACTTCCAAGTGGATCTATAAGATCAAGCATGCAGTAGATGGCAGCATCGGGAAGTGCAAAGCAAGGTTTGTGGAGAGGGTTCTTGCAGAAAGAGGGAGTAGACTATGATGAGATGTTTGCTCCAATCGCCAGGTTACCGGGTACACTTCTATCAGGACTATTGTTTTTCTTGCTTCTTTTATGGGTTGGAAGATACATCAGATGGATGTAAAGACTGTGTTCCTCAATGGTGTGATTGAGGAGGAAGTGTATATAGAGAAACCTCAGGGCTTTGAGGTACATGGGAAGGAGTCCCATGTCTGCAGATTGAAGAAGGATTTGTACGAACTCACGTAGGCACCCAGGGCATGGTATTCTAGGATTAATGGATACTTATGAGTTTGGGCTTCACCTAGAGTAATGCGGATCTTAACCTTTACTTCATGGTTGTTGATGGCGATACTTTGATCTTGGTGCTGTATGTTGATGTTTTGTTCCTTATTGGCAGAGAGGATCATTGTTGGGTGCAAGAGGGAGTTGGCCTCAGAGTTCGAGATGAAGGATCTTGGCCTGATGCATTATTTCTTGGGATTAGAGGTGTGGCAAAGATTTGATGAGATCTTCCTCGGGAAAGGGAATTACATTGTTTAAATTTTGAGGAGATTCGGTATGATGGACTGCAAGTCCATGGCTACACCTATGATGACAAATCTGAAGTGATTTCACTTTAGATTCATATTTGGTGGATTGCACTATGTATGGGAAATTGATCAAATCTTTGATGTACTTAGTTAACGCCGAGCTAGATATTTGCTTTGCAGTGAAAATCCTGAGCTAGGATATTGTTTAGCCAAGGAAGGTACATTGGGTTGTAGCGAAGCATGTGTTAAGGTAACTGCATGGTACAGTTGGATATGGTTTGAGATATGTCTCAAGTGGTGAAGTGAGGCTGTAACGATATACTGATTTGGATTAGGCCGGGAGTGTCGAGGACAGAAAGAGCACCTTAATGTGCTGCTTTAGCTTGGGATCAACTATGATATCCTAGTTTAGCAAGAAGCAAACTTCTGTTGCTTTTTGTATAGTAGAGGCAAAGTATATCACAACTAATGTTGCAAGTTAGGAAGTAGTGTGGCTTCAGAAGTTGCTTGCAGGGCTATTTGATCGGGAGCTCGAGACAACCTTGATACGTTGTGATAATCAGAGTTGTGTTAAGATTTTGGAGAATCCAATATTTCGTGACAAGTCGAAGCACATTGAGATCAAATATCACTTCATCCGAGACATGTTGTAGAAGGGAGTAGTGAAGCTCTTGTACATATCCACAAACGAGTAGATTGCAGACATACTCACCAAGCCTTTGCCTAGAGCGAAGTTTGTATACTTTAGCGATAATCTTGGCATGATGCAAAATGTCTCCCTCTCAGAGAGGGAGTGTTAATGTTTGTGCAGGATTGGGTAGACATTTTCCCTCTGGGTTATGCCGATTTGACTAGTGGGGAAATGATACATTCACCCATGGAGCCATACAAATTTGGCTAGGGGTGAGTGGTGTAGGGCAACTGCAACAGAGGGCAAACATTCTTCCATTGGAGCCATGTTGATTTGGCATCCATAGGGTCATGCAGATTTGGCAAGGGAAGAATGATACATTCACCCAAAGAAGCGATTTGGCTAGGGGTGAATGCCCCAGGGGTAGACATCTCCCATGGGGTCATGTTGATTTGACTAGGGGAGATTGATACATTTACCCATGGGACCACGCTGACTTGGCTAGGGGTAAATGGCCCAAGATACTCACATTTCCTTCTTCGGGATGGAGTGATTTACACCTATAGATGTGCATGTGAGGAGACCCTACATCAACATAGCGAGCTCATGAACTTTTCCAGTGGAGGAGAAATTTCAGCTAAGGAAAAATCTATTTTAAACTTAAGGGGAATACCTCCCTTGCTAAGAGGAAGTGCTGATTTTTGTGCAACATTGGGAGGTATTCCTGCATAAATAAAGGGTGTTCCGGCTAGCCAGTGAAGGGAGGTATCCCTTGGGTCGTCACACCCTTTTGACATGTATAAATAGGATGATGTGATGTCTCATTTGAACACCAATGAAGAGGAATTCTAAGCAAGGAGAAATTTGCTTTTCTGAGGTCTATCTTTTCTCTCAACATCATCATTTTATCTATTTTAGATAGCCACACATGAGAAAGAAGGACAAGTTGACCAGTTTGCATTGGCTGACGTTGACTGAGATTTGACCAGGTCTATTTGTTCACGGTTTAACTGAGTTTTTGGAGGCTACACATGTGGGTTTGACTGCAGGCTTTACATGCAAATTTTACTGTAGGGTTTGATTGCAATTGACCACAGTTTGACTGTAGACCACTTTGACAAGGCCAAGTTGCGTAGTGTTGACTTCTAATTTTTTTGATTGGTTTGACCAACGTTGACTTGTTGTTGTATGACTAGGTTTGACTAGTATTTGATTTAAATTATTAGCACAAATTTCTAGACAAATTGCTGATTTGTAAATCTTGCTTAAGTATAATTTCTCCTAAGAAAAGTTGCTAGGTTTTCTCCCAAGTTTGGGTTTCGCAGGGTAAAATTATTGTCTCTATTGTGCATGGCTATCTTTCTATGATCTTTACTATTTCCATTGCATTTATTGTTGAGAATATTTGAAGTATAATTATTAATTGATAGCAGTGACATTAATATATCATGTGAAAAATTATTAGGAAGTAATTATCTGGTAGAAAATTGTATTCTACTGCACTTGTCACAAGATTTCAACAAATATACCTTACAATAGACAACCCACCTTTAGCATATGAGCAAGCAAGATGAATGAATGCATTGAATGGAGACTGGAGGAGAGGCATTTGAGGTTGACTATTTATGGATCATAATAGGGTTACTGGTTGGTAAACCACATAATAGGAGAAAAAGTTTCTCCTAGGATTACCCATACATGTGGGTGGCTAACTAGGACAAAACCAAAAGGGAAAAATCTGGTTATAGTTACTCTATCGTTAGACAAAACCTTGACTATGGTGCTGCGTGATTAGAGCCAAAAATTTGCAGTTGTAAATGAGTCCAAGATCCATGTCACTTCCTCTATTAGCATTGACTGAGCATGTACTTGGTGCTTCTAAGCCATCACTCGCCCAACTGGACCTTTGGTTTGCCCCTTTGACAAGGGAGCAATAGCTAGATTTTCCATTTATAGTTTGATTGGGAAAGCATCTCTATGGTGGCTGCATCATAGGAAGGTGAAGAGGATTAATGATAAGAAGGTTGCTATTTTTTATTTTTTATCCCTTTATTGTAATTTCTATTCTATTAATAGGTCTAACTTCTCTATGTGCTTGAAAGGTAGGCCACTAGTGCAAAACTTGTTGCCATCGAAAAAATAAACTTGGCCACTTCTTGTTGCACGTGTAGTTGGAGGCTACTTCTAGCTTGTTTTCTGTCTTCATTGAGTTTACAATGTCTCCTTTACTTGAGATAGATAGTAGGAATTCTTATGTGATACTTTCCTTAATGATCTTCCTTCCTCTTCTTTCAATAGATATTTAGACCGTCTTTTTCCTTTCTCCTTCACCTTAGCTTTGAGACCATGTTAGAAAATCGAAAAGACAGAAAGCTTTTCTTATGTTGATAATTACATGTGATATCTTTGTGTTCTTATTAACTTTATTATGTTCTTCTTTTATTTTTGTTTCATCAAGCAATCATCAAAACAAAACACGAAGATCAATGACACCAGATGTAGGCACTCAGAGAGGCTAAAACCCCTCTATAGGGGAAAACCCAATCAAACTCTTCACTAGCAAATTCAAGTTGAGATAGACCAAGACCTTTGACCAAAAGACCTTCCTCCACCAAGTCAACCCTTAAATTGTTCTTCCAACCTTCAAAGATTGAGTTTAACAATACTGCATCAATGTTGTTTCAATGCTGCATCAATACTGCATGAATACTGCATCAGAATTTCGGCCCAACTTCAAGATTGCAATTTAGGCCCTCCTGTAGCTTTAGTTCCTTCACACGTGTGAGATAAGAGATAAAATTTCAACTTCCTTAGCTAGATAAAGACTTTCTTATCCTTATGTTAATTTTGGACAGCTAGGTCCAAACTCCATGTTGTGATGCTTAGATGAAGATGCCAATATTTTTATTGGATTCCTCTTTCAAATAGGTGCAAGATCGATCTAAAGATCATCTTGATCCGATGAGAAGAACATTTATTTTGAATTGATTCAAAATATGTGTAGGTCGGCCTGATATGAAATGTAGGCTTGAAACCCCAGCAGTTGTGTCACACGCCCTCACTGATGGATATAAATAGGTCAACGTTGGATGTCATTTTCACTCATCCATCCTCACACATTCTCTCTCATCATCTGATTGGTTCGATCGCCTTGGAGGCTCTTCTTCATCCACATAGGCGAAAACGCAGCAAGAAGATTTTATGTTTTTCGACCTAGGGTTTTAGCGTAGATTTGACCAACATTGACTTTGGGCAACACATGGCCCAAATCTATCCCAAAATTCCAATTTCTGTAGTCCGCATTTATTGGCACTGAAATCGAGGTTGGACATTGACTTTGACTGGCCTGCATTTACTTTTTACTACTACTGTTTTGCATTGACTGTTGACTGTGACAACATTGACTTTTATTGACTTTGGGTTGACTGATATTGCTGTCCTAGAGGGTTGTGTGACACTTCTGGTTGGCTGACCCTATTGAGACTTTGCTAGTTGAAGCATCCTGTTGACCGCCATAATGCACCAACACGAATATATATTTTTGGTTTGTCTTCTGTCGATCTATTGGTATGTTCTATCAACATTTTACTTTCTTGTTTATGTGATTGTTGTCTGATATTGGGGATAAAAATTAAAGTTGCATCAAGCATAAAACATCTACAAAAATTTACATGGTATCAGAGCTGAGGTGTAGACAAAGCCCAAGTTTGTAGCAATCACCGAAGAAGAACATGGGTACCTCAAACTACAATGGCTTTAAAGCTGATGACAAATTGACTGGGAAGGAAGACTTCCATGCCTGGAAGATGACATTGGATCTTAATTTGGAAGACCAAGATGTCATGGACTATGTGCAGGGAAAAATCCAAGAGCCTCCATCCACTGCACTTGCTACCACCAAGTCAAAGTACAAGAAGGGGGAAATCAAAGCAAAGCTGATGATCAAGGACTCAATTCATAAGAGTGTGGTTGCCTACATCCCTGAGCTGGGCACATCCAAGGAGATGTTTGATAAGTTGGTCAACATGTTCAAGGCCAACAATGCAAATCAAGTCCTATTCTTTAAGAACTAACTGAAGAATCTGAAGAAAGACATGGATGAATCCGTTCAATCCTATTTTCTGAAGTTGACCGAAATCAGAAATAATCTTTTGGCTATGGGGGAGACAATAGTTGATTGATAGATGGTTCTCACCGCACTTGGAGGTCTCTCATCCGAATGGCATGTATTCAATACTACCATTCTCAATAACATTGTGATACCTGATTTTGATGAAGTACTATCAAGATGCGTACAAGAAGAGACAAGGATGAAGGAATATGAAAATGAAGGAAATGCTGCCTTCACTGTTCGTGCTAAGAAGAAGAACTTTGGTGGTCGAAGGAACAAAGGAACAACAAGGGCCCAAGGGAAGAAAGGTAAATGTTACACTTGTTACAAGCCTGGCCACTATGCTAGAGAATGCCCTTTTAAGAAGGATTCTCCTGATGATGATGACAACAACAACAACTAAGGGAAGAGGAAGGCTTCCTCTGGTGGAAATGGGAAACCTTTCAAAAGGTCGTGAAATTCCAGGTATGAGGAATCAAATGTTGTTGATGATAAAAGAAATGAATTCATTCTTGTATCTGCCCTCTCCGCTGCATCTCCACCCGACAGTATGGATCTCTGGTTGATAGATAGTGGTGCCTCAAGGCACATCACTGGGTTCAAGGAAGCACTTTCTGATATGGTTGAGAAGGATACTAATATGAAAATTATCCTTGGAGATAATGCCACATATCCCGTGAAAGGGACAGGGACTGTGACCCTCCACTTGTCTCAAGGTCAAGTCCTCTGCTTGCAAGATGTACTATATGTACCTGATTTGATGAAGAACCTTGTGTCTATTTCGACCGTGGAAGACAAAGGTTTCAATGTGGCATTCATTTGATGGGAAGGTGCGTATCTGGAAGAAGAGTTTCAAGGAAACTATCACGATTGGGTTTAGAGTTGATACACTCTACTAGGTTGGAGGAAGTCCACTGGGAGCGATGACATGTGATACTATTCGACAGACTGAACTATGGCACCGGAGGTTTGGACATCTTCACTACAAAGCCCTTCCCGAAGCAAGGAAGGTGGTGACGGGGATGCCCGAGTTCACAAATGATCATGAAGGTGTATGTCAGGGCTCTGCCGAAGGAAAGCATACAAGGGGACCTTTCCCCTCAAGTGTCATAAAGACATCTGATGTCTTGCAACTGATACATTATGATCTCTCTGGTATGTTGCCCGTGACATCCTTGGGAGGATGTTCTTATTATATGACATTCATAGATGACTTCTCTCGCAAAACCTGGATATACTTCTTGAAGAAGAAGGATGAGGCTATCATATGGTTCCGTACCTTCAAAGCCTTAGTGAAAAATCTAATAGGGAAGAAGATCAAGATATTGAGGACCGATAATGGCACTGAATATGAGACGAACGAGTTCAAGAACGTTTGCAGAGAAGCTGGCATCAAGAGGGAGACCACAATGTTTGTGGGCTACAGTGAAACTTCGAAGGCCTATAGAGTCTATGTGCCTGGTCAAAGGGAAGTGGAGATATGCCATGATGTTACCTTTGACGAAGATGCTTCCCTGAGGAAAGTAATCAATCTTTCGAGATCTAAGGAAGATCATGAAGCAAGGCCTAGAAATCAAGAAGAACCAAAGGATGAGACGATGCCCGATGTTGAAGGACTGATAGACCCTATTGATCCACCTCCTTTAATGAGGAAAAGACCATCATGGCTCAGGGACACTCTTGAGGATGTCGAGAATCATATGGCTCCAAGGGGGACATTCTGTGAAAGCAGGAAATCGAATAGATACCAAGGGTATCTAGCAGCCATGAGTACAATCGTACAATCTAAGCCTAGATCTTTTGAAGAAGCCGTAAAGCATCAAGTCTGGAAGGATGCTATGCACGAAGAATATGAGTCCATTATGAAAAATGATGTCCGGGATGTGGTTCCAAGGTCGGAGGACAAAGCAGTTGTCACCTCAAAATGGCTCTATAAGATCAAGCATGGATTTGATGGTAGTGATGAAAAGTTCAAGGCAAGATTCGTTGCCCGTGGCTTCTCTCAAAAAGAAGGCGTAGACTATGATGACATATTTGCACTTGTGGCCCGATATACCACCATCCGATCTATCATAGCCCTTGCTGCTACGCAAGGATGGAATCTTCATCAGATGGATGTGAAGACCGCATTCCTGCATGGTGTTATAAAGGAAGAGGTGTATGTGAGCAACCTTTGGGGTTCGAAGTCTAGGATCGGGACACCCATGCCTGCAGGTTGAAGAAAGCCCTCTATGGGTTGAAGCAAGCACCTAGAGCTTGGTACGAGAGGATAGATAGCTATCGGATGAAGATGGGCCTCACTCGTAGTGATGCTGATCTGAGCCTTTACTTCAAGGTTTATAGAGAAAAGCCTCTCATTCTGGTGCTGTATGTGGACGACCTCTTCCTAACAGGTGTTGACCCTCTCATTCATTAGTGCAAGAGGGAGCTCGCTGCTGAGTTCGAGATGAATGACCTAGGATTGATGTATTACTTCCTAGGTCTAGAGGTCTGGCAGAGACCTGGCGAGATTTTCCTTTCTCAAGGAAAACATATTGTGAAGCTTTTGGAAAGATTTGGAATGGTGGACTGTAAGTCTGTGTCAACACCGATGGAGCTCAACTTTAAGAAGTTGACTGGCAGCGTTGCTAGGCTCGTGCTAGCAAATCATATTGAGTATTGTCAACTCGTAGGGGCCCTGATGTTCTTAGTGAACACCCGTTCGGACGTATGTTTTGCAGTGAACACTTTGAGTCAACACATGGTTGATCCTCATAACATTCACTAGGTTGGTGCCAAGAAACTCTTGAGATATCTTTGGGGCACGATAGACCATGGGCTGAGATACACTGTCGGGAGCATGACACTCCATGGATATACTGATGCCGATTGGGCTGGCAGTGTGGTGGATCGCAAGAGCACATCTGGATGCTGCTTCACATGTAGGTCTGTTTTGAGCAGGAAGCAGAAGTCGGTAGCTTTGAGCACTGCTGAGGTCGAATACATTGCAACATGTATGGCCTGTTGTGAAACCACTTGGTTGCGAAAGCTCTTTAGTGAGTTGCTCGAGCATGTGCTAGATGCCACCGTTATCCTTTGTGATAACCAGAGGGGGATTTGTTTGTCAGAGAATCTCGTGTTCCACGATCGATCCAAGCATGTTGATGGCTAGTACCACTTTATTCGAGATATGGTACAGCGAGGCGCCGTAAGGCTCGATCATATAGGAACTGATGAGCAGGTCACGGATATTCTCACAATGCCCTTGGGGAAGGTCATGTTCCTAACCTTCCTTGAGAATCTTGGAATCGTGGAATGACCCTATGTTGAGGGTCCTATTGGACGATGAGCTCTTGGAGCTCGGGGGGGCTTTGGGGATAACTTCTTGGAGGTATAAGCACACACGGGGCTAGGCTTGCCGAACCTTGTGGTGCTTCTGCCCCACCGTTATGATGTTGAGTTGGTTCACCTCTCATGATCTGTGCCCCGTATGCATCCTACCCATCGAGTCCCGGACTCATGGGAAGTACCTCTCATTTGGCCAGTGAGGTGGGAAAAGCTAGAGACCAGTAGCAAATACCAATGGACGCATCGGAGATTGCCATACTCTCTATGTCTAGGATGGCATGTCTCCAACCACTTGATCTGGGATCAAGTCTAGTGAGGTTTCAGACCTCCTACTGACTTCGGGTCAGATAAACCAACTTCGGGTTGGTATGTGACTCTTTGAGTCCTATAGAGGTTTTGGACCTCTGTGCTGAATTTTTCAGCAGGGAATGGTGTCTTTGTGATTGACCCATTTTTGTTCTGAAATAAAGAAGCCAGCAAAGCAAGTTACGGCAGGATGACGCACGCTGTTTGGATGGCACAGGTGGATGGAGTTCTCCCTAGTTGAGAGGGAGTGTTAATTTTGGACAAGTAGGTCCAAATTCCATGTTGTGATGCTCAGATGAAGATGCCAATATTTTTATTGGATTCCTCTTTTAGAGAGGTGCAAGATCGATCTAAAGATCATCTTGATCCGATGAGCAGAACATTTATTTTGGATTTATTCAAAATATGTGCAGGTCGGCCTGAAATGAAATGTAGGCTTGAAGCCCCAATAGTTGTGTCAGACACCCACACTGATGGATATAAATAGGTCAACGTTGGATGTCATTTTCACTCATCCATCCTCACACATTCTCTCTCATCATCTGATTGGTTCGATCACCTTGGAGGCTCTTCTTCATCCACACGTGGGAAAACGTAGCAAGAAGATTTTCTGTTTTTTGACCTAGGGTTTCATCGCAGATTTGACCAGCATTGACTTTGGTCAACGCATGGTGAAACTGACCCAAATCTGTCCCAGAATTCTGATTTCTGCAGTCCGCATTTATTGGCACAGAAATCGAGGTTGGGCATTGACTTTGACTGGGCTGCATTGACTTTTTGCTGCTCCTATTTTGCGTTGACCGTTGACTGTGACAGCATTGACTTTCATTGACTTTGGGTTGACTGATATTGCTGCCCTAGAGGGTTGTGTGACACTTCTGGTTGCCTGACCGTATTGAGACTTTGCTGGTTGAAGCATCCTGTTGACTGCCGTAATGCACCAACACGAATATATATTTTTGGCTTGTCTTCTGTTGATCTACTGGTATGTTCTATAAGCATTTTACTTTCTTGTTTATGTGATTATTGTCTAATACTGGGGATAAAAAGTAAAGTTGCATCAAGCATAGAACATCGACAAAAATTTACACCTTCGCTAGCCCTTTTCTCCTCCTTCCTTGAATTTCACACCCTTTATTGCTTCCAACTACTGCAATTCGAACTTGAGGGAGAT
Source organism: Pinus albicaulis (assembly GCA_034641835.2). Lineage (NCBI taxonomy): Eukaryota > Viridiplantae > Streptophyta > Pinopsida > Pinales > Pinaceae > Pinus > Pinus albicaulis. The sequence goes on along the minus strand of CM076576.1, from coordinate 685,523,680 downwards.
GTGCTCCAATTGAGTCAAGTTGCTCCAATATATAGTGAGTCTGTGAGGTCGAATTCCCTTGTTGAGGCCGACTTGGTGGAGGAGGCCTAAAAGACCTAATTTACATAAAAATAAATTTCTTTCGTGACAGATAAAGCCAAAGAGGGGTCTTTTACATTATGACATGGACAAGGGCACTTGACATAAACCCTAGAAGCCTACAATGGAGGCTTTGACCTATAAATAATTGACCCAAGCATGAAACCCATGCTTTAATAAGTCAATTTCTTTTATAATACTATTTTTTTTCTTCTTTTGACAAATACATTACATCATGACTCATACAATTATGAAGACCAACACTAGTTACATTTTTCAACACTTATAGTATTCTTTTGTTGCAAATAAGTGCCTCCTTGTGCAGACTGACATGATCACTCGTGGAGGCAAAAATACAAATTGAAAATTGAAAATTTTCTTTTCAAAGGCAATGGAGAACATGCCTTTCATAATTTTTATTTTGACAATAATGAGCATGAAAAATATGCTTGTCAAATAAATAATAAATCAATTACATCAATGATAAATAATTTTATTATGAAGACCGTCCATAGCTACATATTTCAACCGATATAGTCATATATTTTGGATTCCATGCATTATGAATTATCTAAATCTAATTCTAGAAGAGATTAGGGTTAAAATTGGATGGATATAAGAGGTCATAGGGTAGGTTAGGGAGATCATAAAAGTCATCTCGAACCATAACCAACCTCAATTAATATATCATGAATAATCCAAATTGGTGTTGCTCAATGTTTTTGAGACAACATGTGACTAAAACTACATGTTGCGTCACCTTTTTGAGTTCAAATATGCATTAATGAGTATGGTGGTGGGTGTGACTTGGGTTGAGTAGAGACAAATAGATTTAAACAGGGGAAGTAGGGTGCGAAAGGTGTTGAATGATGAAGATTGGTGGAGTAGGATAGATTTCTTGCTCAAGTTCGTGCTACCTGCATTTGAGCTTCTCCAAGATGCAGATACATACATGCCTTTCTCCGGAGAGATTTAGCATTAATATCGTGGTTGAGAAAATCATGGAAACTATTACATAGGAGGCTCCCACTCTTCTTTTTGTTGATGTTAATATTTTAGAGCATGTGAGATCCATCATTTTACAAGGTGGAATGTCTTTAATACTCCATTATATACTTTGGCACATGCTCTAAATCCAAGGTATTCCATGATTTTATGATGGAAAATTCATTGCTCAAAGCAATGGGAAGAGGAAGGCCCTAGTGAAAGACAAGGAGGCTGCTGAGATAATGAAGAAATATTTCTAGAGGTTGTTTCCAACTTCTAGGCAAACTGAAGTGAGGGAAGAATTTGCATATTTTGTTGCTAGATTGAAGTATTTTGCAAACAAATCATCTTTGGATGAGAGGATGAGCATGAGCCTAGTTTAATAGTGGACTTGTCATGGGAAAATGGTGTATATTTGTAAGGTACTATTCATCAACAAAAAGTAGTTTGAGGACCTATGGTTTCATTCATTTTGTGAAGCACAACAAGTTGGCATTGTATAAGGATAAGGATTTTGCATTTGTGCATTCAAAACTATGCCTTCTGTCTCGTAGGTGTGAAGAATATACAACTGGGGCTCATAGAGACTGGGATGTGCCTGCAAATCTCCTAGAATTGGATCTCTCTCTTGCTGCTATTGATATTGGTAATGATGCAAGTAGAAGTGGAACGACCTCTTCTTTGAATCCATGCTTTAGTTCTATTGGTCAAGCATTTTATTCTATTTTGGCGATGGGGATGAAGATGAGATGGATATGCAATTGCACTTGTCTTTAGCTCGAGGTCTCAATAACACTATTGTTTCCTTATGATTGAATGAAGGAACACCTTCCATTTTTTTATTTCAGACCTTTCTTCATATCAGATTCAGTTTTTCTGTAGGGTGCTTTCTTACCTAGCAAGTCGTATTCACTTTACATGTTTTCTCCATGTCAAATTTTGAGTTGAAATAGGGCATTGCCTTGTCCATAGTTTGGTTCTCTATGGAACCCTAATATTGGGTTTTTGATAAAAAAGAATGTTCATGTTGTGTAAGGTGTTGATAAATTGTAGTGTTGGAAACATGGCTCTCGACTTCATGATTGGATAGAGGGTGATTGCTTAGAAGCATAAGCAATCTTGACTCAGGGAACGTCTTCATGCGAAATACAAATATGGAAAAGGGCATGTCGTGTTGCTTGGAAAGGAACTTCATTCTAGAACTTTCATCGTGACAATATATTGTAAGGATGAGGGAAGTTCCTTACCCAACAAGTTATATTGTTTTTAGTTAACAAAAGCTTCTAAATTAAGACCTCAATAAGGTGACTTATCTTAATAGGTATGTATTTTTCTTTTGAGCAGTTGCAAAACATAATGGGGTGGGTGTAAACCAAAAATAGGTAAACCTAAACTATAATAATGAAGTAGATGTACAAATTTCCTTCAAGGGGAAGATGAATTCGAGAGTGTTCATGTGATTGGGGGATTGGTGTATTTAATTTGCTTCCATTGATTAGTCTGTTAATGTTAAAACTGTAGTTGTGCTATCATTCAATAGATCTGCATAATTCATTGGGAAGTAATTAACCAGATGCTAGGGTAAGAAATTTAACATGGTATCAGAGCCCAAACTTTGAAAACTAATCTTCGAAATATTGGACACATGCCAGGTTCTTACAGAGGTTGTAGGGCCCAGATTCGACCAACGATCTCATATGGAGACTGTACATTATTGTGTTAGTAGAAATATATTTTTTGGTGGTTGTATGGGGGTCGAAGGCTGAAAAGTAAAAAAAAAAGAGCGGCTTCCCAGTCATCGATGAATGGGAAATGTTTGTCCAAAGCATCTTGGGTAGAGCAGCGTTACCATCCTGGGCAGACATGTGGGCAATCCTCCATCAGGAGGAAATCAGGAGAATTACCAAGAGGCAAAGCAGCGGCGGTGGAGTCAAAGTAAAGAAAGAGGAGGAAGATGCAACCCTTGCATCTAAGGGACAGAGGCAACAAGGGAAGAAGAAGAAGGACCTTTCAAAGGTTCGGTGCTTTAAATGTGGCGAACTTGGACACTTTGCTAGCGCTTGTCCTTAAGAGGAAGGATGAGGAATCTTCTGATTCCAAGGCAGCAACAATGAAAGGGGACGATGGTAGTGACGATAACGTAGCCATGAGTGGGGCGACATTGTTTTGTAGAGCAGCTACAAATGGCGAGATAGGATCCTTGAGGTGCCTATACTTTTGGATCACATAGGAGCTACGGGAGCCTTAACACAGTAGCAAGATGACTGCAGCAGTGGGTGCAGAAGATCACAGTGAAGCAGAGGCAGAGCTGGGATGTTGAAGTTTGGAGCAATGCAGAGGAAAGGCAACAACAACGTGGAAGCAACAACACAAAGGCTGATGGGATTTCAACAGCGTAGAGGCAGTGCAGTGCAACAGACAATGCAGTGCTTCAAAGAGACAACGCAGAGCAACAAGAGACGGTGCTTCAGTGATGAGTTGCAGCCCGACTGACTTGTCTGTCAGTATTTGGGTGATGATCTTTCAATTGCTTACTTCTTAGCAACTGAGTTTCAGTGCAGCAGTTAGCAGTGGCAGTGCTATAGGCAACATGATGCAGCAATTTGAGAGGGAGATTTAGCACATATGTGGCAGTGACATGGGCAACAATGCAGTGACAACAACACTGTGGATGGAGGGCAGCAAGCCAAGCATCAGCAGCGCAGAGACTGATGTCGAGATCGGGTGATGCTTCAATGTGGAAGTATTGCTAGAGCACACTAGTGTTGAGATTTTGGGGTATCGGGTGTGCTCTAGCTCCGAAACATTGTGGAGGGGCTAAGACACATGAGATCTCCAAGACCTAGAAAACGTTTGGAGAAATTCCATTTGGTGTAAAAGTTATTCTAATAATTAAATTTTTTAATGGGGACCCTAAGTCTAACTTAGGGAAATTAAAAAATTAAAGTGAATTAATTTACACATGTGATGAAATGTTCTAAGTGACGTGGATCAAGCTTTCTTTTAATCTCAGTCGTCGATTAGAGATTAGATCACGACCGTTGGTTTTCCAACGAGAAAAGTATAAAGGGCTTGGGGTTAGTTGGAGGACACACACACATTGCAGAGCACTGAAGCTAAGTCGAATTTTTGGGGCGAGGTTTGTTGAGGAATTCGAAGTGAGTTTGCAGTGTAGTGAGGGACAAAGATCGACAAGTGATGATCTGATCCGAGGCCGAGAATACAACAACAAAGAGGCAACTCGTACCAGGTAGCGTAGAGGCCAGCTAGAGGAACGCTGTCTAGCCAGCACCATGCAGAAGATTGCACAGAGGCTGCGTAAGCCTAGCCAGGGTGATACAAACCCATCCAACGCATTGCAGGGGCAGCGCAACACCAGCCAGGGTGACGCAGGTCCAGTCAGGGCAATGCAGCACCAGTTAGGATGACATAGTGGGTATGCTGGCCAGTAGGGGCTGAAGCAGAGGTTGCAGAGGCAATGTTGAGGGTTCTAGTGGGCCAGAAAGGGATCAAATTTGTAATTCCCTGGAGAAGGTTGGATCAGCCATATTTTCTGTCTCTGAGTGAAAAGTACAACTGTCGTGTAATTTCTCTGTAGGGAAGACCCTTTCTGGTGCCCATATAACTGTATTTAGATTCTGCATAATAATAAAACCCTCTAGAGCTACTGCATTGGTTTTCCCGCATTGGTTTTTTCTAGGGACATTTGTCCGAAAAATCTGTGTAATTTTGTCACGTGTGCATTCTGTTCAGTAAATGTGTAGGCTGCAGTTTGTATTTGCTTTAATGTTTTTTTCTGAATAATTCAGATTAATAACTTGTAAATTAATCATACAAGCAGGCGAAGTAGATCAAGATACTACTTTAGGGTTTCTGTTTTGAAACTTTCACACTATTGCCCAAGAATGCATCCACTCTGCTCAGGTTGAAAAGAGGACCACAACTGTGATGAAAATTGACTTGAAGAAAGCATCTGACTGTGTTGATTGGCGGCTTCTCCGACTTATTCTGGTAAAGATTGGCATTGATCATCAAAATATGGATTGGATCATGGCCTGCGTCACAGACATCTGGTACGCTGTTCTTGTCAATGGCCTCCCCACTGATTTCTTCCGTGGACATAGAGGACTTCTCCATTGATGCTCTCTTTCCCCTCTGCACTTTATTTTAGTGATGGATTGCATTAGCAGGAAGATATCTGAGGCAAGGGGCCTTGATCTTTTCAAGGGCTTTCGGTTCACTCCATTGATTACTGTTACTCACTTTTTGTTTGTTGATGAAATTCTTACATTCGGGGAGGGCGACAGGGAGCAATGGGAGGTTATTCACTATATTTTCAATAGATATGGAGAAGCCTCGGGCCTTCTCATTAATCGCCACAAGACTTTCCTCTATCACTCTGACAGAGATCAGGATATTTTTCTTTTATTGCTATTTATTTCAGATTCAAAACAGACACATCAAGGAAGGGTTTTCATATCTTGGTTAGAGATTAAAGGCAAACTCATACAAAGGCAGGGATTGGGACTGGCTCCTTTCCTGGTTTGATCGAAAACTATGTATGTGGGCAAACATATTTTTATCTCTTGGCAGACGACTTATCCTCATCACCTCTGTGTTACAACAGATGTCTACATACTGGATGCATTTATTTGCCATTCCTTCTCATATTATTGCTAAGATTCGGTAAAAAATGTCACGTTTTCTGTAGGCGGATGGAAAATCGGGTTGTAAGTTTCATCTAGCAGCTTGGGAGGCTTTGTCCAAGCCCAAACATGCTGATGGTTGGGGTATTCTTGATACTCGATGCTTTGGACACTCCTTGCTCATTAAAGCCCTCTGGAGAGCCCTCTTTCATGATGGTATGTGGAATAGGATTATAGTTGCTAAATATCTTCATTGTATTCACATTACACAATGGATACGATCTCGAGATATTGGTCACAGTCGGGGTTCTTACATCTGGAGAAGCTTTATGAAGGTTAGGAGTCTCCTTCTCGATCAGGCTAAATGGGCATTTGGAAGAGGAAATGATATCTTGATTGGCATAGATCACATTGCTGGTATCCCGAAACACTACTATATCTCTATGGATACAATTGCAGTTCTACAACATAGGGGTATCTTCCTTCTGGAACAACAGGGGTATGGTTGGGAGGGCAACATTCTGTGATGGAAGGATGCTACTAATCTCCACATATATGGAAACTCTTCAATTGAATGGAATTTATATATATCTACACTGCGTAATGCTGGCTTGACTAGCAACAGGACTCGGGATGCGATCATTTAGGATGGTCCTATGCGGGGAGGGGTTTTGATCGTCAAAGACATATACCAAAGTATTCGTTCTCCCTCACTGGGACTTGAACGATCCTAGTTCATGCCCATCATTTGGAAGAACAAGATCCTCACGCGGGCTAATTTATGCAGAAAGGGACTCATTAGACCTGTTTTATGCTCACTCTGTGGCTATTATGAGGAGACTGTTGCACATTTATTCCTTACCTTCCATTTTGCTATTCAGGTATGGGATCTCACCTTCGCATATTTCCACTTTCTAGCACAACTTTTTACTACTATCTATCACTGTTTGGAATGGACCATGAAATGTAGGGGTGTTGATCCTCGCATTCCTATTTTTATTATATGGGAGCTCTGGGAAACTAGGAACTAGGTTATTTTTTATGGATACATATCAAACCCTTTTTGCACATTGTCTAAGATTCTTTCTTGGCTTTCTGCTATACCTCCTCACGCTTGCTTGGTTCATGACCAGTCCCATCGTTTGCTGAGAAATGAAATTATGATGCTTGTTGGTTTCTTTGATGGCGCGGAAAAAAGGGAATATGTGGATGTGGTGTTGTCCTGTACAGGTAATTGGATGACAAATATATCTTAACTTGGGGAGGAGGTGATGGGACAAATACCAGGGCTGAACTGCTGGCACTATGGGGTATGTTATGGTTTGCTAGGAAAATGGATCTCAATCCACTTTACATTTATGGGACTCTCAGACTATTGTGCAGGCTTTCCAGGGATCGGCTCTCTTCGATCCTCCACACCTCCGATATTGGAGTAGGAGGATTGAGGATCTCCTAAAACAATTCCACTTTACTCCTATACATCACATCTTTTGTGAAAAAAACACTGAGTATCTCCTAAAGGCTAAAACAATTCCACTTTGCTCCTATACATCACATCTTCCGTGAACAAAACATTGAGGCTGATCATATGTCCAAGAAAGGGCTGCTTCTGTGGGATGGATATATGCACTTCTCCCACTCAAAGTCTGGCCATGTGATTGACCATGGGCGCATCCTCATTCCATAGTTTTCCACTGGATCCTTTGTGCTGATCTATATCATTATGCTCTATCGTTATGCTTGGGTTTCTGATTATGGACGCTATGTTTTTTGTTTCTCATGTTGTTTGTTTTGATCCTTTGGGATGATGTTTCTCTTTTGTGGAGAACCATATGGTGTCAATCTCTTCATCATCTTCTTATATCTTGGCCTCTTACATGCTGACATTATGGGGTCTTTATTTTCATCCTTTTTGATATGATGCAGAACATTTTGGATCTATGTAAGACTTCATGTAAACTGTTTTCCCAACATTTATGAAAAACAGTTTGTTTTTTTCTTCTGAAAAAAAAAGATCCATGTTAACCCCAGATAGATTCCTTAGCACTTGAAAAATTCGGGGTTAACATGAATCTATGCAGGTTCTATATATATATAACCCGGGTTCTATCAAATGCCAAGAGAATCTATCTTGATTATATATATATATATATATATATATATATATATATATATATAATCAAATGTTTAATAAATCTATATTTAGAATAAATTTAAATTGTTTTTAATTTTAATTTTTTGATCTGTTAATCCACTAGGAATTTGAATCAATAACCTATTGTAAGGGGTGTTTTAACAATGCATTCATTCACCATAAATCTAAAGGTTTTTAAAGACATTTAAACTGGTTTTATATACAGAATATTATAGCATGATTAAAATATGCATCAATTTATATCATTTCAAAGCTTTTCTGTTTTTATGATAGGTGGAATGTCCACCCAAAATATTGAACAAACTAAATTCGCAAACACAATTCTTTTCCAAAAATTTATTGCACAATATAAATAATTATAAAAATCTACATAAAATTATAATCTAATAATCTAATATACATTTAAGAAAAATAAAAAATTAAAATTAAAATCTCAAAATGGGTGACACAACTAGGGAACCTTCTGCCAATTCCAATCGTACCAACAATTCGGGTAACTTATTCATATTCACAGTAAAATTTACATTCCTGCCGGAAGTTTGGATATTCATCCGACTTTAAAGATTGGGAATAACCATAATAAAAAATTAAGAAAAATCATGTTGGTTTGAGCCAAAAGATAACATCAACAGTTTGGCAGTTTGCTAAATGTGGCTTCTGGCGTCTAGAAAGTAGCATATATGGGTTGGCCCCTGGCCTCAGTGAGCTAATATAGGATAACATAAAGCAGAGAGTTTCAGAGACAGTTATGAACCGGCGAAATGCTGCACTAGTCTTCATCTTCTACTGGGAAGATAGGGTACTGTCAGTAGCTCCTGCCTTGGTTTCTGGGTTCTGCATTTGCAGCATCCAAATCCTCCTGCATGCCTGATTCATCGCTGTCATCCAGAACCTTTTCAGAACCCTGAATGGCCTCGATTAGATGGTAGTACTTGTCATTGAGCTGGTGTAATTCATCCAGAATGGCGATCAGAATGGGATTGTCCTTCTCTGATGCTGTGTCCATGTGACATGTAGTCAATTCCGTGGTATGCAAATATAAATCCACTATGGAAGAGTAGTGGGTAGTTCAGCTTCGTTTAGAAGCAAATGTTTGGCACAATGCTTTCCGATTCCTTGTCAATGTGTTCGCTGTTTGTGGTTTCCCCTTTGGTCCTCCCCTTGTTCTCTAGAGTCTTCAACTTTGGATGGTAGCTGCCTTGTGTCTGCCAACATATCCCTGTGCAATGTGTAAGGCTTTTGAATTCTGATGACTAGAGTGAGTCGTCTGGCTTTCTGAATTGGCTTTTGAATTATCTGTTATTCACAGTCAAGAACAAAGAACAATGATACGCTAGTACAGAGTATTACAGAGTATTTACGTGGTGAAATCCTGACAATTTGTAAAAGAAACATCAAGGGAAATATAATTTTATTTCTAAGAGAATTATTACACATACAGTGCATGCACAACTTTTTCATTTATCGGAAATATACAACTATCGAAAACATATATCAGATTTAAATAAGCTCATTACAATAATTTTGGTTCGTAAAACTAAATAACGGCAACAACATTTACATCAATAAAAATATTTTTACATTTTTGTTGTTGTCACATTTTAACTTCCTCGTAAACTGGGTTGTTTGAGAATCTACCTCTGCATCGAGGTTTGGGTAGAGTTTCTTCCTGTGCCTCCCTTTTCTTCTTCAGTTCACTAGTCTCAAAGCTTAGGGCAGGAGTTGTATAGTCCATACCTTCAGCAATTCATTCCACCATTGATTGGTTCCTTGCCTTCCTGTTGCAAGGACGATGAGCAATTGGATGCTCGGCTAGAATGTTTGTGTTCATGGTGATAGCGAGGATAATGAGGCCACGACCGTGGTTGAGAGCCATGGTCCTCCATGATATCTGCCCTGTCCTATCCTGTAACGTCTTCATTATTTTCTGGGTTAGTTCGTAGAGGTACAGATCTTCTTTGTTGTGTTTGTATCCATCCTCCCCATTCTCCCATGCTGCCATGCTTTGCATGAATGGCTGACGTGCCTTGTTCACCAACCTCAATCAACGTGCTGGTGTCACTCTTCCCTGCCATTCCATCTCGGGGGCTCTAGTAATGCACCTTTATGTTCATTAGATTGAGTGGATTGTTTGTCTTCAAAAAGTGCTCTAATAGGCGAATTTGTAGTCTATGTTCACTCATATTCCATATTGCATTGGAGATGCTTTACATGCCTAGTGGAGAGTAGAAGGAACTGACTTTAATTTTACTTGGATATCATATAAGCAGAACTGGTTAATATGGTTTCACATCATAATTATTTAGGATTTTAAAAGCGAAGTG